>CM050173.1:34455177-34815177 GCA_027410445.1 Discoglossus pictus | reverse complement strand
ATAGTTTTAAAATAGGAACGAACAAAATAACAATAAACAATTAACCAATGGGTCTCCTAGTTACCCACTTACTCCCATGTTAGATAAGTTTCCTATTTCACTGCTAAATAAAAACATGTCTGAGATATATTTAGGTAAAAGTTTCGTTTTGTATGGGATGATTGTGTGGTTGAATCTTGGAGAAAGCCTAAATGATCATACAGTTTTTCCCTCAAGCATATTTCTAAATTTCCTGGCCTGAGCAACTGAGTTTCTGGAGGCAGCAAATCTCTACTGGCCCACACAGGTGGTGAGAAAATATATGCATGACACCATCAAACAAGCAGATTTTGTTGTAATTTATGTAATTTAGTCCCTAACCCTATGACATTTTGTGAGTTTCAAGTCAGTTTGGTTCATATCAGTAGTTTTTTTTTCATTTTGTATGGAGAAAATTCGTGGAAAAACAAGATTCACAATAACATCTTCATAAATTTTCCATGATCCCATAAATGCTTTTTTTGACAAGTACATTAATAAATAATGCAACCATAAGATGCCAAAACAATTTAAAATCTAAATTTCGTTTAAGGAATAAGTTAGAATACAAAAAACTAATTATATTTATTTTTATGTCTCTTAATTTTGCAGATTAAAATACGGATATACTTAGAAAAAATAAGTGTGCATTCTTTTAACTAATGTTTGGTTTGTAATTGTTAACTTATATTCGGAATATGTTGTATGAACCAAGTGATAAAGCACATAAATGCAATGAGGAGTATTTAATTATATTTGGGGGTGATTATCATTTATTGCATATTGCTCATACTTTCTCCCATATTTATGTCAAATTTTCAACCCTAAAGTCTAAATCTGGAACGTTAATCAACAGGCTGACTTTGACATGCCATTTTTTTTACTATTAATTTGCTAATTAACTTTCAGTTCTGCAAATGCAGAGTTTCTCCCAGCACCTGCCTATTACTTGTAATTATTTATCCTGCTCTACATTCCTGCCATTCAATCAAGAAGAAAAATACACAAGAGAGTTTGAGCATATTTAACCAATTTTACCTTAGTGAAAACAACTCAATTTTAATCTACATTGAAAAAAAAATTGATAAACTGGTAGTTTCCAAAGTAACTCGTTATTTGCTGACTTGGCAGTTACTTTTATAGATGAACAGAGAAATGGAAGAATATTCACAGTTTATTTAAAAGTGTATTAGCCTTGAGGATATAACGGTTTATGGACATTACGATCAAATACTTCAGCAATCAATGTTATATGTCATCTACAATATATATATATATATATATATATATATATATATATATATATATATATTTTTTTTTTTTTTTTTACTTATATATATATATATATATATATATATATATATATATATTTATACACATATATGTATATCATTATATATTTATATATTTATAATTATGTATAATTTATATATATATATATATATATATATATATATATATATATTGTAACAATGTATTTATAATTTACAGAAATAATGCGCTTATTTGAAAATCGAAATAATACTTAGTTATTTAACCTATGTTCTTGGTTTCTCTATTAATATAACATGTTACAATAATATAAACTTTATAGTATTTGAACATATTATATTAACTATATAACTACATAAAAGGTAATTTAATGTTCAGGTTTGAGTTTGTTAATTAAAACGCATGTTTATTTTAAAGATAATATGTGATGTAAACAGAAAATTCAGTTCAAGTTGCAAAAATAGATAGATTTCAGAAATTTCACACCATATTTTTTTTAAAACCATATTTTACTGTCTTAAAGAAACTTTATAACTTATTTACAAAGTTTTGTGTTTTTTTTTTTAAGATACAAAGCAATAAGTTAACATTCTCAATATAAAACTAAACTTTTGACATATAGGAACACTAAACACAACTGATTTCAGTAATCACATATTTCAAATTTCACAGAAAAAGATCTCATTTCACAAAAGCATCAGGATTACAGGCACACACAAAAAAAAACATAACAGAAAGGGCAAAAAAATCTGTGCAACATGTTTACAGAACAATAATAATAATAATATTATGTACAACGGTTCTGCTTTGCAGATGTTAGCGCCTTGTCTGCTGGAAATATGCTTGAGGGGAAAACTGTATGATCATTTAGGCTTTCTCCAAGATATCTCTTGTCCAGCAGCAAAGGGGTTAACACGTGCAAGTGAAAGGAACAAAAAAGCTTCAATTGGCATTCAAGGTATGTGATCAAAACCCTAGAGAGCTTAGAGCCGCCTTGTCTTGTCTACAGCCAATTGTCCTGGCATCTTCCAATTGCCAGGTAACATTATCTTTAAAGGGACTCAAAATACGTGTAAAACAAGCCCTATTCTGCTGCAACAGTAACACACATGGATTGATTTTTTTTTTATGCACACTGGGGAATTTAAGAAATGCAAAACACACAGACCAAAAACCTCTTAATTCCTAAAAGTAGAAAAGTTGCTGTAAAAGTTAAAATTATAAACTATTGGTAAACTGTAATCATTTTATTTATTTATTTTGATTTAACAGTGCACTTTGCCAACCAGATATTATCAATTCTAGTGACAGGATATATATTCCCCTCACCCTAAATAAACGCATCACATTTTAATAATCCAAACAAGAAAGATATTTGTATGTAAGGGTCTTGGGGTCATTATAAGACAATAATTCCAAATATCTTTGTAATAACATTTACTATTGTTTGATCTAAGAGGTTGAATAAACCACATCATCAAGACAAAGACAGACAAGGTTCTTGTTATTGTTCCCACACCCACATTTTTATGATTGTCCCCTGATGCTCTTCTTGCTGTCCAGGACCTGGTCAGATGCCAATCATTGGGTACCAGCCCGCATTGCATCTGTGCATTTCTGTGCCACACTCCACCATGGCACAGTGCTTCTGTTCTCTATGGATTTATTTCAAATTATTGTAGGTTTATTTATTTTTTTCTTTAGTTTATTGTGGACCAAGCAATGGGACAACTGGTTCTCTGACATCACATTAGTTGAGGTTGCTGCATAGCTTCTTGGTGGGCTGATGGATACCATGATGTATAGCTTGGGATGTAAGCTCCTGGAGTCCCTGAAGAGGTCTTACCAGAAGAGGTGGGGGTGTTCCATACTGGGGGTACTGGGGGAGAACTGGCAGAGAGTGCCCTACCATTAGCCAAGGCGCTGCTCTCCAAGGCGGCCCCTCCCTGCTTCATTAGTTTCTTGAATTTGGATCTTTTGTTCTGAAACCAAATTTTTACCTAAATATAGGAGAAAGACAAATTAACTTAAACATACATTTTCGATATCAAAATAAAACTCAATACAGTTATTCTATATTTACTTCATATTTCAAAAACCTATAAGGAAATAATAAATAAATATTGTACAAGGTGCCAATTTTTTTCTTCTAATAATTTCTTCAAGGAATGTACTTCTTGTAGTGCTTAGGCTGCAGAAACCGGTACATAGAGATAGGCTCATTAAAATAATGTGTATCAGCATAAATATTACTTAAATGTAAGCTGCAGCATATGACACAAAATATATATATATACATATATATATATATATATATATATATATATATATATATATACACACACACACATATAAATACATATATATATATATATATATATTCACATATATATATATATATATATATATATATATTTATGTGTTTATATATGTGTGTGTGTGTATATATATATATATATATATATATATATATGTGTGTGTATATATATATATATATTTATGTGTTTATATATGTGTGTGTGTATATATATATATATATATATATATATATATATATATATATATATATATACACACACACATATATATATAAACACATATAAATAAATAATATTATATATATATAGTTAATGCATTATTTTTAAATACATTTTGAGAATATTAAAACATTACAATACACATTATATTCTGATAATAAAATAGAAAATGCATTAGTATAACTATTTATCTATAACTATATAGTGGTATTGTTCACTTACATATGCATATAATGTAGAATTTCCAGGATAACCTATTTATTTATTACAGATAATACAACTTTTTTATCTATAACCTCCAAAAAAAGTGTAAAATTCTATTGCAACTATGCAGGATATTTATTTTATTTGGCAAGCACATCTAACAGGCAATTAGCTAAATCCCTTTAGTTTATACTGTCAAGAATGATTGTTCATAAAAACGGATTGTCATAAAATACCATCACTTCCATGTTTTGAGGCTCTTAACCTCTTAATCACCACTCAAATGTTTAAGTCATAAAATGCTGATTGTGAAAGATACTAAGAAAATAAAATATGTATCCTTACATGAGATTAAAATACTTATTTATATTATGGTATGATTGGAAGACCATATCCTAAATCCAAATGCACCAGACTGTATTATAATAAATATATATTTTTTAATAACTTTTTTTTATTAATTGTTTTTAAAACGATAAAAAATGTAAATGCGGAGGCATTTTCTCCTATATTCGTTTTATAATAATAAATATATATTTCTAAAAACTTTCTTTTTATTATTTCGTTTTAAAACATTTGTATTTCATGATAAAAAAGGTAAATTCAGTGGCCTTTTCTCCTATATTTGTTTTATAATAAATATATATATTTTTAATAACTTTCTTTTATTAATTCGTTTTTCAAATAATTGTATTTCATAATAGAAAAGGTAAATTCAGTGGCATTTTCTTCTATATTCGTTTTATAATAAATATTTTTTTTTATAACTTTTTTTTTATTAATTCGTTTTAAAACAATGGTATTTCATGATAATAAAAGGTAAATTCGGTGGCATTTTCTGTATATTTGTTGTATAGTATATATATGTACCTGTGTCTGGGTGAGTCCCAGGGATGCTGCCAGCTCTGCTCTCTCGGGCAGTGCCAGGTATTGGGTCTGCTGGAATCTCCTATTCAGAGCCTGCAGCTGCAAACTCGAATAAATAGTCCTGGGTTTGCGAATCTTTTTCCCCTTTCCATTAAAGCGAACTTCTCCTCCTTCTACCACGGTGCTTTTCTCTGTCTCAGCCCCTGCACACAAAACAAGAAAACAAAACAACAAATAAACAAACAAGACCAGGTATACAATGTAATAAAATAACTAGATCATGTGAGAGAGACAGCAAGCTCCAGCTCTGTGCAATTTTATATTGTTTTTTTTTTGTTCCAGCATGCTGCAGTTTAGGTTTAATTACCCTTAATTGCATACATTGTTTATAGCTCTACGCAATAAATAATTAGGGAGCTAATGCGTGCACATCTGGGCTGGTGTTGCCTGGGCTGGCTGTTTCTCTTTGCTGCTTTAGGGTACAGATGTGATGATATCATATTATATTGCATGTACTGTACCTGTCTCCTCTAAGCGGGTCTGGCTCAGGCTTGTGCTGTTTGGGTAGGACTGCACGGTACTGATGTAGGGGTTAGAGGAATGGCTGCTCACCGAGTTCACATAGGGGTACCCCAGGGGTCTGGAGAAGGATGAGGCGCCGCTGTAGGAGCTGTCATGCTGGGAGTGGAGGCAGTGCATGGAGTAATGCCCATGGGACATGGGGGAAGGAGGCATCTGCTGGTTCGGTGGCCCAAACTCCATGAACACAGCCTTCCCTGACACGGGGCTATTAAGACTTTCTGGCATTGTAGTCATGGTCATTGCTTCTCTCTTCCTTTTTTCTCTCTCTCTTTTTTTTTGTGGATCCCCCTTTCTGAGTATTTCTAAAGGGGGTCCTCCTGCTACAGGAAGGGATCCCAATTTAAGCAGATCGGATTTTTTCACTTTCCATTCATAAGAAAAAAAAATGGAGTTTGTGTCTTTGGGGGGAAAAAAAAGGGAAAAAAAGTCCAAAGCGTGAGGCTGTGTAGAGCTACACAAACTCGCCTAAGAGGTTTGACTCAGCCCGCTATGCATATTCATGAGGCGGCCGAGCGGATTGGCTGCTGCTGCTGAATCGGAGCGCGGTGATTGGACAAAGCGTGCAGGAATAGGCAGTGCGCGTGCAAGCGGAGCAAGACTCGACTTCCCAGTGATCTGCAATATATAACAATACAATACTAATAAAGCCTATGGGATCTCACACATAGAGACCAGAATCGGGCTCTTGTACTCATAAACATGCTTTGTTTATTTGTTTGTCACGTTTTACAAATGCACAGGTTTTCGGTTCAATATCATAAATAAATCCTCCACCAATTTGTGAATATATATATATATATATATATATATATATATATATATATATATCTCAATTGTTACACATATGGTGGGCTAAGATATATATATATATATATATATATATATATATATATATATATATATATATATATATATGTAACCCACAATGAGACATTATGTATATAGGCCAGGGAGAATGACCCTAATATTCACATAGGCCAGGGAGAATGACCCTAACACACATATAGGACAGGGAGAGTGACCCTAATATTCACATAGGCCAGGGAGAATGACCCTAACACACATATAGGACAGGGAGAGTGACCCTAATATTCACATAGGCCAGGTTGAGTGACCCTCATACTCATATAGGCCCGGTAGAGTGACCATAATACTCACATAGGCCAGGGAGGGTGACCCTCATACTCATATAGTCCAGAGAGAGTGACCCTCATACTCATATAGGCCAGAGAAAGTGACCCTAATACTCACATAGGCCAGAGAGAGAGAGTGACCATAATACTCACATAGGCCAGAGAGAGTGACCTCATATAGGACAGGGTGAGTGACCCTAATACTCACATAGGCTAGGGACAGTTACCCTAATACAAATATAGGGCAGGGAGCGTGACCCTAATACTCACATAGGCCAGGGAGAGTGACCAAATACAAATATAGGCCAGGAAGAGTGACCCAAATACAAATATAGGCCAGGGAGAGTGACCCCCATACACATATAGGCCAGGGAGAGTGGCCCTAATACACATATAGGCCAGGGAGAGTGACCCCCATACACATATAGGCCAGGGAGAGTGACCCTTATACTTGTATAGGCCAGGGAGAGTTATCCTCATACTCGTATAAGCCAGGGAGAGTTATCCTCATACTCATATAAGCCAGGGAGAGTTACCCTCATACTCAGAATTACTGCTGCTGCTGTACCCGAGAATCTTAAATAAATATATTAATTACATTCTACCTTTTATTTCAAATTACAAAGGTTAATAGTAATAAATATTAATAATTTCCAATATCATGTAGCAAATATGATCTGCTAACATATACATCATAGATTTAGCTGGACACCATATATAGATAATGGTGGCAAAGTGCACACAAACACACATTATATATACATACACACACATTATATATATATATATATACATATATGTGTGTGTGTGTGTGTATATATATATATATATATATGTGTGTGTACATATATATATATATATATACACACAATATTCTGTAATCAATCAAGAACCCCAGCCCCTGTGCCAGAGTGCTATGACCAGTGTGCCATACCCAGAGTGCCTTGCGCAGTGTGCCATACCCAGAGTGCCCTCCAGTGTGCTATACCGAGTGTGCTATACCCAGAGTGCCTTGGCCAGAGTGCCATACCCACAGTGTTATGCCCAGTGTGCCATACCCAGAGTGCCATACTTGTGCCACCTGCAGATACAAAGCTTCTCTCTTGTACAGCACATGCGCATTTGTATTGTGGGTCTCCATGTCTTAGAAAGCCCAGGGAGAATCCCAAATTACTTTGTTAGATAATTAGAAAGTGTTGATAATTATTTATTTCATAATTTAGTGGTGTGACTGTAAAAGGAAAATGATCTTGTGAAAGTTCACACGTGCAGATGTATTAGTTACTGATTCATTTGATTAAATGCTAGTCTCAAGTGCTCTGATCCCAGCTGAAGGCGCCTCATTAGCATAACACTGATGTTTAATTTTCATACGCATAATTAGCCATATATTTAACAATAATAGCAACATGCAGCCTTTCATTATTAAACAGCCTGGGATTTGATCTGGCCCGAACTGAACTTTACCAGCTACCTACAGTATATTGTATCAAACCTTTGTAAAAAAAAAAACATATTTTGCTCAAAAAAGTGCAAATGGTTAAAAAAAACTGCATCATTACTCAGATATTGATATCTTAACAATGCATTCCTTATCTGTAAGTATCTGTTGTTGGCAGATAACACATATAGGAGAATAAAATGTTGTCATAGTAAAAACTAGGTGTCAAAATAACAGACATATTAATGTATCCAGCCACAGACAACTATTCCTGTGCTCTACAATCCTGTATGTGGTCCTTCAGGGTTAAGTTTATTAGATGGAACCACCACCACAAAGCATTGGCACTGAAGGGGTTAATGGAATGAGGTGATTGCATATTAGATAAATATGAGGACAAGTGCAGAACTGGCTGAGGATGGCTCATCTCCCATCATCATCATGTTGTAGGTGCCACATAGACAGGTGATCCTAGTATTATACTTTTGTTTGGAAGCATTTCTGGGTAATGACTGAAATTATTAAAGTGTCTCATTGGAAACAAAACATTGCAACAAACCTGTGAGTAAACACTAGATTGGCTATCACTGCTCATGTACATACTGTGTATAGAATAAATTCCCCAAGTTATGTTGACATTTGTGGTAAAGCAAAGCTGCAATAGCAAAAAACTTGATATTTAATTATTTATAAAAAATACCCCTTTTAATTAATAAGCCATCAGCATTAGGAAATACTCCCTACAGCTATTCTGCTCAAACACCATGTGCAAAAATCCACATCCACTCAGGACCAGAACATTACAAATAAAGAATGATAATAATAATAATAATAATTAATAATAATAATAATCTTAGGACTTTACAATCTGATTCCATTAATACCTACTATATTCAGAAATAAATTCCCAACCAAAAAAAACTGTTTTCACCTAAATTAGACGTTTGTTCATTAAAAAAATGTTTTATTTTTAAGCAAACCTGATTTACTTTTAATAACCTTTGTAATTGAGATTATAAATGTATACCACAAAAATTACCCCTTCAGTATAATTGCTATGCTAGCATATTGTTACCACAGCAGTTGGTAAAATCCTACAATATTAATACAATTATTCTTGGGGGAAACAGATCCTAAAACAAGATGCTGGACTAATCACAAACAATCGGATTATACACCGAAATGAGCAATATTTTGCTTTGCAGGTATGTGATCAACACGTCTGTCTATATGTGTATTGTTCAATATAAATCTCCCAGCATCCTTTCTTTCCATGTACAAGACATATTATAATTACTGCTTAATTCTTTTCTTTAGCCTCTAAGACATAGCATTAGTTTGGCATCGATCCCTTGTTTATCTGTGGCAGAAGTAAACATTATCTATCCTGAAAAATTGATCTATATTTTTATGAGAATAAAATTCAGTGGACATTAAAATATTTCAGTGTCAAACAAATCATACACCCACATCTGTCTTTATGTATAGCTAATACTGTACATAATAATCAAGAAAATTGTATAAAATTACCATATATATATAATATATATATATGTATATATATATGTGTGTGTGTTTGTGTACATATATATTGAATCACTAATGTACTATGTATTGTTTGTACTATATATATATATATATATATATATATATATATATATATATATAGTAGTACAAACAATAAATAGTACATTAGTGATTCAATATATATATATATATATATATATATATATATAGTAGTACAAACAATAAATAGTATATTAGTATATATATATATATATATATAGTAGTACAAACAATAAATAGTATATTAATATATATATATATATATATATAGTAGTACAAACAATAAATAGTATATTAGTATATATATATATATATATATATATATATATATATATATATATATATACACAAGCAGTCACATTTCTTATTGTTTTTAGTTGGATTTAACACATAAATGACCATACAGTGATTTTGAAATAAATACATAAAACCAATTCTCCACATTGCGCAGTGGAACGAACACACAACCTGTTTTCTTCCTATTGATTCTTATCTTTAAATACAAGATAGCAGAATAAGACAATGTAGCAAATGTAGAACTAGGTGATTAAAAGTGTTGTTACCGTTGATCTCTTCCCAATATTACTTGTGGCAGTTTTGCATCCCTTCTGCATATTGCTAATGTTGGATGGTGTCCCAGTGCATGGTGGTTAGTGGTGGATTTGAATACCAAATTAAAGGCGCTTACATTCCGGCAGGCTGATTAGCAGCTCCCTAATTACACATTACAAGCTTTACCTTCAGCATAGGACCGGTCTGGGTTTTTTTCTCCTTCTGGATCTATTTATGTCTGTGTCTTCTTCCATCCTACTTTAGGTGTGTGATGATAAATTATTTGTCTTGTGTTGCAATCACTAGTTTTACATATCCAATTCGTAAAAATACTGAATTGTGCTTTTAATTATTCTCAAAAAAAAAAAAACAGTACATATTCCTTATTTTTCCACAATAACAAAAAAAAAACAATTTGCATGCACATTTCTTTTTTAAATCAATGTGATTTAATAAAACATAAAACCACACATTTTTTATTTATTTTAACACCGATCATGTTATTTAATATCATGTTAACTATTAGATATTTGTAAAAACACAATTAAATCAAACATGCTTAGTTGTGGGGGCTCATCAGCAATAATGTAAATCTGAATTTCTAACCTTAATCCAGTCCTTTATTGTACATTATTATTGTCATCTGTACTATCCAAGTGAGATTTACCCATCAGGGCTGGTATTTTACATGTTAATCCCCCAGTCCATTTCTTGTACTCTGTTAGAAAAGTTCTCAACATGTGAATTTAATCCTAATAAAGCACATCCAATACAAAGTCCCACAGCAACTCCAGATCAACTTCTCATCCATCTTTAAGCTTCTTCTGACAGTTTAGTAAGGATTTCCGCTCCTCCTGATGTAATTACAATGGTATGCTCAAACTGTGCTGATCTGAAATATATATTTTCCAAGATATTAGGGGGTAAATGACAGGTCAGCAAGAGAAAGCTGCAAGAATTCACTCAGATTTGTGCAATTAACAGAACAGAAATGGTATCTGGGTTAGATAGAAATAGCACCTTTTATTGTCTGCTGACACTGCTGTCCATTTATCCTGAAGGATTGTAAATTCTGCTGATCCTTCCATTATTATAGGTTCTGCAATGCAATAAATGAAGAATAAAATTGTCAATGTAATAAATAAGTAATGGACATGTATACACCAGCTGATGCATGAAACACACAGGGAACATGTAATCAATGTACTTTGTTAACTAATTTAGTAATATATCATATAAACTCATTCATTTATGACTAATTTAGAAATAGAACACATTAATTTGGGACAAATTTAGAAATATATCATATAAACACATTCATTTGTGACTAATTTAGAAATTTAACACATTCATTTTTGACAAATTTAGAAATATATCATATAAGCACATTAATTTGTGACTAATTTAGAAATATAACATTAATTTGTGACAAATTTAGAAATAATACAATTTGTGGCTAATTTAGAAATACAACACAATAATTTGTGACTAAGTTAGAAATATAACATTAATTTGTAACAAATTTAGAAATATAACACAATAATTTGTGACAAAGTTAGAAAGAACACAATTTGTGACTAATTTAGAAATAACACAATTTGTGACAAATTTAGAAATAATACAATTTGTGGCTAATTTAGAAATACAACACAATAATTTGTGACTAAGTTAGAAATATAACATTAATTTGTGACAAATTTAGAAATAACACAATAATTTGTGACAAAATTAGAAAAAACACAATTTGTGACTAATTTAGAAATATAACACAATAATTTGTGACAAATCCTAACCAGATACATTGGATTAACATGATATTAATCAAGTTGTTGTGTATTTATAATATTAATTCGATTTAAGCTAAAATCAGCCCAGTGTTTTTATGTCTGCATTGTAAAAACATACATCCATGATTTATAAATAACAAGAAATTTGAAATATATCTGTGAAAAACGACAGCAGATGTGTGACCTTCACTAAATTACCAGCCCACTAAAAATAGTGCTGAATATTATCAGCATAGGGAGGGCTGGAAAGGGCAAATCCTTTATGGCTGATAGTGATTATACACCACATAATAATATTATTATCTTGCTCTAATATAAATGCATCTCTATAGAAAGAGCTGCAGCCAATGAAGGTTGAAACCTAAGCACAATTACATTTTATTTCTAACACCCTGGTTGTTAATCTAACATAACCATACTCTCTGTTGTTTGAGGGTTAATTATGTGTTACAGATGTTGAGAAAACAAAAATATAAAGGAAGACCCTGTTTTTAGCTCCATACAGATAGCCAAGTGGAGGAGTTAAAGGTCAGCAGGTTCAAGGATCACATTTTCTGGCTGGTGACTTCCTTCTTGGTAAATGTTTTCAGCTGTGCCAGGTTTAGAAAGGTCCTTGTGTGAGATACCTGTTGCAATGTGCAGAGACTTGTGCAATATCAAGCAGTGAGTGAGTTTACATATTTATAAAGACATTTGTTGTTGAGCAGCAATATTTTATTGGTGTATCAGAAACACTTTTAAGTTAAGAAATGAAAATACTTCTAGCAGTTTTGCAAATGGACTGTCTGTACTAATACACAACTCCAGGCATCTACCTGCAACATATTCATGTTATTAGGACTCTATAAGGAAAGAAGGACATCACACAACTGTCTTGGCTTTATTCTGAAGATAACCTGGCGGTGCATATGAAGGTGCAATTCCCCTCCTGGGTATCTTCCCATATATAAATAAGATGATGGACCAGATCACTTTAATGATAATACAGTAGGGTTTAATTTATTAATGTAATGTTTAACTATAAAATCACTGAAACTTTGTAAACTGATATTTGAAATTGGCAGGGGTGTAGGAGCCAGAATATTTTTTTTGGGAGAGAGGGATACAGCTCAAGGATCTATCCCCTTGTGTAAGCACAGCACTGACAGCAGCATAGCCACTAGATGGCGCCGTCCGGTTTGAGAGAAGGCAAAAATAATTCCCTCCTCCGACGTGGCGCAATTCCACGGCGCTGAATCAACAGCGAGGCCATCGCTATGTTCAGAGCGGGCATTCAGTCCTCAAGGGCGCCTCTCATAGCTCAAGGCCTCTTCTGTCGGTGCGCCTTATATACATTGTGCAGCATTGTCGGGAAATCGTCAGCACCATCTAGCGGTTGGCGGCAGCACTGCAGCTGCCAATGTTTTGCGTAGGAGAAGAGGGAATGGACCCAACTCATTGTATACATAGGCCTTAAAATAGCTTATTTATACATACATACAAATATAGAAAAATATGGGGGGAGGGGGGATTTGACCCCCCCCCCCCATTCCCCCCAGATCCTACACCCACGGAAATTGGCATTGTAGATTCCAGTAAATATGCTTCTCTCTATCCTCTATTAGGTTTCCAGAGGGTGAAATAAAGCTGTCCCATTGTTTTTATGACCAGTGTAGGTTTGTCTACAACAGCCAGGAGGCAGATAAGCCAGGCTATCAGAACAACAGGCAAACATTTCTATCATAGTGCCCACTGGGCAGAGGCTCTCCCTCCTCCTGGACACATAATGGGGGTGGAGAACAGCATAATAACAAAACTTAAATTGTACAATTTTAAATATACATTGTTTCTTAAAATACATATTTTACAAATTAAAAATCTATTGTATCGGCACCACAATGACCTTTTCACATATATTAAGGGGTTTAGCATTTTGCCCACAACAAAGCTCATTAGGATTAAAGGGACATTCTAAATCCTAATATCTAAAATTATTTACAGCTACATATATATCATTTTGAAAATAGGATTATTACATATAATGAAATAAAACAGTTTCAAAAGCTTGATAGTATGGCATAGTTCCCTAACATCCTGTACCCTAGCACACAATTATTGGAGACAATCACAGGTGAGGCACCTTCCCAAGATGGAGAACATGGAGAACATGGAGAACCACATTACAGTATGTCTTCTGTGATAGCATTGATTAGCTGAGGAGTAACTAGGAAGGAGAACAAAGGGGACCAATTACAGCATACGATTTTGCAATAATTTATTTAATATTATATATAATGAGTCTTCGGATCTATCCTGTTATGGTGTCAGGACAGGTCCGCCACTGCAGTGTGGCCTCCAACTGCAAGATGGCGCTATCAATATTTTGATCTAACCCTTGAACTAACCCTATCCCTCTCCCTCTCCCTCCCCCTAACCCCACCTCCAACCCTCACCCTAACAGTTTACCTAAGCCTTGACTCTATAATATGGCACCGGAATATTGGCAGTGCCATCTAGCGGATGCTCACCTCCATTGCTGCTGCCTTGTGCTGCGCTACCATAAGAGGATAGGTCACGCTTCTATTTTTTAGGTATTGTCTTTGAATGGTCAAGAACCACATTCATGATGGCGGGAGTACCAAATATTGATTAAATAAAATGAAAGTAGGCTTGAGTTATTAGACCTGCATTAAGGGCTATTCAATACAAAATAGTCCCTTAAATTCTCAGCAATTTCCTATTAATTATTATATATAATCTATTTATATATTATTAACACACACATACATCATATTATATCAAACTCCTGGTCAAAATCATGATTTCCAAATTCCATACAAAAGTTTATTATATGAAAAGTTACAAATGGCCATAAAGTAATATACTGACCTATGGTGAAAGCCATCCCTTCTTCCATTTGCAGATCATTATCATTGGCTGGAAGAAATAAACACAAAACACATTTACAGCACCAGAGAATATAATCTGCTTCATACTACAAAACAATGGTGGAAATAATCTCAGATATAGTCGGTAATTACAAAATAAACTTTCAATGTTATGAACACAATTCTCATTTAATGGAGCCAACATCTCAAAATGTAAGTAATTTCCCAGCCCTCTAAAATATATCTAATATTAGAAAGAAAAAGAAAATGTACTTAATAATTAATATATTTCACATTTTATGACAATCTGCCTGAGAAAGCCCACTTGTTCCCATTTAAGCTGCGATTCAAGCTTTCATTTTGCATAGAGTTTCATGTCACAGTTGCTTGAATCTAAATCTGTTTCTGATTCATTAATACATCTGTAGATATCCAAAGAAGCAGTTTCTAGATTTCTTCGGTTCTATAACCAAGGGATGATCCAAACCACACAATCATCTATTTGTTTTATGTGGTTAAAAGCATTTAAAGGGACATTGAAAGCATTTTTTCTATGTTGCATCTCAAGAAGGTATTTGATGATGTATGGTTTAGTTTTCCTTTTTCAAATTAATATCTCAACGCAGAGACAAACTTCTTGAAATATTCAACTGATCTGTAGGCTTACATTACCCCTGACAGCCATTGAGCACTAATATATATATATATATATATATATATATATATATATATATATATATATATATATATATATATATATATAAGCATATGAAGTTTCCTGCATAATTCAATGTTTAAACATGATCTTTTAATTAAGGAGTTGTGTTCTGTATCCATTTAAGTAGTAAAATCATAATCCTCTCCTGGGATCTTTCCCGTAATGAGTAATCCAGCCGCAGTTGCAGCAAGGAGAGGCTAGATGGCGCTGCTGAAAATTGTACACAATTTGTAAGCGCTGCTGAGATCGTACACATTTTACAAGCTTAACCCATTACCCTTACCCTAATACCCAACCCCCTAATCCTTACCCTAACCCTAAAGCTATGACATTAGCAGCGACATCTAGCGGATGCACACCACCACTACTGCCGCCTGTGCTGGCAGTGTGCTAGAGTACTCATTATAGGAAAGGACCAACCTGTGATTTAAATTTTGAGTATTCTAGTCAATATATATTATAGTATATCAATGTATTGAAAGTGGGAGAAGCCAGACTAGCAAGGCTTATGCATGAACAGAAACTACAGGAAAGAAATTCAAGATTTTGCTGCAAACACTGTCAAGCATATCCTCTCTTCTATTATTCCTTGTGTTTATACATGTTGCATTAAATTATGACAACTCTATAACATTTATTCTGGCCTCCGCTTAAAATAATTGTTTGGGGTTTATTTGCATCGCAAAATGATTTATATAATAATATTTTAAACGTATTTTACAACTTCACTTTAAAAATTGGTTTCTATAAAAACTCTTAGAAGCTGAGAGTCTGATACACGTGTTGGTTTCAAGCCCGACCCACAAACTTCCTGTTCCTTGGCATGGGGTCTGGTGTGCCATTTCATAGATAAGCTTGGGGGCAGAACTTGAACCAACAGCTTACAAGGTTTTCAGGTTCTATGAAAAGTGTTTTTATATATTTTTTTATTGGAACTAAACAATTACATAGTAATTGAGGTTAAAAAAAACTTTTAGTCCATCAAGTTCAACCTTTTTAGATCTCCTATGATCTGTGATATGCAGACTAATTGTTCATTTTCAATTGCTAAGAAAAAGCAAAACAATCTTTAGTTTTATCCAGCCAGGAGAACAGACATATACTGTAAACAATAGTTACAACAAGCAACATATGGAAGGGAGCATATAGTACCAATTGAAAATTAAGATGTGTATCTATCTGAAAAATGGTACAGTAGATACACTAACCTCTGCAGTGATAGGGCCGTATCTACCTTTTTGGAGCCCTTAGGCAGTGAAGTGGAGGAGCCCCTGCGACTGAGAACAAAAGGTTTGCGTGGACCAATTTTTGCCTTTTCTGTTCGTGTAGGTTCCCTTTTCCTTTTGTAACGGTCTTGTTCTAGATAGTTACCCGCTAGTAGCCAGTCTACGAATTGCAACGCTTAATTTTTTTTAAAGCCAGGAACCATTTTTTTTTAAGAAGTGGCGCCCCTTACAGGGAAGCGCCCCTGGGCAGCTGCCTAGTTGGCCTAATGGGTAATCCGGCCATGGTGACATACAAGATACATATGGGTTGATGATCCACATATGAAGTCTGAAGATGACTAGGCCCAGAGCTAAATCATATACTGTGTTAATAAATATGGCACAGAAATCCATTTCGCTGAATTTATAGAGCACACTGTTTATCTATACCAAGCTCTATTTGCTTTATTTTGTCATCACAATCTCAGTCTCTCCCTGTCTTACTCATCCCAGACTATACGGTGACATTTGCTTCCATTCATGCCTCTTTGGACTGACCTGAGGACTGTACAAGTGTGCCTTGACCAGATTTCCTGCACCCTCTGAATCCTCAAACCCAGTACTCAAGTGGAACAGGAACACAAGGGAACACTGTTCTACACTATTTTAATAAAGGGGTCATTGTTCCCTTTTTACTAGATTGACCTCCTAACACATCCCTAGGGCTACACATTGAAGTGAGGGAAGTAAATAAAGGGGAGGGTTGATGGAAAGGAAGATGAATGCACTGAGAGGAAACAGACTGAAGGAAATATTAATAGATAATGTAAATTGAATATGATCGGGAATAAAATGAGAAAAAATAGTGGACTAATGGGGAATTAATCGGGGTAAATGGACTTTGGTGATTATAAGAATCAAGGCATGATGAACTGAGAAGTGAATACAGTAAATAGAGTGGGATGACACTAATAATTGTGGGTATGGAAAGGGATGATTAAATAGGACGAGAAATAAAAAAAAATAAAAAAAAAAGGAAATGTGTATATTGAGACATACCAGTGTAGACCTTTCTAGTAAGAGCATACCACTGAAAATGTTAATTCATCTAAAAATACCATGTTGTGTCTTGGAACTGCTTTTGTCATTGAAATAAGGTAGCCCATAAGTTTAAGAACTGCTTCTCCACTCATAAGTTTATATTTTTGAGATGCCTGACACATTTTCTTACAAAAGTATGTTTCATATTGATCCAAAGAGAAAGTGTGAAGGAGATCATCTAAGCAAAAATGCAAATTTGGGATAGGCATAACACGCAAGTAGTAATATGTGACAGACATATTTTTATTGCTTTAATATTGAGTTGCTGCCACCTGAAATAGTAATTAAAATTGTAATTTTACTTATTAACAGTATCAGACATAAACATGTATTCAATCTTGTTTTTCCATGTATAGTATATTGCTTTAATTATACTGATGCTTTAATTAATTAATTTTTCCATTAACTTACCTGCTTTGCTTTAAAGAAACCACACACTAATTACCTAGTGCATTTGTTGTCAGCTCAACCACCTTTTTTGTTTGATTATACATGTTTTAACTGGGTGACTTAATTATTATTATTGTCCTCAATGTAACTGCAATATACAATTTACACTTCACTTACTTGCAAGAAGCCACCACAGTAACAAAATCTTACCTTCTGAAAACATCCCCTTTCTTCCTGTTCCCTCATGTGCAGGGTGCCATGTTTCATAATTGGGACATAAATCCAAAAACACAGGAGAAGGGTACTATAAGTAAGTACTATAAGTAAGTGAAGTGTAAATTGTATATATCAAAGAAAATGACTTGTTATGTCCACACATATAATGGTCATGTAGTTTGTTTGTAAATCACTAAAGATCATGGTGCTGGTCATATGAGAAGGAGGTCTTAAAGATCCCCACCATATTCATGAATATACCTCCTAATGATAACAATAAATGTATTAACCAAGTTTCACTATAGGTCCAGGTGCTGTTGAGTTGAAAGACCATTTCTATCATATTGAATCAGACATTATATAGTAATAATAAAGAGTAAAATTCATATGAAGTTACATTATAAATGCATAATGTGTAACAGTATTTGTGTATTAACTTAAAATATTGTTAGATTTGTGTCTGCCATTACAATGGCCTACAACTGTAACTGTAATTCAACCGGTGTATAATGAACTAATATTAGCCCCTTAAACAGAAATGTTATCTAAATTTGCACAAATGTGTATATTTTAACAAAATTCATTGATTTAATATTTGTAAGTTAATAAACATTTCATTATTAAAATACTGGTTTTCTTAATAACTTAGAAAGTTGCATTTGATTTATTATGTCCTTTTATAATCAAGTGTGTTTAGTGGTCTAATGGTAAATCATATTACATTAAAATGCATATTGTCAACATAAGATTGCAATATGATATTGTGATTCTAGTTAGTGTTTTGGTGAATCCAGAGCAGGCTCTCTCTGGGAATATTTTTACTCAAATAAATACCATATCCAGAATGCAAATGGAATTATTCTCAAGTGACCATCTACTACTGAGAGATTGTAGTAATACATATGTATATATATTTTTTTTAGCATATATTGATTCCCCTCCTTTCCTTTTATATATACTTTATCCTGACCCTTTTCTTTACTTCCACTGTTGCTCCTTCCCAAAATATTGCCTGTACAGTTCTTTGTCTTATATGATCATATCCCCTTTGTATAAAAATAATTATCTGCCCCTCTCCCCTAATAAATTAAGTGTTCCCCTTTACCCCAGGCTGCTGTCGGTAGGAGTGAGCCACTGCCCTTCTACTGGACCTTGGTGCTTTGTATCTGCTGCACCTTCAGTAGCCCCACTCCTAGTATTATAGTATGGAATATAGCTAAAGGATAAAAATACCAAAATGATAACAATACCAATATACTGTATTTTTAATCATACTGTAAAAAAAAGGAACATGTTTCTTATTCAGCTGTGCGACACATACCATTACATCAGTGCCATATTTAAATAAACTAAATGGTAAATAATTATATTTCTAAAGGATCTCCTAGCTACCACTTGGAGCAAAATGGAAAAATATATTTAATAAACCAAGTATAATACTTTGCAGCAATCTCCTCTAATTTGTAGGCAATGCATCTTGATAAATGAACCCCCACAGATTCCTAGTTCTTGAAATCAAATAATTCCAAATAGAACAAGGTGCAATGATACTTGGTAGACTCAGTTTCACCCTCTTATCCTTCATCATAAGTATATAGCTTATAATATTCTACATTATTAAATGAAAAAGTAGAGAGTTCAGTGGTTGAACCAAGTAAAGGAGTCCACTGAATTACACCTAATAACTCTTATGGAGGGTAATTGAGATGAATATCTTCCCAATGAACAACTCACCATGCATGTCATCACCATTTAATTTACATGATCTCATCTGAATGTGATACAAAAAGTGGACATCATCTTATAATGAAACTAACATGTCGGTAAATTAGTGAATTTCACATATGTGTTAAGCGACAAATCATAAAATATTATTTCTAAAAAAAATTGTGGGAAAGAAGTAAATAAATATCAATATGTATTCAGATGAACATAACTGTCATAAGCAAACAATGACTATCATTAATGGGAAATTCTAATTTATTGAATATTATATTCTTTTTGGTATTACATATGTTTTTTTTTTATCCCACACAACAAAAATATGTGTGTGTAATATATATATATATATATATATATATATATATATATATATATATATATATATATATATATATATATATATATATATATATTATTGATCAAGTGATTTATCTATGTAATTAATGATTATTGCAATATATAATATATTTTGTATAAATTGATTTACAGTGTATTTTAATAACCAAGCTTTCAAGAGGTGTGTCCTTCTTGACAAGTATTACTTAGGACTTACTAAAAGATGGGGGCAAAATAAAGATTTAGTTCACTGAATAAAAGTCATTATATATTGCAATACTGTGAATAGACATATTTTATAAATAATGTGAAATTTAAATAGGCCAATAAAACCAGAAACCATTTTGAGCGCTTTGCTTCTTAATTGTAAAAAATGGGTAATATACTTTTAAATGCTATCCCTTTACTGATAAAGGAGCGATTGTAATTAGGTTTCTATTCTGAATGCAACAACTATTTGTAGTTTGTTATTACAAATCAAATAAGGATTAAACAAAGATCTATTTCGCAATTAGGCCACCCTCTGAGAATAAGAAATTGAGGGCGAGAGGGGTGATTTAAACATTGATGTGTTCTGTGCAATCTTCACATACATTGTGGCAGTGCTAATTGTTTTGCAAGCATCACCAGGCAGGTATTTGATTTCTTTATGTTAATTTTAAAATGTGGTTACCTTTAAACATTATCATTCAGTTTTTGTGGCTACATTAAGTAAATGTGTGTGTGTATATATATATATATATATATATATATATATATATATATATATATATATATATATATATATATGTGTGTATATGTGTATATATATATATATGTATGTGTGTATATATATATATATGTGTTTGTGTGTGTATATATGTGTATATATATATATATATATATATATATATATATATGTGTGTATATATATTTATGTGTGTATATATATGTATGTGTGTATATATATATATATATATATATATATATATATATATATATATATATATATATATATATATATATATATATATACACACACACACATTTATGTAAAGAAGATGCTCATAATACAAATGGTATGAAGAGGTGGATGGAAGCGACAAGGAAAGCAGTGCCCTCAAGACCATACATTTCATAATTATGGGAACAGATATATAGAATTAGTTGGAATAAGCTTTTGGATTTAAATACAATCAGGGTAGGTAAGTAGGTCTAATAGGACCAGTAGGTAACAGCAACCAGACTGGGAGAGGCAGAGATTGGAAATCATTGCAGGCTTCCAGATATGAAGCTATAATTAAAAGGCCCCAGTTAGGTAAGAGCATTACAGAAAAGTGTTTCAGGAAAGTGAAAGCTGTACAAGAGTATAACAGGGGATTAGAGCAGAGACGTGCTCCAGAAGAATGTTAAGCCTTGAATGAGAGGAGGAGAAGGTTATCATTAAAGCAGAAGTGAATAGGAAGCTGCTGCACTGATTAAGAGAAAGATCTAATAAGAAGGAATGAGTCTAGCGCCAGCACTTGGTACAAAGCGCAGTAAAGATGGCAGATAGTGAGCCATTTCAGTTGTATGCAATACTACATTGCTTTGTTTTGCATAACAAATGCATAAATCAGAAAAGGTTTTGGAGTTATAGCAGCTCGTCATCTTTACATTGAATTAGCTTTTTACAAAGACACTAAACAGACTGATACCATGGTAGAATAACTCACCGGTTTCAACAGACTAATGCAAACTCTTAAAGTAAATGTGAATTAATTAATATTTTGCTGTTGTAGTTAATTAATGGGACAGAATTCTGGTGAATTCTAATAGGCTGTGATGGAGTGATGTATATATCCTATATATGGGCAGATGCAACATAAACAATATCGCATAATCTCAATATGCTATTGAACAACTCTGGAACCAAAAATACATATAATTACATGGCTTCTTTACTCCTCTCTTCTATTTTCCGATCTATCTTCCTCTTCACCTTCGCATTTCTTCGGCAGCACTGACAGCTACAGTTGCAGGAGCCATCCGCCAGAGGGCGCTGTCAATTTTCAGGCACCGTCATGTTTGATGTAAGGCAAAGAACTATTCTCCCCTCCAACATGGCGCAACTCGACGGCGCTGAGTCGACAGTGAGCACATCGCTATGTTCGGCGCGGGCACACGGCCCCCCCAGGGCCTCGGTCACGCCTCTCATAGCTGAAAGCCTCTTCTGTTGGCGCACCTTATATGAAAATGGGCAGCGCCATCTGTCTGTTGGCGGCGGGTTTGCAGCAAGTAGATTTTGCGAAGGTGTAGATGGAACGGAACCTATTTTCCTACACACACTTGCTTCCTCCTTTTAATAGCTTTTTTTGAAAAAAGTATGTGTAAATAGGGCCCTAGGCTAAAGCCCCCCTTGGTGCTAAACACCTAATTAAGTCAAAATAAGTCATTGGAGAGACACCACATTCAATTTAACCTAGCATAAAATGTCCTTATTATATTTGGGACCGCTAAAAAGCGTCGCTAAAAAATAACCCACACTAATAAGGGACTATAATATGTGGAAAATATATGTAGTAGCCAATTTAAACCATCAATTGATGCATGTTACTATCAAGAGTATATACCCCCATCTTCTATTGTGCAAAAAGTGCTAGTGCTACTATAAATCTAAGGGATTAGTAAGTATGGCCCTACAGATATCCAACGTGAATAATTGAATGGTGTTATATATTATAGAAAAAATGCTAGTGTGAATACTTATAACATGATAGCCACTGTCAGTGCTGGGTGACTAGCTAAATTTGCCTCCGTTGCTCAGCCAGAATGTCCTCTGCTTGTACCTGACCGGGGTTGGTTTCGCCAGTATAGGCTTTATCAAAGGTAAGGCTCCGTCCTAATACTGCCGTCCTTTAATAGCACTTATCCCGTCTTTTGATCCATGAATTCCTTCTAAAATACTTTCTATCACTTCCTTTTGCAATTTTTCATCTTTTTTTTATAATTAACTTTTTTATTGAAAGAATAAACAAATATAACATCATAAGTTCAGCAAATCATATAACAAATCTCTCAAGTATCAACAAGATATATCAAAAAGTTTCTTTCAAAGTTTTTCTTTTTTGGTTAGAATAACACATGAACATGTAAAACATATATATAAAGTCACACAAGGTCTTGAACATATATACATTCCTCAAAGCAGACGTGTCCAGGAGGTACAGCAAGGTGAAGCCATAGATCAAACATCTGGTCAACCCATAAAAGTAGTTCACATGAACCTTATTGTGGACCTCGTATAGTCCATAAGTCCCAGCAGGAGGCCCATTGACAGTATCTTTCATCAATTTCAGCTGAAAGTGCGCTCATAGCCCGAATGAACCTAATTTTGTGAAGTACTTCAATGTGAGTAGGGGAGGTAAGTTTCCAGTGTTTAGCTATGATGCATCTCGTGGCCAAAAATATCTGTGTTGTTAAACATTGTTCTGATTTGAATAGCCCCGTAATTGGAAGGCCTAGCAAAGCTTCCTCATGCTTTTGTGTTACTGTTGTCCCCAAAAGTGTTTCTAATAGGTCGTATGTTGCTGCCCATATGGGTCTTATTTTCGGACACTCCCACAGCATGTGAATCAGTGTACCAGTGTCTGTGCAGCCCCTAAAACATGTGTCAGGGTGTGTTTTGTTCAGAAGATGGAGTCTTGCTGGTGTAAGGTACCACCTCATTATTGTCTTAAAAGAGTTGCAATTTTTCATCTTATTCATCTCTACTTTCCCCGTAAAACCTAGGCTAATCTATGTCTCTCCTATATCATGAATGTGAATTTGGCCTAGAGTGGTTAATTCTTTCCTCACTTGGTTAAAGAAAGTAAACCTCTCTTGAATGACTTGTTTACGAGAAATATATTTTAGTATATGATTCCAGTCTCATGTAAGAGGACAGCTTAGTCTGGAAAATGCAAGCAAATCTCCTATGAACAGAAAGGGTAACTCGAAATGTACATTTTGGCCCTCTTGGGCCTTGTTAGTGAGATTCAGATACTCTCTAGATATATTGAGCTCTTTATTATAAAATACAATGCACATTTAATATTTGCAAATCATAACAAGGCTGGGATCTAGGTATGTATATATATTTACACAGAGTGAGGTAGCCGTGAATGTCCAGTAATCTAGATGAAATACTACAATACTCTGATTATCTCTCCCTCTCCCTATATATATATATATATTATTATACCAACATATTCCGTAAGTTGTGATCAAGGCAAAACAATATTAACACATTACAAAAGATGGATGACCCTGTCTTTGAGCTTAGAATCCAGTGTCCATAGTGCTTTCCCAAAGCACATAGCAAGATTGAAGAAAAATAAATAAATAAATATATATATATATAAATGCCATGGCAGGCATCATTGTTGGAGAGAAAATGCTCAAATATGTCATGCATGTTTATTTGTGCCACGTTTTCACAAAGAGATTGATATACCCGAGAAACTAAAGGAAGGACGAGAATATCAGGATCAGGTAGGTTAATAATAATACATTGTTGCAGGGACATTGTCAGACTCTGTGTGATGTAACTACAACCATATTCTACCTAATGAAGCCCCAAGACTGCCACTTTAAAGGACCACTGTGATCATATTTTTAAAATGTATTATTTTGAAGAACTACATTTAAAAATTGGTAACGTGTTTAGAATAAAAAAAAATATTAAAAAAAAAAAATATATATATATATTAGCCTCTAATCTATTTATTGTTATGTGCAATTTTGCTGCTGTGAAAACCCACCATTTTGGATTTAAGAGATTAATGTCCTAAGGTGCAACGATACTTTCACTACATAGGTAGTTTGTGTCCCAATGGAAATCGAGCATATGCAACTGCCAGTGCTCTCAGTAGCACTAAAGAAAAGCTCATTAGTTTAGAAGGACACAATCTCCAAAGAAAGTAACAGATAGCAAAATTGGTCCCTGCAGTAGAGAATATGCATATAGAAGTCACAAAAGGTAGACATTCTGTTAATATTTTGTTTTTTTAATTTCTAAAACATTTTGCCCAATACCAAATTTATTTATTGAAAAGACCATGTAGAGCAACTAAATCAATTAAAAACCTGTCGCTGAACTTCCACATTTACAGTATGCTCATTTGAGGAGAAGCAAAACATAGGATACCTATGCAGCAAGATGACTAAGAGGATCTCTAGTAGCACAGGGGTATATGGCTATATACTGAATAAATTATACAAATGATTCAGAAAACTTGTCTTTGGGCCAAAAAAAATAAAAGATAATTATTGCACTGTGGGAAAGTTCTGATCATACGGTATGGTTTTAGGTAAATCAGTGTTCAAATACAACTCAATTTCACACACAATGAAGTTCCATATTTTTTAGAATTACACAGTATTTATACCTTGAAAATGCATTTACTTACCCTGATGCCAAATTTCAGGATGTCCATGGAAAAAAGTTCCTATTCCATGACCAACAAAATGAGGGCAGACTTGGAAACCATTTTCTTCTGCTATACGACTTTAGAGACGACAACATATATAAAGATAAAAACATACAACAACTTGAATGTGCAGAAAGTAAACACAGTATCCAACACATAAGCCATATAAGATATCCTGTGCCGAATAAACCTGAATTTGTATGTTAAAGATTTCCTCAGCCCTTTTTCACATGTGAAATTTACCACTGGGTTGGCTTAGCAACTGGACAGGAAGAATTATCTGCCCTAGCCAGAAAAGTGTACTCATTTCCACTTCTCAAAATCTATGAAATAATGTAATGTGGAGATAAAGAACCTTAGGTTACACAAGACATTAGCTGGATTCATAGAGGAACTTTACTGCAAAATGACAACGCTAAACCTCGACAAGGATTGGCTTTCAAATTTTAAATTGTGGATAAGCACCACTGGGCCGTGATCCAGTGGTTGCCTTGTCTACATTAGTTGTACATAAGAAATGTACATTATTTTTTTTACAGGATTCAGTCCAAAGAAGATGATCTATGACAGGTGCATGTAACAACTGCACTCTTCAGCCAGCCATTAAATACAAACGGGTTATAATATATATTCTTACTATATATATATACTATACTCTTTCGAGAACTGCTCTTTTAAGGAGGTAGCTTGTGAAAAATACAAGTTAGAAAACCTTTTATGCAAAGGTGCACTAAAATATACATATGTTTCATAAGTTTTCACCACCAGTATGCTATATGAATAACCACCTGTTTTTACCACTGAGCAAGCCTAACAGTTAGGTGAAACACATTTGGTACTTTTACGTTGTTTTATATTTCTTTTTAAGAATTATTGTATTATTATTTTCTATATGGTCCTAATTATACCGCATTGTGTACATTGTACTGCCATCTGTCTGCGGATATATATTTCTTTTTTTACTTAGTAAGTGCTTGTGCATAGCACCATTTACAAGTCAAATAAAGAGACACTATATTTTAACATTATTGCAAGACTGTGAGCGTCCCTCTTTTCACTATACACCCATACTGCCAAAACAACTATCATTGGACCAAAGTGGACTCTTGCTTTTTTTACCGTTTTGAAATACCATCATTTATGTTGCATTAGGAGGTGGCGCGCTTCTCTCCTCCTACCTTCCTGGTTTTCCAGTCACATATTTACATCAGGAGCACACCACGTGAACAGTGCCCCAAGAGAAGGCTGCAAACCTCAGCAACCAAATACTCCTTAGAGACTTTCCTAAGCCTCTTTTGGCTGGGATTCTGGACTTTAAAGATATACCCTCCGTTGGCACGAGAAGTGTCATACCACCTTTTTGCATATGCCTGCTGTATTACACATTATTTCTAAAAACATTTCTCATAATCAATTTAATGTAATCAAAAGACCATATAGAAAACATGGGACCAAAGTGGTTCTTAAAAGGGGAAGTTTTATTCATTTTTTTCAAGAAATAATATTAATAGCTATGACTAACAGAATGTTGAATTAAAACATTAGAAAATTACACACAGTCAGGAGCACACTTGTGCCCCTAATCTTTAGGCCAAGGAAGGTTCCATATGTTATATATATATATATATATATATATATACACACATACACGCATACACATATACACTACAGCAATTGTTTCACACATGGTGGGCTGAAGAGTGATAGAATCCCTCGGCCGTACATAGTACAGTAGTAGAAACAATGAATAGTACATTAGAGATTCTATTTGAATGTTTAAAAAATAAGTTAGTAAACCTATTACCTGCTCAAATTTCTCAGAAATACATTTGATGCACTGCACTCTGGGAAAACTGGGCAGGGACATGCAAATGAGACCACAATGCATGCTCACTCTGTTAATCCATAACCACTATATACTGTACATGGCTCCTTTTATGCTTATGCGGACTGTGAAATACAGTCGACCATCAGTGTGAAACAGTTATGTATGTGGCTAAGTGACTTGGTTTGTGAATAATCCATCCGTTGCTATGCCTAAAATTGTGAAATACAGTAAGCATAAGCTTAAAAGGAGCCAAATTGGATTTAGAATTGTTTTCTTTAACATATGCAATTGTCCCCTTTCTCTTAGATTTTTACCCGTTATGGAGCATTTTGGACAAGTCATCACACGCCATCACATATATAGTTCTCAGCAGCGCGGGCTTGCCAAAATCCGTTGCAAACGCAACAGGGAAACTGCGGTCCTAGAAAAGGAAACCGCAACTTAGAGAAAAAAAAGATACGAGCCGCAAAAAAATAAGAACTTAATGGCAGAACTGCGCACACCGAAAAACACAGAAAATACAAACAAAAATAGCAAGGGGGGACACCCAGTATGTCTGGAAGTGAGGTTACACCTCAATTTAAGTCCAATTTCAAGAGTTTAGGCACTCGAAAATCCCCTAAGCAAGAGAAAAAATGGACACTGAAAAAAATGAAAACGAGGCTACACGACCCGAAACAGATTGTCAGCTCTTCGGCATATTGCTTGCTGCATATATTACTTACAAATAGGTAAAGTATATTCATTTATCAGCTCAGTAATTAATTATCAGCCTTATTAAATTGCGATTCAATAAATTTAAAAGGGCTCTATATAATCACACAGCATATTTTTTTACAGAAGTTTTTAGTTAGTGAACTTCTATCCAAAAGAGAGGTCTTCACTAACTAAAAACGTCTTTAAATAAAATATGCTATGTGCTTAAATAAAGCCCTTTTAAAATGACCAAATCACAATTTAATAAGGCTGCATATATATAAAAAATTAATTACAAAAATACATATACAGAAAAAATTACAAAACACCACACAACAGTATTGCAATAAACGCCAAAGCTGTTCACTGCACGCCTCACAAGGAGCGCCAAGGTTGCTCAGATGAGCAAAACTACACCAGGGGAGAGCCTTGGCGATAGGCATGGACCTTGCGATCAGCGCCAAAAGGGCTCTGACAACCAAAAATACACCAACCAGAGGCTCGCAATGAAGGCGCTCAGCACGAGGTTTGCAATGAGCGCCAAAGGTACCCACACAACCAAAACACTTACTTTGCGTGCCAAACAGCATTCCCTGACTTACAATTCTATTGCCGTCATTTTTTGACTGGCAAGTCGCTAGTAATAATATAAAAGGCATTAAAAGATAATTAATACAAAATCTCCTTATTTGCAGTCAAAGTCTTGTTAAAATTGACGGACTATTACATTTCTTTACCACATCTGTTTCTGAATATGCTAAACAATCTTAATATAAGCTGAATATGAGTAAGACTGAATCTATGATGACAAGGATTCATTTAGTTGATCTGAACAAAATGAAAAATATATATTTTTAATTGCACAACTTATACAGTAAAAATTGTAGTAATTTAATTTACCTGGAATGCTGTGGGGACGTGATAAAAAATAAATAAATGATACTTTGATTTTTAAATAATACAATAATCAAGCTTATGAATTAATTTGGAGATCTCCTGGTTGGGGAGAATCAACTTTATTAAAATTGTTATTGTTCTACAAAATAATAATTAATTAATAACATTCAATAGTTGCCTAGAGATTTAAATGACACAATATTTGGAACCTCTTTTGGGTCACCTTAATCCAAATCATTTATAATGGAAAAATACAATTTATTTGATTAAGAAACTTTGTCCGTCTTAGCAAAGTCATAAGGTATAGTTGGCACTTGCTGGTAAAGATGTGGTGTGAGGGAGACATCTTACATATTTGGTGGATCAGAGTATATGGGATTCTTGTTTTAAATTAATTAGAGATGGTGTGAAGATAGAAAACTCATACACCCTAGAGTCAGCACTTTCACATATTCTTCAAATATTGCCTCTATAAAAAAGTAATATCCTCTGTACTAAAGACATTACACATTGCTACATTTTGGAATAAAACAAACCTTTTTAACTTGAGTAAGATATTACATTATATTGACCCAATGCTAGATAAATGGAAAGGGGTATTTTGGATGAAATATAGAATATGTGGTTACAAAATAAGTAGGTTTTCTGAATATCAGTTAGGCACTACTTTTGCTTAGGTGTTAAATGAGACAAGACATTCTTAGCAATAAAAAGTGACTGAACTCTTTTAAATAGATATATTGGTAAATTAAATTTGGTTTCTTTGGGCCTTGTCAGTGAGGAGCAGCTGTACTCCTTAAGGCACAGTGAGCAAGGACTCCACGTCTGGAGGCCCCTATCATCCATAAGGTGAGAAAAACTAAGCAAAGAGAGTAGAGGTGCTCATCTGAGAATGAAAAATACCTAAGTAGGTTTCTTCTATAGGTCTGGTCACCTACTCAGAGAGCAGCCTCTTAGCTCGCTCGTGCCCTTCACATGGAGAAATATCCTGTAGTATATCAGTCTGGACTCACTCAAAAGAGGGATCCAGCCCAAAAGACTACTTGCTCACTGTGCCTTAGGGATTACTGCTGCACCTCACTGACGAGGCCCATAGAGGCCAAAAACGTACGTATGGGGTTTGCTTTTTCTCCTGTTCAGGGTAGAATTGCCTTGTATTTTGGGTGTGGGTCACTCTAGTGAGTGAGACCAGACTGATATACTACAGGATATTTCTCCCTGTGAAGGGCACAAGTGGCTGCCGAGTAGGTAAAGTATAACGAGACTTATAGTTGTTTTACCTCCCACTAAAAGTGCTTAACACTATGTAAATGTATACTTGTGTTTTTAACATAGTGGGAAAATGAATATATTTATTTACATTTATTTACAAGAACAAGAACGCTGACTTCAACATTTAAAAACAATTAAAAAACATAAATGGGATATAACGCCCCCTTTATTATCTATTTTTTGAGTCTTAAGCATGGTTTGTTCTACTCTTTTTTGTGAAACTTGTATAATTGTAAGAAGAGTACCCGATTCAGTTTAATAACTTTGCCATGACAATTATCCACATTTGTATGGAATTAATGCCCGTGTTAAAATTAGAAATTTGCATATGCAAAAAGGTGGTATCGAATTTGTTTATAATAAATGAAATACAAAACAAAAAGATGAGTATTGAGTGTCCATTTTCATAATTAATGGACAGTAGATATATTAATAAGATATAATGCATTTTTAGAAGTTATCCTATACAACTATGCAACAACAGAAGTTTCAAATTACTATCGGTTGACATGGCAAAAATAGAAATATATTTGCACTGTACAGTATACTAAACTACCTTTATCAGCTCAATCTCCTTTTAAACACTATATAGCAGAAAGGCACACTTTGAGAAAAGAATACCATGCTGATATTTTTTCTAGCCCCAAAAATAATATTCCAAGAATTATATTCTCTATGTACCCCCACAGCCCCGTGAAAATAAACACATGTACCAAATGTAAAACAGATTTTGGTTGCAGATTTTCCTGAATAAGGAACAATGGTTGAAATTGAACAATTATAGAATCACTATTGAGATGGTACCAAACAAGCATCACAGCCATCCCCTTTCACCATAATGCAGAAGGAAGTGCCAAGTACCAAGCAGTAGCATCGAGCTGTAGATACAAATTTTACTTCAAAAGAGCAGAAGACCTTTGAACAGTGAAGTAATAACAGAAATATGTATCAAAAGGAAAATTGTGTAAAATTTTTTAAAGCATTTTAGTGGTTTCATTTCTTTTCTAACCAGAAAAGAGGATGTGAAAATGAATTAAAAGTGGGCAACTATAAGGTCTGAATGTCTGAACTAGTAAAAGGAAAGAAAGCATTCACACACCGTAATTCAACAAAATAACACGTATTGATCACATAATAGTGTGAAAAGAACCTTCCAGTCAGCATCTCGGTGACATTCCCTTATAAAGGATACTAAACCGCGTGTCCTATGACTTCATGATGAAACTTGATTGCTACAGTTTCATTTCAGTACTAGCTATTTTTAACATTCACAATCCAAAAACCAAATGTCAAAATGGCAGAGCATATAAAAGTATGTCGAGGGGAAAAAAACACTACAAATGGTTAAAACCATTAAAAGTAATACCTATATGTTGCTTTATGTCAAATTGCACTTTCATTTGCAACTCACAAATTCCACTTATTTATATAGATTTTTAAACACATTTTCCACTCTGTCTCTAACTACCCCTTCATTAAACATTCATCTCTTTTCCTTAAACTAACAGAGTTGGGTCCCATCAGGACCTCCAGTAACATTACATTTACTATTTTTCATCCTGAAGCTTACACATCCTAAAACAATCATTAGTTAAATGGAAAACGTTCTACTGGTTTCCATCAGTGTGGAATCTTTCCTCCTGTGTCCCTTTTGAATGTCATTATATATCTGTGTGTGTGTATCCTTAAGAAAATATGGATTGTGATCTTCATGGATTTTGTAAAAAGTGATTGTCTCTGCTTTAATGGATAAACCACACAATTAATAGTATATAAACTTGTAGCTAGGAGGCCAAGTTGACGTAAACGCATGCCAAAAGACTGACAATGTCATTTTTGAGAAATTCTGGCGGGCTAGTAATTTGGCGTCTGGAAGTTTATATTCGCTCCTGTGGATTGTATTACCTCTGAAGAAGCCTTATCATTAGAATCTGAAACGTGTTTAGTTTTATTCTGAGTGATTACCGTATTTATCGGCATATAACACGCACCGGCGTATAACATGCACCACATTTTAAGAAGGAAATTTCAGGAAAAAAAAAAAAATTCAAATAAAGAACTTTGAAGCAAAATCCTCAACCTCAACCTCCCTCCTCATCCTCCCTCCTCATCCCCCCTCCTCAAACCCCCCATCTTCAACCCCCTCCGCCACCCCACCATCCTCACCCTCCTTCCTCAACCCCCCTCCTCAACCTCAACCCCCCTCCTCAACCCCCCTCCTCATCCTCAACCCCCCTCCTCATCCCCCCTCCTCATCCTCAACCCCCCTCCTCATCCTCAACCCCCCTCCTCATCCCCCCTCCTCATCCTCAACCTCCCTCCTCATCCTCAACCCCCTCCTCAACCTCCCTCCTCAACCTCCCTCCTCAACCCCACCATCCTCAACCCCCCATCCTCAACCCCCTCCTCAACTCCCCCATCCTCAAACCTCCTCCTCAACCCCACATCACATGCGCGCCGGGTCAGGGAGCGGAGTGGAGGCCGGAACAGAAGAAGGTAAGTGAGGAGGAGTTATTTAGGGGGGTTTAGGTTGAGGGGGGGGGGGGTTTAGGTTGAGGAGGGGGGGGTTAGGTTGAGGAGGGGGGGGGTTTAGGTTGAGGAGGGGGGGGTTTAGGTTGAGGAGGGGGGATTAGAATGAGGAGGGGGGGTTAGAATGAGGAGGGGGGGTTAGAATGAGGAGGGAGGTTGAGGATGAGTAGGGGGAGGGTATATCGGCGTATAACACGCACCTATAATTTGCTCCCTATTTTCAGGGAGAAAAAGTGCGTGTTATACGCCGATAAATACAGTATTTTAAATTGCATGCCTTTTATACTTATACTGCAAAATGGAGGTGGGATTTCAAAGTCTTACAGGGTTCAATTACGGGTTACGATCGGACCCACATTCCAGATATAATGCAATATTGATAAAGCCGTAAATATGATATTCTATTACATGCTAGTTCCATTACATGTATTAACACACTGATTGCCGGGATCGAAATAAAAAAGAAAATAAACATGTAATAAAGTATTTTATTTGGCCAATTTGCGAGCTTGAGAATGTTGTGCTATTAATTCTAAGACCTAACATCACTTTCCCTTTTATTATATGTACAGTAGTGTGTGTATACGTGCATGTACAGTGCTACGGATTGGACTTTACCACCCTTGTGGGTCCTCTCTAGCACTCGTTGGCTTCTTGGCTCCATTTGCGAGTTACAGGTTTGAACGCCAGTGAGTTTGATGCAATTTAATAGCGCAATTGGAAAGTAGCAGTTATGGGCTTAACATTCCAAAGGATTTGCAAGCTTGTAAGTCCAATTCTCACGTCCCGTAGGGTTTCTCGCTCCTACCCCGCAAGTCGTTGGCGGGCAGGTTTAAGAGGCCAATTTAATAGCCGTAAGTCTTATGAGCTACGTTATGAGCTACGATTTTACACGTTAGGGGAATTTAATCGAGCTGATAGACTGAGCGATTTAATATATGTTGGTGAATATGTCCAGCTGCAAATGCTTAAAACATACCCTTTGGGCAAAGAAGCCCTTGGAGGAATTGTGGAAGAAGGATTCTGCTAGAGCCTCTGAAGTGGAATAGAGACACTACACTACACACCATGATACCAGCAGCTCTCAACTTTAAAGATCTGGACAGGGAGAAAAGCAGCCACCTGGGACTGTACACATGGATTTTCTGTGTGAGCAATATACATACGCCATTTTGGATGAGGACGTAAAATGGGAATGTATTTTTATTTATATGTTTTATTTTTGTAATAAATCTTACAATATTACAGGAGGTGTGTGCTTCTCTCCACCATACCCTTTATTGTTTTTTCAGTATATAAATGTTATTATATTTTACTCCGATACAGATTCTGTATTTGTTGTGGATAATTGGTAGACGTGCAGTAATTTTTTACCCTATCTTCTAAGAACAAAACAGGTGTAGCGCTTTAAAGAACTTATTATATTTTAGTGATGTATTCTTAGAATGATCCAATCAAAACCTATTTATGTTACAATCTTATAATCTATGGTTGGGACAATCAATTACATTTTACAAAGTTCACTTAACCAAGGTCCAAGCATCTAAAAACAAAGTCATAGTTCAAAATACATTTTCTTCTGCAGACACCCACGCGAAAGTAAAATAATGATATTCACATGAAAAAAAAGTACCCAATGGAAGAGACCAGAGAAAGGACATCATAGATTATATAATGATATGGAAGATATGGGATGGAGATTTACCATATGTAAGGGTGTGTGGAAGTCCATATTCATACTCAGGTGAACATGATGATTATTATTACTGTTTCTTGTAGCACGCCAATGTATTCCATAGCGATACACAGGGGTTAGGTAGAACCCCCCTATTTTACAGATTTTTACAGAAAAAAATGGAGGACCCTGTCTTTGAGTTTAAAATCTTACATACAAGGTGCTTTTTTCAAAGCACCCTCCAAAGTTGAAAACTTGCTCTAGGCCTAGAGTAAAAAGCAAACATAGTAAATGGAACTGGGGAAATGTCACTTGGAAGGTGATTTTGCGGAGTTGATTGAATGAGGCCTAGAAACATTGGCTGAGGCCCTACAGAAGTGACTGCTCAGTTCTGATAGAAGAGATAACTGGGAGAAATGTCAGTTGGAGAGTGATTCTATTGAGTCGATGGTATGAGGGCAAGTGACAATGGCCGAGCCCCTGCAGAAGTGACTGCTGAGTCCTGATGGTAGATGGAACTGGGAGAAATGTCAGTTGGAGAGTGATTCTGCGGAGTGGACGGTATGAGGCCCAGTGACATGTCTGAGTTCCTGTAGAAGTGACTGCTCAGGCCTGATGGTTGATAGAACTACATTTATTTTATGAAGTAGACTAATTATGACTGATAATTTCAAGTAATCTGCATTGGCAGGTACACTTTTATGAGATGTTATGGTTACTTGTTATGTTACATAAAATCAACACTACTGATAATTTAACCTACCAATCAAACATGTATTTTATGAAAAAAAAAAAAAAAAAAAGAGAGTTACACACAAAAGCTCTACTACTAGCCAATAAAAAAAAAATTGTAATGAAGAATATTTAAAACACCAGTAGTAGAATTATTTACAGTGATAAGTGTTTGAAGCAAAGAGGAACACACCCTGAAATTGATTTTCCACTATTGCTTGCAAAGAGTAAAGCTAACACTGCAACATATCTAGTGCATAAACTCAAAGTTATATTCTAATAAACAGACATCCAAATTTTCTTTTACACACCACTTGATGAAACTTGGCAGATTGTTGAGCTAGTTTACTGCTTAATGCAAAGTAAGTAAATGCAGCCTATGATACTCTCAATCAGTGTGTCTTAACCTACTCAAATTGAGCTGCTTAAAGGCTTATTGGAAGTATCTCTGACATATTCTACTCTCATCTCTGAGCATGTTACCTGGTAAACCACATCACCTGAAACCATTAAATGGATACCCACAAAAAGATGATGAAATAACACTAGATCAGTGGTCCTCAAACATTTTTTTCCTAGGTACCATGGGTTCTGTGGACTACTTGAAAGTTGTGCAGGGTCTTCATGGACCACTATATGTTTTATAATTTTTTTCTAATACCAATAATTCCATGAACCACCAGGTGAGACTCATGGGGCACGGATGGCCCATGAACCAGTGCTCTAGAGTATTTGCTCATAATATGGTAGGCATTAATGGGTATGAGGCATATCTCTAAGTTGAATACACATAAATGACAGAGCAACGTTTGAATCTATATTATATTAAAATATGAATTTCAAATTAAAAGTTTGTACTCATTGAAATTGAAGGAAAAAATATTTTATCAATCAAAAAAGCAATGTTTGTGGTAAATGCCATAGGTTTGCCCACTTCCCTGGCACCTGATTAAATGATGGGTCAATAATGTCCATATATTAAAACAGTTTTGTTGTTGTTGTTTAGTTGCTCAGTCCGACTCTCGGTGACCCTATGGACTGCAGCACACCAGACACATCTGTCAGCCACTGGCCCCCGGAGCTCCATAAAGCTCTTGTCCATTGCTTCAATGGCCCCATCTATCCACCTCTGTCAGTCCAAGAAACTAAGCAGTTTTCTCCAGCACCACAATTAAAAGACATAAATTCTACGCATTCAGCTTTCTTTATGACGCATCACTTAAATCCCGGGAATGCTCTTTACTAAGTGGGCCTTTGTTGATGGTGAATATCCTTATTTTTCAATAGCGTATCCAGACTTGCCATAGCTTTCCTCCCCATTGGCAAATATCACAAAACATATTTCCAATGAATTAGAAACAATTTGGGTTTACATAATCATCGGAAATGTTTTGAATACGACAAAATGAATCTTAAAGTAAAAAATATGTATATATGTTTATTCAGAGACAGACTTTTGATTTACTCATGGCAAATAAATCACTCTGTTTTCCTCAGAATGAAGTTGCACCTTTAGCTCACGTTCCTTTCTCAAAAGCAGACATGATGGATTGAAATAAAAGATAATTTATAGCACCGCATACTTTCAGGTACAGTGAAAAAGCTCAGTAATTGTAATTTACAGTAGCTGTCAACCACAGTAAATCAGTGATGACATTAAAATGAGTTATTTTGCTTGAAAGATTTATTGTTTAAATATGAATAATATAATGAAAAGTGTATTTTATAAAATTCAGTTTTAGATTCTTCTAAATAAATATCACAACATGTTTCAAAGCAATATGGACACCTGCTAACAAACATTTATTGACACCTGTTCATAGCATTTGTAAGTTACTGCATTTTTAAAAAATGTTTTACTTCTATCTATTGTATTAAAGCTTAATGAAAATACTTGGAAAATTATATTGTGGTGGGGTTGTGATGGGTTTGTTAATTTTTTATAAAGGAAAACCTTATCTCAGTATTAATTTTAAATGTGTAAAGAAAAAAAAATGGAAATAAACATGTTTGGCTTAAACTACTGCTTTAGAAATGATTACTATTTGAAGTATTTTGCTTTTTGTACCTTATAAACATAACATGGAATAGTGAGTCATATATATATATATATATATATATATATATATATATATATATATATATATATATATATATATATACACACTTTTTATTATTATTATTCACACACTTGAAAATACAGATAGATACAACCTTCTTTATGATTTTAATAGGTCTACTCTTAAAATAGTATATTATATAAAAAATATTATAAGACTATTGTTTTGAAGTTATATTGGAAAATATATGCATCAACTTAGATAATGATGACAACACAATCACAGGTAGGAAGGTGCAAGTGTGGAAAAAAAAAGGTTCCTTTTTGGTTTTCCCATCAGATGAGACATTTTTGATTGACAAAATTATGCCAAAAGGTTTCTGAGCAATTATAGTGGAAATTTGTAAAAAGTAAAAAAATAAAAAAATAAATAAAAAAAAATACCAATACTTGTGCTGCTGGTTCTATGTTAAATAAAGACTTAACAAGAAGTGCCTAACAGATGACTGGCAATTCACACACTTACAATATCCATAATGTCCCAAAAATGTGGGAACAATTAAGTAAAACACAACATAAAATGGAAAGAAAAGGACAAAATTTACACTGGACAGACTAATGTAATATAGGCCCTTTATCACTGATGAGGCTAGTATGTTTTCTCTATGAAACACAATATGCATCAGACAAATGGGCGAATTATAACATCGGAATATTCATTAGATGCGACGGTCGAAATGAAAAGGCGCCAATTACCATTTATGTACTCCAGACAATGACACAAAACAAATGTTCCCGATTGGCACCCGTCTGTTGAAATTTAAATGAGGACCAGTTTGGATCCATTTGTTTTTCAGACTAAGATTTTTTTTCTGTATCATTAATATTTACAACCTGCTACAAATATCATCTCTGTGAAATAGACACTGAATTTTCTGATATATAGCTGCAATCTTGATCTCTCCACCCAGTTTCCTTAATTTTAATTGTTTTTTTTTTTTTTTTTTTTTACAGGCTACAATAATGTAGTGAATATGTAAGAAAATTAATGTCTATGCCAAAAGATTTATCAGGGTACCAAATTAAAACTAATAAAATAGGGCTTAGCTAAAGCTGGTAGCTACTGTTCACCTGGGTGTTGGCGTGTGGTGTGTGGGTCCTTTTTTTTTTTGTTAAGTCGTACACACACACAAAAAAAATGAACAAAGGTCAGCACCCAGCCGCCACTTGAATGTGAGATTTTTCTTTTTATTCCTCTTGATGTATAGTAGGCTCTGTGTTATTAGTCTTAATGATAGAAAATTGTAGTGTTGATACAAATCTTTTTTTCAAAGTAGTAGGCGGGAGTTCCATTTGTTAGTAAGTTTTTTTCTGTGACTAAAAGCCACGGACAGTACATTTATGTAGCGGTAAAAGGCCTACAAGCTCTTTCCATAGCAGAGCTAATTATTCCTACTGTGACCTTGCTGATCTGCACTGTTCCGAGTACATCTCATCTGCACGCCTGTTCCTCTCTGTAGATGGTGTCAGGGAATATGAAAAACCCTATAATGAAACCATTTTCATGAAGGAGAAAGGCTACTGGAGTTGCACTTGCTACAAAGAGGCGCAATTATATGAGTAATTGTGATAATTTTCTACATTCATATCCTTCAATGGGGGGAGAAGAAAAAAAAGAGGCACAAAGGAAAAAAGGAAAATTACTTTAACAAGAAAGTACAGAGTAAAAAAAAAAGGAGGAATAGACAAAATGAAAAAAAATAATCAAGGGTAAAAAAAAGTTTTGCAAAAAAAAAAAAAAAGATGTGGAAGGAGGAATAGGAAGAAAGGGAGAACAACAGATATGCTGAAAAGCTCATGTGCAGCTGGGTTGCACAATTAAATTGAATTTTTTTTTTCTGCAGTTGATGAATGTGACTACCGCAAATGTGCCTGTGTAGTTAGCTATCATTTGTTGTTCCCTGACAGGAAAAGGATAATTACCTCTCAGAAAGAATCAAAGGCTGACATGCCCTTTAGACACAGCTATGAATGCAGAGCTCCATAGAATGCTTGAAAAGGAATCTGGTACTCTGGCCCTTTCCACAGTAGAATAAATTTTGTTAAAATGCAAGAGCACCACCAGCAAATTTGTTTGAACCCTAGGTGTTCGAAAATATGAGGTGCACCTATCGACTCATCCCTTTTGCAAAAATAAAACTGCATTTTGAAATCTTTTCTATTATATTCATGGATAGTAAGATAGTGAGATATGCATTAAATTTCTCTTCACAGTAGGGGTCTGATTCAACATTTCCTATAAAAGAAGAGAAAGACACTATCCTTTTTTCCCCTGATGCTAGTTAGCCTATAATTTAAAACTGTCAAAAACACAATTTTGTGCAAAGTCTACAATAAAAGCTTCTGAGATATAACCCAAAGAGGTTTTGCTAAAGTTTGATTCAGACTCCGTTTCAACATTTCTAAAGCAATAAATACATATAAATGATACACTGATGTTCTTTTTCTGTCTCCTTACACTGTTTGAATGCTGAATGTGTCTGAGATTTGGAGAAGATCCATGATGTAACGAATTGGTTAAAATGTAGGGACAATAAGATCACCTTTTTTGAGAGGCTAAGCTTGGCATTAAGCAAAAACAGATGTTAGTCTTAAAAACATATTTTAAAATCAGTAAAATATTTCTGTGTTTTTACAATGTAAATAAAAAAAAAGAGATGGAAAAAAGAAAATCTTTTTTGTCAGTCCTACTGAAATTAATTCAAATTATAAAAAATAAAATAAACACTATAAAAAAAAAATTATATATATATATATATATATATATATATATATATATATATCCAATGTGATAGATAGATGGATAGATAGATAGTCAAGCTATTCATACACATTCATATGTGTTTTATAGAGACATAAAAGTATTTATGGCTTAAGTACTGGGCCTGGACCAGTTGCCATCTTCTGTGTGTGCTTTAATGTCCATATCAAATTGTTTACAAAGTGCCTAACACTTAAGTGGTAGTTGTTTTATACACATCACTTTTCCTTTCTTCAGGTATCTTTGCTGACCCAAATGTAATTCACTTTTAAAAACCTTTCTTACCCAGGGAACAGCATTACAGTCTATCAGTTCACATACTGATATCAGTCTGAAATGATGGTTCTGAATCATAAACATGTCATCAGCTTTAAACCAAACCACCAATAACCTTTGTGCTACTTGCCAGCCTACTCTTCACTTGTCAGTATACAGCTTACCTGATTGTGTTTCCAATTACAGAGAAGGGAGCTCCTGGTCTGCAAGCTGCAATTGCTTCATCTCTGCATCTCCTCGCGGTCTCAACTAACTTTTGTCCGTTTTTATCTACATTTCCCACAAGGAAGGTTTCAGATGTATCTCCATGGAACCCTCCGCTATACACCTAATAAGAAGTCAAGAAAATGGATTAATGCAAAACTTAACTTTGTAAATGTATAGTTGCTTTACCTATGCATGTCAATAAAATGGGAAACTCACCCTGCAGTGAATTTGTTTTATTGTACCCAATATAATATGTATGACAGTAGATCTGTTCATTGGATAAAATTACATATTGCAAAGTTGTGTTATCAGTAATTTTGTCTGTGACATGCTCTCCCACTCTAAAGAGCAGGATGGGAGCCGCATGGGAAGCATCTAAGGGGTTGCCTGTTGCCCACCGTTGGTCTAGAGCAGACCTGGGCATTGTACGGCCCGCGGGCCACATCCGGCCCTTTGGCTGTCCCTGTCCGGACAGCTACAGTGGGATACAGATTTGTGTCCTGGACAAAAAAAACACTGCCAATTGTAAAAGGGGGCAAATTGTGAGCAGCAGTTCTGTGACTAACTGGGATGGATAACATTCTGTAAATACTGCCCCTGGTAATGAGAAAATAAAATCAAATAAAGCTATAAAATTACTATTGAGCAGAATTAAGTTCAGCCTATGGTTCGGCCCTCCACAACATTCTGAGTTTCTCATGTGGCCCCTTTGGGAAATTAATTGTTCACCCCTTGTGTAGAGGAAGAAAATTATTACTACATACTACTCAGCATTAACATTGTTGCATATGCAGTTTTGAGAGTCAAGACCAGTTATTAAACCACTTGCTCTATTGCTCATGTAATGTTTACACACCATTTGCAATGTTTAAAACCAACATACTAAACACAAGTCATTTCTATGTTCCTAATTTAGCTAAAATATATATATATATATACATATATATATATATAAAAAATTTAAGTGCAGTTCTGAGTGTGTTTAATTCTATAGATTTATGCTATTTTTTTTTAAACTGCTTCACAAAATAATCTGTTTACAAAATACTGCAAATTAATCCATTGTTTTGGACGAGAAACAAAATAAATAAAGTATGATTATTTTCATATGGGTTGCCTGGATTGATTTTTGACCATCACAATGTTGTAACAAAAGAACACAATATAGGACTATCTTAATATTAAATACTATGTGCTAGAGGAAAAGGAGTCCACAAATGAAACGTGTTTATTTCTTCTAAAGATTGGATAGGATAAGCCCTGGGTAATTTCAATTAGTTTGCCTACTAGTAAACCAAAAAGTATTATAATTACAGTGATGGATTACAAGGGAATATAAATTCATTCTCAGTAACAAGTCTGGTTGAGTATTTGTATTCCATTGTATGTATCCTTATATACATGGATGAAATGTGTTTGTCCTATAAGGGTATATTGTGGAACACCACAGTTTAAAATTGCTCTTAACCATTAACCTATTTACCCAACAATTTCCCAGAATCACACATTAACAAAATAATTGTCCTTATAAGAGATTCCAATATATGTATATATTATATGTTTGCACAGTACCATAGCAGTAAGAGATCAACAGAATTAAAATGGATGCAGGTCGTGTGTTTCTAAGTGAATTTGAAATGAAAAAAAAGCTGTCCCATGGATTCTTAAGAAAACTGGAAGAATAGAAGGGGAACACTTCTTTGTACATATGATATTTATGGGGAGTTAATGGAAATGCTGAGATGGTAACACTTAAACTGGAAACAGAATGGGGCTTGGTATGGCAATACCTTGCATAGAATCATTGAAAAATCTGGTATGGAAGCGTGTGTTGGTCAAAAAGGGACGCATTTGCGGAGGTGGAGGCTCTACAGCGCCTCACTCGGGGTAAAAAACAACCCAGATAAGCGGGACTTTGAAAACAAAAATCAGGTCACATAAAAAGTAAGAACGCGTAAAGAGGAAATACGGACTTAGACAAAAAAATTACGACCCGTAAAAAATTACGACATTACAAAAATACGAAGTTAACAGCCAAAACGCGTACATCAAAACACACAAAAAGCATTGGAAAATAAAAAAAAAAAAACACAAAAAAAACATCACACACAGCATGGGGGGACAGCCAAGACGTCTGGGGGTGAGATTGCACAAAATTAAAGTCGAATTTAAGGAGTTTCGCCACTTGAAAAATCGTCTAAGCGAGAAAAAAAATAGAGGCCACAAAAAATGAAAACGAGGCTACACGACCCCAAAGCACAGAAAACACTGACAAGAAGTACGACTTTTAATTACGACCCGCGGAACTTATAAAACAAAATACGAGGGCACAAAAATACAAAGTTAACGACCGAAATCCGGACATCCAAAAACACTACAAAATACAAACAAAACATATAAAAAAAAAATCACACACAGCATGGGGGAACAGCCACAACATCTGCCAGAGAAGTTGCATTCTAATTAAAGTCGAATTTAAGAAGTTTTGGTACTAGAAAATCATCAAAGCAAGAGAAAAATAGCGGCGGAAAAAATGATAACGAGACTACACGACCCTGAAATGCACAAAACACTGCCAGGGCACGTACAACTTTTGCCAGGGACGTACAAGATACAAAAATACAGTTAGGATGCATGGAAAATGCATGCGAGCCGCGTAACACATAGACAAACGATGCCATTTTACAACATTAACTTGCAACTAATAACATTACGAATCTAAAATGGGGCTTTACACAACTAAACCAACGGTTTGCCCTCGCGCATCCAGCATATTTCTAATGCACAGTTGGGACATTGATGACACTTTCTCCTCACAGCACCAACAGTCCAACTGTACATTGTATGCTGCAGGAAAATACAAATAGATACTTAGCTCTTCAGGCTATTCATTGCTTGATATATCAATTACAATAGGTAAAGTATATTCAATTTATTAAGTAACTAATTAATTAATTATTATTTAAAAAAATAGACCTATATATATCTGTCTTTGTGATGAGCACTAAAGGCGCTCAGAGGAGCAAAAGTAAACGTGAGGAGAGGCTCGCAATGAGCGCCGAAGGTCCTCAGAGTAAAAAAGCTTTACATTGTGTGTCAAACAGCATTGCCATGGCTTAAAATTTTATTGCCCCGTCATTTTTGACGGGCAAGTTGCTGATATATATATATATATATAGTCCCCAATACCTGCTGAATCAAAACACAAATATATTTAGCTCATAGGATTTCCACTTCTGGTTAAGACGCTAGTCTTACTAATATATTTCACAGTATAATTTCCCATTATTAGGTGAACATTATGTATTCATCCTGTATACCACAAACTAAGAAAAAAGTAAAATATTCAAACCAAACTTCAAAAAGTGATGTCTCTGTAAAAAAAAAAAAAAAAAAAAAAAAAAAAAAAAGGACAAAAACTGTTCAAATATTTCTACTCACAAAGCCCCACACAGTAAGTCATACTTTACCTGCACATAGCTTGAAATACTATTCACTCAACCAACCAAGACATTACAGGGTCATTCGTGACCCAAATATTATTAGGTTGTGGGAATGGCTGATATTATCTGAAGAAGTCATTAAAGCAGCAATCCATGTTGCTCAACACATTTATTGTTTGAATTACCTGTACCAGGGGGGTTCTTGGAGACAATCTACCGTTCACCAATTTTAGAGACCACCCAGGTATATGAAATATAAAGAATTTCATCCACCAGGATTTAATAGAATCCAAATGGACTGAAAATAATGCAGTAGTTAAGGTGATACAGTGCACAAATAAATAAACAAGATTGCATTTGATTGTTAACATTTTTGAGTGGTAGTATTCAATATTTGAGCTTTAAAAGTTGGGTATTTTAAGCACAAACCTATATATACATGATGTCTCTATAAACCTTCTTATCAAGAGCCACTAATCAATTCTTTCAGTAGGGGCTGATAAGGAAGATGAGCATGTCCAGTTTGACCATATCAATTAAATTAATTGGGCACGCCTATTTTCCACTACAATGCTGGCAATCTACACAGATAATGTATGCACCATGTGTGTTTGTGTGTGTATATGTTGAGAGGTTTTATATTATACAAACTACACTAGCGACTTGACCGTCAAAAATGACGGCAATAACATTTGAAGCCATGGCAATGCTGTTTTGCCACACAATGTAAGGCTTTTGCTCCTCTGTGGACCTTCAGCACTTATTGCAAACCCCCCGCTGAGCGCTTTTGGTGCTCATTGTGAACCTCTCCCCTCATGTACTTCAAGTTTCCTGCTTTGAAACTATCACATTTGGCACTCATCGTGAAGACAGATATATAAGTACAGTGTAACATATCAAAAAATGTGAGTACAGTTAATTAATAAAGTAATATGAATTAATAAATTAAAATACTTTACCACTTTATATTTCATATGCAGCAATCAATATCCTGAAGAGCTAACAATGTCTTTGGATTTTCCTGCATCTGAAAATGTACAGTTGTACTGTTGATCACCTGAGGAGAAAGTGTCAGCAATGTGCCAAGTTTGCAGTGTAAAAAGGCTGCGTGCGCAAGGCCAAACCGTTTGTTTATGCGGGTAAAGAGGCATTTTAGAATGCTAATGTTATTAGATGCAAGTTAGTGTTGTAAAATGGCAACTTTTTTCTAGGTGTTGTTATGTTTTAATGGTATATTTTGTATCTCCTACGTTCCTGACTAACTCGTACGTGCCCGTCGGTGATTTTCACGGCTCTATCTCCTTTAGACTCGTTTTAATTTTTTCCGGCAGCAATTTTTTTTCTTGATTTTCAAGTGCCGTAACTCCTTTAATGCGACTTAAATTGGTGTGCAACCTCACTCCCAGACGTTCTGGCTGTCCCCCGGTGCTGTGTGTATTGATGTTGTACTTTTTGTTGTTGCGGTTTTCGTGTTTTTAGATGTGCACGGTTTGGCCGTTAGCTTCGTATTTTTGCAACCTTGTAATTGTTGTTTCTAAGAGTCGTACGTCCTTGGCGGGGTTTTGCACGCTTCGGGGTCCTGTAGCCTCGTTTTCATTTCTTTGGGCCGCCATTTTTTTCCTCGCTTAGTTAATTTTCAAGTGCTGAAACACCTTAAATTCCACTTTAATTTGCATGCAACCTCGCCCCCAGACGTCCTGGCTGTCCCCCCCCCCCCCACTGTGCTGTGTGTGATGTTTTGTTTTTTTATGTGTTTTTGGTATTTTTCGATGTACATGGTTCTGCCGTTAACTTTGTATTTTTGCAACCTCGTATTTTATTTTTTTTTAAGTCCTGCGGCTCGTATTTTTTTTTTCTAAGTCCCGCTTTCCTCGTTGTTTTTTGCAGAGATTGAAGCACCATAGAGCCTCCACCTCCGCAAATGCAGCCCCTCGCTTTGAGAGGGTCTGCATTTGCAGGCTGCAATGAGCCTTTGGCTCATTGCAGCTAAGACATGAGAGCCTCCACCTCCGCAAATGCGGATCTCGCGAACTGCATCGCTCGCAAGTTCGCTTTGCGAGCTTGCAAATCGTGACAACAACTCGCAGTTTGACAATTATAATATGTAATTTATATATATATATATATATATATATATATATACACACACACACACTAGTAAATTGACCATCATAATTGACTGTATTATAGAATGTTATCTTGAATTGTCTGTGCTCTCTCTATCTCTGAGCGCTCTCTCTCTCGCTGTCTGTATTGCCAGCTTTGTACCCATCCCTCTCTGTCTCTCTCTCTGTGTGCACTCTCTCTCTCTGTATTGTCTGTCTGTTCACTCTCTCTACGCTCTCTTTCTCTGTGTGCTCTCTCTCTGTGTATCTCGCTCCCTCCTATCTTTGTCTCACTCATTTGCGGTCTGTCTCTCTGTGCCTCACTTCCTCTCTCACTCGCTCAGGTCTGTGTCTATCTGTTGAATTTAAGAAATTCAACAAATGTGTCATACCTAGACTAATACAATATATTAAGACCAACCACGCATAAGTACTGTGTCTATCTGTGATGTGTTTTCTCTGTGCTGTCTTTGAATGCATTGTGGCTGCCTGCTGTTATCAATTACCGCATTAGGTCCCGCCCCTGAATACATCATAGCCACGCCCCTCTAAGCCATCAGCGTTATACACTATGAAAACTGCTATATGAGATACTAGAAACTTGCCCGTCAAAAATGAAGGCATGATATAGTGTTATACATTGTGTTTTCTGTCTGTTTATGTACTATTTGCGGTCTGTCTCTTTGCCCCCCCCTCTCTCTCTCTCCTGTGTCTCTTTCCCCCCTCTCCATCCCATGTCTCTTTCCCCCTTTCTCTCACCCCTGTGTCTTTTCCCCCCCACTTCCTCCCATGTTTCTTTCCCCCCTCTCCCCCATTTCTCACCCCTGTGTCTTTCCCCCTCTACTTCCCCTGTGCTTCTTTACCCCCTCCCCTGTGTGTATTCCTCTCCCTCCCCCGTGTCTTTCCCCCCTCTCCATCCCCCATGTCTCTTTCCCCCTCTCCCTCCCCTTGTCTCTTTCCCCCTCTCCCTCCCGTGTCTCTTCCCCCTCTACCTCCCCTATGTCTCTGTAACGGAACCCATCACTGTTTTACCCTGTTTTATGGTTATGGTTAAAATATGAACCTACTGTTATACTGTGTGTATGTTGGTTTATGCTCTGCAGAATATTAGCCCAGGCTATTGCAGACCTTGGCATAATAGATATTCCTATTACAGAGACTCCTCATAAGATAAGGAAGTCTATTGTATAAAGTGTTTTCATTCTCAGACATAAGAACAAAGAAGGATGATCTAATCAATGTCTGATTGTATCAAAGTTGCCAGGTAGCCTCAGGGAGGTGTGACCCACCTATTGTCCCTCTATGTGTATTGTGTGGTCAACTATGGGGGATGTGTATTGCCTGTGGGAAGAGATGTGTATATATATTTCTGCACATAACAAAATAAAGTCAGTAGTCTTGAACTCCCTATTGAGTGTCGTCCAATATGGGAGATTGGGAATGGTGAGACTGTAGTGCCTCTTGGGTATTTTACTGTATACCAGCGGAGATATTGGACTGCGTGTTCCAACTCCGTTACATTTGGTGGCAAGTGGCGGAATTGTTCCCACGGTCAGAAGGACAGCTACAGGAGACACCATTACGTGGAGTACAAATTGAGGGCAACGCTAGTATCCGTACAGCTCCCCTGGCTACAGCAGGATGGAAACGGCTAGTTTTCGGACAGCGTTCCATGATGAGGAGGAGGCGGTGGCCGCGGACTACAGGGATGCAGACAGAAAGGAACTCATGGAGGGAGACCGGGCAGCGGCTACAGTACCTCTTACGGACAGCACACAGACTGAGTTTGGAAGAGAGCTCGAAAGCAGACTGGCCTTTTTCCCAGGTACGCTTCCCATAAGAACCTTGGAATGGTTAATGACAGATGTCTACAAATACATAATGGAAAAGCAGCGGGCACGGGGACGGTCCAAACCCCTCCACGGTACATCAGGTGCTACACGTGTAACCAGCAGGGCCACATGCAGAGAGACTGTCCCAGAAACAGAAACCGCTCCACGTGGAATACTCCAACTAATTCCCCTCACCAGCGACAGGGTGTACCCCAGGGAGCAGAAGGTGTCGTCCTTCCTCCCCAGCGACAGTGTGTACCCCAGGCAGCTGAAGGTGTCGTCTATCCTCCCCAGCGACAGTGTGTACCCCAGGGAGCAGAAGGTGCCGTCCTTCCTCCCCAGCGGCAGTGTGTACCCCAAGGGGCCGAAGGTGTCGTCCTTCCCCCCCCAGCGGCAGTGTGTATCCCAGGGAGCAGAAGGTGCCGTCCTTCCTCCCCAGCGGCAGTGTGTACCCCAGGGAGCTGAAGGTGTCGTCCTTCCTCCCGAGCGACAGTGTGTACCCCAGGGAGTTGAAGGTGTCGTCCTTCCTCCCCAGCGGCAGTGTGTACCCCAGGGAGCTGAAGGTATCGTCCTTCCTCCCCAGCAACAGTGTGTACACCAGGAAGCAGAAGGTGCCGTCCTTCCTCCCCAGCGGCAGTGTGTACCCCAGGGGACCGAAGGTGTCGTCCTTCCCCCCCAGCAGCAGTGTGTACCCCAGGGAGCAGAAGGGGCTGTCCTTTCCCCCCAGTGGCAGTGTGTATCCCAGGGAGCAGAAGGTGCCGTCCTACCTCCCCAGCGGCAGTGTGTACCCCAGGGAGCAGAAGGTGTCGTCCTTCCTCCCCAGCGGCAGTGTGTACCCCAGGGGGCCGAAGGTGCCGTCCTTCCTCCACAGCGGCAGTGTGTACCCCAGGGGGCCGAAGGTGCCGTCCTTCCTCCCCAGCGGCAGTGTGTATCCCAGGGAGCTGAAGGTGTCGTCCTTCCTCCCCAGCGACAGTGTGTACCCCAGGGAGCTGAAGGTGACGTCCTTCCTCCCCAGCGACAGTGTGTACCCCAGGGAGTTGAAGGTGTCGTCCTTCCTCCCCAGCGGCAGTGTGTACCCCAGGGAGCTGAAGGTATCGTCCTTCCTCCCCAGCAACAGTGTGTACCCCAGGGAGCTGAAGGTATCGTCCTTCCTCCCCAGCGGCAGTGTGTACCCCAGGGAGCAGAAGGTGCCGTCCTTCCTCCCCAGCGGCAGTGTGTACCCCAGGGGGCCAAAGGTGTCGTCCTTCCCCCCCCAGCGGCAGTGTGAACCCCAGGGAGCTGAAGGTGTCGCCCTCTCTCCCCAGCGCCAACTTACCCTAACAAGGGGAGACACAAATCTCCCAGACGGCACAGATGGGACCGTGGTCTCTGTGCCTGACCTACCGGGATGCTGGACAGCCTGTCCAGATCCCAAACTACCCTCACTGGTCAAAAACCGGAGGAAGGGGTAAGTACAAATTCCCCTCCCCAACTAACTCCTAATGTGGCCCCAGGGTTAACAGAGGAAATGTTAACCCTCACTGACCCCCACATTTTCCTGGCTACTGAGCCGGAATATGTCCCAAGTACCCCAGCAGAAGAGCTGACAGCGGGGCAGAGTGCAGTCGGCCTCTGCCCTCCCTTTGTCCCTTGTACAGAGTAGAATGTCCTGCAGGTTATACCAGCAGAAGAGCTAGCATCAGGGCAGAGTGCCGCTGGCCTCTGCCCCTCAAGTACCCTCAGCGTGTTGCCCCATCACCACAGCGAAATATCCAGGTGCCTGGTTAGACTTCCCCCCAAAGGGGAGATGTGTGACGAAGTGCCCTTCGCCACTTTGTCCTGGAGAGGACTTATTGGCAGCCTCCTGCCCTGCGACTATGGCCCTGGGACATATTGCCCTTTAAAACCAGTATTCGGCCATACCAGAGTGTATGTCACTCATTCTGGCCCTTTAAATACAGGGGGGTCATTCGGTACTTGCCCTGTAGGAGCGGTGATACCCCAGATAGCTATGCCATGGAGCCCATTCATATAATGAAAGACTATGGGAAAGACTTTAGCTACATGGCAATTGAACTGTGTGAATAGGATCTGAGCGCTATTCGGTAGTTTTGTGCGCTCAGATCCCAGCTATCTGGGGATATGTGAAATGTGAGTAAATGTGAATTGCAGTAATGCTGATGGATTGTCAAACTAGAGAATTGACCAACAAATACTTTTGTCCGGACATCCCCAGGCCGATCCGTTGGGATCAGACCGTGTATGCCGGCTTATGGTCACGGGGGAGGTGTGTAACGGAACCCATCACTGTTTTATGGTTATGGTTAAAATATGATCCTACGGTTATACTGTATGTATGTTGGTTTATGCTCTGCAGAATATTAGCCCAGACTATTGCAGACCTTGGCATAATAGATAATCCTATTACAGAGACTCCTCATAAGATAAGGAAGTCTATCGTATAAAGTGTTTTCATTCTCAGACATAAGAACAAAGAACGATGATCTAATCAATGTCTGATTATATCAAAGTTGCCAGGTAGCCTCAGGGAGGTGTGACCCACCTATTGTCCCTCTATGTGTATTGTGTGTTCAACTATGGGGGATGTGTATTGCCTGTGGGAAGAGATGTGTATATATATTTCTGCACATAACAAAATAAAGTCAGTAGTCTTGAACTCCCTATTGAGTGTCGTCCAATATGGGAGGTTGGGAATGGTGAGACTGTAGTGCCTCTTGGGTATTTTACTGTATACCAGCGGAGATATTGGATTCGTGTTCCAACTCCGTTACAGTCTCTTCCCCCCTCTCCCTTTCGTTTCTCATTCCCCACTCTCCCCCATGTCTCTTTCCCCCTCTTCCTCCCCTGTGTCTCTTCCCCCCTACTTCCTCCCCTGAGTCTCTCCCCCCTCTCCTTCTGGTGTGTCTCTTTCCCCCCTCTACCCACTCTCCCTCCCTGTCTCTCTTTCCCCCCACTCCCTCCCCTGTGTCTCTTCCCCCCATTCCCTCCCCTGTGTCTCATTCCCCATCTCCCCCTATCCCTCCACTCTGTCTCTAGCCCCCTCTCTCCCTCCGCTATGTCTCTTTCCACCCTCTACCCGCTCTCCCTCCCTGTATCTCTTCCCCCCCCCACTCCCTCCCCTGTGTCTCTTCCCCCCCATTCCCTCACCTATCTCTTTCAGCCCTCACCCCCTCTGCCTCCCCTGTGTCTCTTTCTCCCCTCTTCCCCCTCTCCCTCCCCTCTGTCTCCTTCCCCCATCTCCCTCTCTGCCTCCCCTGTGTCTCTTTGCCCACTCTCTCCCTCCGCTATGCCTCTTTCCGCCCTCTCCACACTCTCCCTCCATGTGTCTCTTCCCCTCTTTTTCCCTCCCCTGTGCATCTATCTCCCCTCCCCATGTCTCTTTGCCCCCTCTCCCTCCCCTGTGTCTCTTTCACCCCACTACCCCCCCTGTGTCTCTTACCCCCATCTCTCTCTCTACTGTGTCTTTCACCTATCTCCCCCTCTCCCTCCCCTTTGTCTCTTCCCCCTCTCTCCCCTCCCTCCTCTGTTTCACTTTCCCCCCTCTCCCCTTGTGTCTCCCCCCCCATTTCCTCCCCTGTGTCTCTTTCCCCCTCCCCTGTGCCTCTTTCCCCCCCACTTCCTCCCCTGTGCTTCTTTCCCCCCTCTCCCTCTCCTGTGTCTTTTGCCCCCACTCCCTCCTCTCCCTTTACTATGTTTTTTTCTCCCCTTTCTCTCCCCTGTGTCTCTTTCCTCCCTCTCCCCCTTTCCCTCCCATCTCTCATTCCCCCTCTCCTCCTCTCCCTCCCATCTCTCATTCCCCCCCTCTCCTCCTCTCCCTCCCATCTCTCATTCCCCCCTCTCCTCCTCTCCCTCCCATCTCTCATTCCCCCCTCTCCTCCTCTCCCTCCCATCTCTCATTCCCCCCTCTCCTCCTCTCCCTCCCATCTCTCATTCCCCCCTCTCCTCCTCTCCCTCCCATCTCTCATTCCCCCCTCTCCTCCTCTCCCTCCCATCTCTCATTCCCCCCTCTCCTCCTCTCCCTCCCATCTCTCATTCCCCCCTCTCCTCCTCTCCCTCCCATCTCTCATTCCCCCCTCTCCTCCTCTCCCTCCCATCTATCTTTCCCCCCTCTCCTCCTCTCCCTCCCATCTATCTTTCCCCCCTCTCCTCCTCTCCCTCCCATCTATCTTTCCCCCCTCTCCTCCTCTCCCTCCCATCTATCTTTCCCCCCTCTCCTCCTCTCCCTCCCATCTATCTTTCCCCCTCTCCTCCTCTCCCTCCCATCTATCTTTCCCCCCTCTCCTCCTCTCCCTCCCATCTATCTTTCCCCCCTCTCCTCCTCTCCCTCCCATCTATCTTTCCCCCCTCTCCTCCTCTCCCTCCCATCTATCTTTCCCCCCTCTCCTCCTCTCCCTCCCATCTATCTTTCCCCCCTCTCCTCCTCTCCCTCCCATCTATATTTCCCCCCTCTCCTCCTCTCCCTCCCATCTATCTTTCCCCCCTCTCCTCCTCTCCCTCCCATCTATCTTTCCCCCCCTCTCCCTCCCCCGTGTCTCTTTCCCCCTCTCCCTCCCCCGTGTCTCTTTCCCCCCACTCCCTCCCCTGTGTCTTTCCCCACTCTCCCTCCCCTGTCTCTCTCCCCCCTCTCCCTCCCCTGGGTCTCTTTACCCCCTTTATCCCTCCCCGTGTCTCTTCCCCCTTCTCCCTCCCCTGTGTCTCTTCCCCCCTTCTCCCTCCCCTGTGTCTCTTCCCCCCTTCTCCCTCCCCTGTGTCTCTTCCCCCCTTCTCCCTCCCCTGTGTCTCTTCCCCCCTTCTCCCTCCCCTGTGTCTCTTCCCCCCTTCTACCTCCCCTGTGTCTCTTCCCCCCTTCTCCCTCCCCTGTGTCTCTTCCCCCCTCTCCCTCCCCTTTGTCTCTTTCCCCCTCTCCCTCCCCTTTGTCTCTTTCCCCCTCTCCCTCCCCTGTGTCGCTTTCCCCCTCTCCCTCCCCTTTGTCGCTTTCCCCCTCTCCTGTGTCTCTTCCCCCCTATCCCTCCCCTGTGTCTCTTTTCCCCCCACTCCCTCCCCTGTGTCTCTTCCCCCTTCTCCCTCCCCTGTGTCTCTTCCCCCCTTCTCCCTCCCCTGTGTCTCTTCCCCCCTTCTACCTCCCCTGTGTCTCTTCCCCCCCTTCTCCCTCCCCGTGTCTCTTCCCCCCTTCTCCCTCCCCTGTGTCTCTTCCCCCCTTCTCCCTCCCCTGTGTCTCTTCCCCCCTTCTCCCTCCCCTGTGTCTCTTCCCCCCTCTCCCTCCCCTTTGTCTCTTTCCCCCTCTCCCCCCCTTTGTCGCTTTCCCCCTCTCTCTCCCCTGTGTCTCTTTCCCCCTCTCCCTCCCCTTTGTCGCTTTCCCCCTCTCCTGTGTCTTTCCCCTTCTCCCTCCCCTGTGTCTCTTCCACCCTCTCCCTCCCCTGTGTCTCTTTCCCCCTCTCCCTCCCCTTTGTCTCTTCCCCCCCTCTCCTCCCCCTTTGTCGCTTTCCCCCTCTCTCTCCCCTGTGTCTCTTTCCCCCTCTCCCTCCCCTTTGTCGCTTTCCCCCTCTCCTGTGTCTTTCCCCCCTCTCCCTCTCCTCTATCTTTCCCCCCTCTCCTCCTCTCCCTCCCATCTATCTTTCCCCCCTCTCCTCCTCTCCCTCCCATCTATCTTTCCCCCCTCTCCTCCTCTCCCTCCCATCTATCTTTCCCCCCTCTCCTCCTCTCCCTCCCATCTATCTTTCCCCCCTCTCCTCCTCTCCCGTGTCTCTTTCTCCCCCCTCTCCCGCCCCCGTGTCTCTTTCCCCCCCTCTCCCTCCCCCGTGTCTCTTTCCCCCCTCTCCCTCCCCCGTGTCTCTTTCCCCCCTCTCCCTCCCCATGTCTCTTTCCCCCCTCTCCCTCCCCTGTGTCTCTTTCCCCCCTCTCCCTCCCCTGTGTCTCTTCCCCTTCTCTCCCTCCCCTGTGTCTCTTTTCCCCTCTCTCCCTCCCCTGTGTCTCTTTTCCTCTCTCCCTCCCCTGTGTCTCTTTTCCCCTCTCCGTCCCCTGTGTCTCTTTTCCCCGCTCTCCCTCCCCTGTGTCTCTTTTCCCCTCTCTCCCTCCCCTGTGTCTCTTTTCCCCTCTCTCCCTCCCCTGTGTCTCTTTCCCCTTCTCCTTACCCTGTGTCTCTTTACCCCCTCTTTCACTCCCCTGTGTCTCTTTCCCCTTCTCCTTACCCTGTGTCTCTTTACCCCCTCTCTCACTCCCCTGTGTCTCTTTACCCCTCTCCCTCCCATGTGTCTCTTTACCCCTCTCTCCCTCCACTGTGTCTCTTTCCCCCCTCTCTCCCTCCCCTGTGTCTCTTTCCCCCCTCTCTCCCTCCCCTGTGTCTCTTTCCCCCCTCTCTCCCTCCCCTGTGTCTCTTTCCCCCTTCTCCCTCCCCTGTGTCTCTTTCCCCCTTCTCCCTCCCCTGTGTCTCTTTCCCCCTTCTCTCTCCCCTTTCCCCCCCTCTCCCTCCCCTTTGTCTCTTTCCCCCTCTCCCTCCGCTTTGTTTATTTCCCCCTCTCCCTCCCCTGTGTCTTTCCCCATCTCCCTCCCCTGTGTTTCCCCATCTCCCTCCCCTGTGTCTTTCCCCATCTCCCTCCCCTGTGTCTTTCCCCATCTCCCTCCCCTGTGTCTTTCCCCATCTCCCTCCCCTGTGTCTTTCCCCATCTCCCTCCCCTGTGTCTCTTGCCCCCTCTCCCTCCCTTGTGTCTCTTTCCCCCCTCTCCCTCCCCTGTGTCTCTTTTCCCCCCCTCTCCCTCCCCTGTGTCTCTTTTCCCCCACTCCCTCCCCTGTGTCTTTCCCCACTCTCCCTCCCCTGTGTCTTTCCCCACTCTCCCTCCTGTTTGTCTTTCTCCCTTCTCCCTCCCCCTCTCTCCCTCCCCTGTGTCTCTCCCCCCTCTCCCTCCCCTGGGTCTCTTTACCCCCTTTCTCCCTCCCCTGTGTCTCTTCCCCCCTTCTCCCTCCCCTGGGTCTCTTTACCCCCTTTCTCCCTCCCCTGTGTCTCTTCCCCCCTTCTCCCTCCCCTGTGTCTCTTCCCCCCTTCTCCCTCCCCTGTGTCTCTTCCCCCCTTCTCCCTTCCCTGTGTCTCTTCCCCCCTTCTCCCTCCCCTGTGTCTCTTCCCCCCTTCTCCCTCCCCTGTGTCTCTTCCCCCCTTCTCCCTCCCCTGTGTCTCTTCCCCCCTTCTCCCTCCCCTGTGTCTCTTCCCCCCTTCTCCCTCCCCTGTGTCTCTTCCCCCTTCTCCCTCCCCTGTGTCTCTTCCCCCCTCTCCCTCCCCTTTGTCTCTTTCCCCCTCTCCCTCCCCTTTGTCGCTTTCCCCCTCTCTCTCCCCTGTGTCTCTTTCCCCCTCTCCCTCCCCTTTGTCGCTTTCCCCCTCTCCTGTGTCTTTCCCCTTCTCCCTCCCCTGTGTCTCTTTCCCCCTCTCCCTCCCCTTTGTCTCTTTCCCCCTCTCCTTCCCCTTTGTCTCTTTCCCCCTCACCCTCCCCTTTGTCTCTTTCCCCCTCTCCCTCCCCTTTGTCGCTTTCCCCCTCTCCCTCCCCTTTGTCGCTTTCACCCTCTCCCTCCCCTTTGTCGCTTTCCCCCTCTCTCTCCCCTTTGTCGCTTTCCCCCTCTCTCTCCCCTTTGTCGCTTTCCCCCTCTCTCTCCCCTTTGTCGCTTTCCCCCTCTCTCTCCCCTGTGTCTCTTTCCCCTTCTCCCTCCCCTTTGTCGCTTTCCCCCTCTCCTGTGTCTTTCCCCTTCTCCCTCCCTGTGTCTCTCCCCCCTCTCCCTCCCCTGTGTCGCTTGCCCCCTCTCCCTTCCCTGTGTCGCTTGCCCCCTCTCCCTTCCCTGTGTCTCTTGCCCCCTCTCCCTTCCCTGTGTCTCTTGCCCCCTCTCCCTCCCCTGTGTCTCTTGCCCCCTCTCCCTCCCCTGTGTATCTCCCCCCTCTCCCTCCCCTGTGTCTCTTTCCCCCTCTCTCCCTCCCCTGTGTCTCTTCCCACCTCTCTCCCTCCCCTGTGTCTCTTTCTCCCTCCCCTGTGTTTATTTCCCCCTCACCCTCTCTCTCCCCTGTGTCTCCCCCCCCCCCTCTTCCTCTCGTGTATTTTTCCCCCTCTCCCTTCCTTGTGCTTCTTTGGCAATATACAGGTGTAAAAACATTTGCAGGCTTGGGAAAATTGATCAGTTTCCCCAAGCCCACAAAGGGTTTCCGAGTTACGGCCTTGAAAAAAGTTACGGGTTTAACGGCTGCCATTTTTTTTAAAGCCTGTAACTCGTAAGCAGTTTGGAGGCTGCCAAAAGACTCAGACTGAATAGCAATTTAGTTTGCAACCTCACTTAGAGACTCCCTGCCTTTCCCCCTGCGACCGTAAGTGAGGTTGCAAGCTAATTTGCTATTCAATTGCTGTCGTTCACCCTCTCCTTCTCTCCTCTCCTGTGTCTTTTTAACTCCTCTCCCTCTCATGTGTCTTTCCCCACACTCCCCCCTCTCCCTCCCCGTGTATCTTTCCTCCCTCTACCCCTCTACCTCCCCTGTGCTCCTTTGGCCATTTAGGGGAGTGAAAAGTTATGGCCTTGAAAAAAAGTAACAGGGTTAACGGCCGCCATTTTTTTTCAAGCCTGTAACTCCCTCCCCTGAGTCTCTTTCCACCACTCCCTCATCTGTGTGTCTTTCTCCCCTCTCCCTCCCTTGTGTCTCTTTTCCCCTTTCTCCCTCTCCCTCCCCTGTGTCTCTTTTCCCCTCTCCCTCCCCTGTGTCTCTTTTCCTCTCTCCGTCCCCTGTGTCTCTTTTCCCCTCTCTCCCTCCCCTGTCTCTTTTCCCCTCTCTCCCTCCCCTGTGTCTCTTTTCCCCTCTCTCCTCCCCCTGTGTCTCTTTTCCCCTCTCTCCCTCCCCTGTGTCTCTTTCCCCTTCTCCTTACCCTGTGTCTCTTTACCCCCTCTCTCACTCCCCTGTGTCTCTTTACCCCTCTCTCCCTCCCCTGTGTCTCTTTCCTCCTCTCTCCCTCCCCTGTGTCTCTTCCCCCCTCTCTCCCTCCCCTGTATCTTTTTACCCCCTCTCTCCCTCCCCTGTGTCTCTTTCCCCCTTCTCCCTCCCCTGTGTCTATTTCCCCCTTCTCCCATCCCTGTGTTTATTTCCCCCTCACCCTCTCTCTCCCCTGTGTCTATCCCCCCCCCCCGTGTCTTTTTTCCTCTCTCCCTTCCTTGTGCTCCTTTGGCAATTTACAGGTGTAAAAACATTTGCAGGCTTGGGGAAATTGATCAATTTCCCCAAGCCCACAAAGGGTTTCCGAGTTACGGCCTTGAAAAAAGTTACAGGTTTAACACCTGCCACTTTTTTTAACCCTGTAACTCGGAAGCCGTTTCAAGGCCGCCAAAAGACTCCCATTGCATAGCAATGTGCTATTCAATTGCCGTCTTTCACCCTCTCCTTATCCCCCTTCCCTGTGTCTGTTTACCCCCTCCCCCTCTCATGTGTCTTTCCCCGCACTCCCCCCTCTCCCTCCCCATGTATCTTGCCCCGCTGTCCCCCTCTCCCTCCCCTGTGTCTCTTTCCCCGCTCTCCCCCCTCTCCCTCCCTGTGTCTCTTTCCTCCCTCTTCCCCTATACCTCCCCTGTCTCTTTCCCCCCTCTCCCTCCCCTGTGTCTCTTCCCCCCCTCTCCCTTTCCTGTGCTCCTTTGGCCATTTAGGGGAATGAAAATATTTGTGGGCTTGGGGAAATTGACCAATTTCCCCAAGCCCACAAACGGCTTCCAAGTTACGGCCTTGAAACAAGTAACGGGTTTAACGGCCGACATTTTTTTTAAAGCCTGTAACTCGGAAGCCATTTGGAGGCCGCCAAAAGACACCAATTGAATAACAAATTAGCTTGCAACATCCTTTACAGACTCCCTGACCTTTCCCCTGCGCCCGTAAGGGAGGTTGCAAGCTAATTTGGTATTCAATTGCCGTCTTTTGGCGGCCTCTGGCCTCCGAACGGTTTCCGTCTCAATGCGTTTCTCCCCCCCCCTCCTCTACTTTATGGGACTTGCAATGAGCACCTTTGGCGCTCGTCGCGGGCCCAGGAATGAGTGGCTTTGTTGCTCATCGCAGCCTGTCGCATGTGTAACTTTGCGATTGTTACCAACAAACTCACAATTACGACAACTATATATATTATATATATAACTAATTGAGACAATAGCCCCACTGTAAAATATGATGTTTAGTCTGTAGAAGGAGGAGCACAATGTCTTGAAAATATCATGAAGCAAGGCTAACAGTGTCTGCTATTTCACTCCACAGCAATTAAATATACTCCAAGGAATTGCAGACATACTGTGATAATAGATTTGGCTTAAAATACATTGGCAACATTTACAGGCGTTTCTCTCTTATAAAAGTGGATCTTAAGTCAGCATACACTTACAGTATTTTAATTCAAGGAAACACTATAATAAATTACACAACATATTAGTGCTAAAGATGCTGAAATATTCCCTTAAAATGAATTGAAAATTCACTGCACCCAAACCAAAAGCATATACACCTTAAATTCTGCATGTAACAGGTATTAATAGTCGATTGTTTGTTAGGACAACATTTGTGGCATATACGTTTTAAATAATGGCATCAATCTATATAAGCAACTAATGGACAGATACATAAAAATTAAAATAAGTATGCAATAAAATATTATAATATTGTAAATTATAGTTTGTTACTTCCATACCGGTAGCTGTGTAAAAAACAAACAACACTATAACTTACATAATTTCCTGTGTATTTCTGTCAAAAAAATCTCAATTACACAAATGTACATGGAATTTCCACATTGCCCAAGGTTTTTGTATGAAAAAAATCTACAAAAAAACGTTATGTGCACAATTTTACTCCTTATGGAAAATGTACTTGACAAGATCTCCACCAGAAAAGTATAATTTAATACGTATAGAAAATCAAGGAGTAGTCTAAACAATTAGACTTCTAAAAATTGTCAGAAGGAAGTCTTATCATTATGTGAAAACTGCCTTCAAAGCAGTTTCTGGGTGAGGGTAAATAAAGCAATCACCCTGGGCAAAACCTCTAAGGGACGTCTTGGTGGTTCCAAGAAAAAATGTTTAAATTTTTTTTTTCCATCAAAATTCTGTTTTAATTATTTTTAGTGTAAAGGTTAGGGAGATGCTTTCAAGGCAGCCCTGGATAACAATATCCACCCCCTGTGCTTCAAAGTATTTTTATTTGCTGTACATGCTAGCACATTGCTAACAGGTATATTCTGCCCTCGCCTTCTTCCTCCTCCACCACTGTTGCACATGCAAAACCATGGACATAAGAAATGTAGAGGAGTTTTCGGACAGCTCGGAAGTAAAGTAACAGCAAAACCTTGTCTGTTGCTCAACAATGGACAGGGCCAGATTTAAACCTTTAGAGGCCCTAAGCAAATATTTTGGTGCATATATATATATATATATATATATATATATATATATATATATAATTTCAAATATAAACAATAATAAACCATTACAATGTACTGTATATCATTAACCTCTATTATTTGTTTTATTATTGTTATTATTGTATATATGTGTATTCAAATTTTCATTTAATGTGGGATCTCTTTTTTGTGGAATATGGTTCAACTGCGTCCTTTGCCGTTTTGCACCATATGGTCCATGGTAAATCCAGAATTTCTGCAGTCCTGTCAACGTGCAAGAAATTAAAGAAACAGGACTATCAGATAACAAGACAGAACAGGAGGAGGGGTTTGTGGAAAGAATAACACAAAAGATAAAGAGAGAGAGTGATAGCAGAAAGACAAGCACCAGGGAGAGAGAGGAATGCACTGGTGTAGACAGAAGCACCAGGGAGAGAGAAAGAAACATACAGCCTTATGTAAATCCCCAATATCACAGTTTTCACCATGTTCAAGGTCAAAGTAAATCCAGCTAGCTATGTTAATCACCCATCCCGGATAACTTGCGAGAGAAATGCTACGAGTGACTGCGGCAAGACTAAGCCAAAAAGCATGGCAAAACCTTATGCTATTAATATTTTACTGATCACTCAAAAAATATTAAAATAAATATTATGTGTCCCAAAGACCACTCGCAATGGTTTTAAAACAATTGCTGACTGTCGCAGCAGCAGTTAAAGAGACAGTATGGCACCAAAAAACAGGAAAAATTATGAAGTTTCTGACACTTAACAGTCCGATATAAACATATGTGAAACAAAACAAAAAAAAAAGATATTGTATTATTATGTCCGATTCATTATACACCATCAAGGCCAACACACAACCCAGTACTCAAGGGGTTAATACTTGACAGGAAACCACGTTGCCTAGGAACAAATGCTGTATGAATTTTCTCTCATACATACATATACATATATATATATATATATATATATATATATATATATATGTATATATATATATATATATGTATATATATATATATATATATATGTATATATATATATATATATATATATATATATATAAAATATACAAACACAAAGTAAACAGATTTAGATATATTGACTCAATAAAAACAATCGTCACATCTATTAAATTTCAACAAATATATAAAAAAAAAAAAATATATATATATATATATGTATATATATATATATATATATATATATATATATATATATATATATATATATACACATATATACATATATATATACACAGTCAGGTCCATAAATATTGGGACATTGACACAATTCTAATCTTTTTGGCTGTATTCTAATCTAATGGTGTAGGAATTACAACAGTTTGTATATGTGCCTCCCACTTTTTAAGGGACCAAAAGTAATGGGACAGATTAACAGTCATAAAACAAACTTTCACTTTTTAATACTTGGTTGCAAATCCTTTGCAGTCAATTACAGCCTGAAGTCTGGAACGCATAGACATTACCAGACGCTGGGTTTCATCCCTTTTGATGCTCTGCCAGACCTCTATTGCAACTGTCTTCAGTTCCTGCTTGTTCTTGGGGCATTTTCCCTTCAGTTTTGTCTTCAGCAAGTGAAATGCATGCTCAATCGGATTCAGATCAGGTGATTGACTTGGCCATTGCATAACATTCCACTTCTTTCCCTTAGAAAACTCTTTGGTTGCTTTTGCAGTAAGCTTCGGGTCATTGTCCATCTGCACTGTGAAGCGCCGTCCAATGAGTTGTGAAGCATTTGGCTGAATATGAGCAGATAATATTGCCCGAAACACTTCAGAATTCATCCTGCTGCTTTTGTCAGCAGTCACATCATCAATAAATACAAGAGAACCAGTTCCATTGGCAGCCATACATGCCCACGCCATGACACTACCACCACCATGCTTCACTGATGAGGTGGTACGCTTTGGATCATGAGCATTTCCTTTCCTTCTTCATACTCTTCTCTTCCCATCACTCTGGTACAAGTTGATCTTAGTCTCATCTGTCCATAGGATGTAGTTCCAGAACTGTGAAGGCTTTTTTAGGTGTTGTTTGGAAAACTCTTATCTGGCCTTCCTGTTTTTAAAGCTCACCAATGGTTTACATCTTGTGGTGAACCCTCTGTATTTACTCTGGTGAAGTCTTCTCTTGATTGTTGACTTTGACACACATACACCTACCTCCTGGAGAGTGTTCTTGATCTGGCCAACTGTTGTGAAGGGTGTTTTCTTCACCAGGGAAATAATTATTCGGTCATCCACCACAGTTGTTTTCCGTGGTCTTCCGGGTCTTTTGGTGTTGCTGAGCTCACCGGTGCGTTCTTTCTTTTTAAGTATGTTCCAAACAGTTGATTTGGCCACACCTAATGTTTTTGCTATCTCTCTGATGAGTTTGTTTTGTTTTTTCAGCCTAATGATGGCTTGCTTCACTGATAGTGACAGCTCTTTGGATCTCATATTGAGAGTTAATAGCAACAAATGCAAATAGCACACTTGAAATGAACTCTGGAGCTTGTATCTGCTCTTTGTAAATGGGATAATGAGGGAATAACACACACCTGGCCATGGAACAGCTGAGCAGCCAATTGTCCCATTACTTTTGGTCCCTTAAAAAGTGGGAGGCACATATACAAACTGTTGTAATTCCTACACCGTTCACCTGATTTGGATGTAAATACCCTCAAATTAAAGCTGAAAGTCTGCAGTTAAAGCACATCTTGTTAGTTTATTTTCAAATCCATTGTGGTGGTGTATAGAGCCAAAAAGATTAGAATTGTGTCGATGTCCCAATATTTATGGACCTGACTGTATATATATATATATATATATATATATATATGGATTAATAATGACTATATATATATATATATATATACACACACATATATATATATATATATATATATATATATATATATATATATATATATATATATATATACACATATATATATATATATACACAGTGTATATAAAGAGTCTACACACCCCTGTTAAAATGTCAGGTTTCTGTGCTGTAAAAAATTGAGACAAAGATAAATAATTTCAGAACTTTTTCCACCTTTAATGTGACCTATAAACTGTACAACTCAATTGAAAAACAAACTGAAATCTTTTAGGTAGAGGGAAGAAAAAATATAAAAATAAAATAATATGGTTGCATAAGTATGCACACCCTTAAACTAATACTTTGTAGAAGCCCCTTTTGATTTTATTACATCAGTCTTTTTGGGTATGAGTCTATCAGCATGGCACATTTTGACTTGGCAAGATTTGCCCACTCTTCTTTGCAAAAACACTCCAAATCTGTCAGATTGCGAGGGCATCTGCTGTGCACAGCCCTCTTCAGATCCCCCCACAGATTTTCAATCGGATTCAGGTCTGGGCTCTGGCTGGGCCATTCCAAAGCTTTAATCTTCTTCTGGTGAAGCCATTCCTTTGTTGATTTGGATGTATGCTTTGGGTCATTGTCATGCTGAAAGATGAAGTTCCTCTTCATGTTCAGCTTTCTAGCAGAAGCCTGAAGGTTTTGTGCCAATATTGACTGGTATTTGGAACTGTTCATAATTCCCTCTATCTTAACTAAGGCCCCAGTTGCCTCCACCATGCTTCACTGTGGGTATGGTGTTCTTTTAGGGATGTGCAGTGTTGTTTTTGCTCCAAAAATATCTTTTGGAATTATGGCCAAAAAGTTCAACCTTGGTTTCATCAGACCATAACACCTTTTCCCACATGCTTTTTGGAGACTTCATATGTGTTTTTACAAAATGTAGCCTGGCTTGGATGTTTTTCTTCGTAAGAAAAGGCTTTCGTCTTGCCACTCTACCCCATAGCCCAGACATATGAAGAATATGGGAGATTGTTGTCACATGTACCACACAGCCAGTACTTACCAGATATTCCTGTAGCTCCTTTAATGTTGCTGTAGGCCTCTTGGTAGCCTCCCAGACCAGTTTTCTTCTCGTCTTTTCATCAATTTTGGAGGGAGCTCCAGTTCTTGTTAATGTCACTGTTGTGCCATAGTTTCTCCACTTGATGATGACTGTCTTCACTGTATTCCATGGTATATCTAATGCCTTGGAAATTCTTTTGTACCCTTCTCCTGACTGATACCTTTTAACAATGAGATCCCTTTGATGCTTTGGAAGCTCTCTGTGGACCATGGCTTTTGCTGTGGGATGCGACTAAGAAAATTTCAGGAAAGACCAACTAGAGCAGCTGAACTTTATTTGGGGTTAATCAGAGGCACTTTAAATGATGGCAGGTGTATGCTGACTCCTATTTAACACGATTTGGAATGTGATTGCTTAATTCTGAACACAGCTACATCCCCAGTTATAAGAGGGTGTGCAGACTTATGCAACCACATTATTTCTCTTTTTTTTTCTTCCCTCCACCTAAAAGTTTGTTTTTCAATTGAATTGTACAGTTTATAGGTCACATTAAAGGTGGAAAAAGTTCTGAAATGATTTATCTTTGTCTCATTTTTTTACAGCACAGAAACCTGACATTTTAACAGGGGTGTGTAGACTTTTTATATCCACTGTATATCCACATACATATATATATATATACACACATATATATCACATATATAGTTGTGAGCAAGCGTGTTGTTGCTAAAGCGAAGGCTAAAAGCGAAGGCCGCAGTTGCTGGCATGGAGCGCCGAATCGCTCCTTGCCAACAACTGCGGACCTTGCAAAATTTACGGACTTACGAGAAACAAATACAAGATGCGGAACTTAGAAAAAAAAACATTACGACCTCGCAAAAATACGACCTTACAGCCCGAAACCAGCCCACATAAAAAGCTTACCTACAGAAAGGGGGGGGTGGCACCCAGGACCTCGGAAACTGAAGTTACACCTCAATTGAAGTCAAAATAGAAGAGTTTAGACACCTGAGAATCCCCTAAGCGAGAGAAAAAATGGCCCCCGAAAAAAACAAAAAAGGAGGCTACAGCACTCTAAAGACGCAAACACCACCAAACACATACGGATTTTCCCAAAAACCCGGATGCGATCCAAGAACAAGCACGCCAAATCAGCCACAGACGCGTACCACACATTAGGCGCAATTTTACAACACCAACTTACACAATGCGGAAGTACACAGCTACCCTAACGGATTTTCCTCGCGCACGCACACGATTTACACTACACAGCCCTCAAAACACACATTGTATGCTGCAGCAACATCAAAACAGATTGCCAGCTCTTCTACACAATGCTTCATGCATATATTACTTCAAAATAGGGTAAACTATATTGATGTATTATTTTATTCATTATTTCATTAGCATTAGCAAAAAAAAACAATGCTCATAGCACACAAACATCCAACAACCTCGCAAGATGCTCATTGCGAGCCACGCAAAGGAGCACCGAAGGTGCTCAGCGCGAGGCTCGCAATGAGCGCCGAAGCATCTTGGAACGCCAACAAAATGTACCGCCCTTACAATCTTATTGCCGGGCAAGTCACTAGTATGTATATATATATATATATATATATATTTATATATATATATAGTTACATAGATAAATATATATATATATAATGTTTCTTGCCGCAGATACGGCACTTGCTGTCACTCATTAAAGTACTTATGATGTTCTCATTGGTTCCTAGAGCTGCTTCTCATCCATAAATCTTTCTTTGGATACTCCCTACACTGAAATCCCTTGTGGCTAAGGCTTTGAGTTACCGATGTGGGTTGAGTGTCATAATGTGGGGGTGCTAAAGATTAACGTAGACATGTAATGTAGGGGGGAAAAGCTCCCGCAGCCAATTTATGGCCATACCGCTATTTATACTACCCGATTAACATGGGGCCCATAGTTTTGAAGTAAAGTTGCATGAAAAAAGTGTGTTAGCACAGGGGAGAGAGGTGGCTGGGAGGGAGTGAGTGAGAGATTAGAAGATATACGCAGAGAATAAGTGTCCAGGAAAGAGTAAGATCTTTAGACTCCTCCTTCTCTTTGTATTGCTTAAACAAGAAAGAAGTCTTTGTAGAGATATATATTTAGACAAACCTCTGGGATGACCATTCAATTTTACTTAAAATAAAACCTTATACAGACTCTTTCACTTAAGCTTCAAGTCTCAAAAACATAAACAATAAATTCCCTTTTTGAAGAATGCAACTGTAACTAATTTCTAAGGGGGTTAATTATATGATTTTGAGAACTGAGACTTGGTTTATATGGTATGATCTTCCTCTAATTTCTGTTCTGATTCTGATAGAATTGTTTAAAATAAGTACCGGTAATCCAATGTGAACATTTAAGTGTCATTCAAGACAATACGCGCCTACACTAACAAAATAGACTCGATGTAGGCATCTTTATTTGTAGTTTTGATTGAACTAGCAGCAAGACAAATATATTTTATTCTGTAATATTATAATTATAAATTGTGCTCGTGTAATTTCAGTTATGCCTCTCACACTCTAATAAAAAATATGCCCAAAATAAAAAAAATAAAAAACTCTGGTTAGTTTATGTGTCATTTATATGTTGAATTGAGTTGTGTATTAGTGATACATGCTAGTAATGGTGATGAAGGGCAGTAAGGTATATAGACTGAAGAAGGCATCAAAAGAGAATACAAATTTAGATGGGCCTAGAGCAGAATAAATTCATTACTGATCCTGTAAGGATTTAAAATGTTATGTACTGTTATGTTCATTAAGAAATGCTCCTGACTGCCAGAACTCACTGAGTACAAGTACATGTTGTAATCTTTTTATAATAAATATACTTATGCAATGATTTTTTATGTATTGTAGAAGTTTGGGAAATGGGAATTCTTTGGTTCATTTAAAAGTTGCGGAGGGATTTCACAAACCAGGAAAAAACGTCTGCTGATGTTCATACACATACACTGTGCTATAATGTAGTTATGTCAGCAGTTAATTCACACGGCTCCCAAACAGAAATAGTATTCTATTCCCATATGGAAAAAACTGTAAACAAGCCAATACATCAATGACCAAAACATGGCTGGCTATGTAATGTCAACTCTCTTACAAGATCAATGTATCTAATAATATGACTTTATCTGAGAACAGACTAATATCAATCTAAAACCAGACAAAACATTCAGTTGTTTAAAAGCCATTTGCAGCACATAAATCAACTGTAGGGGGTTAGCTTTAACATATAGAACCAAAAGGCCAACAGAGGAAGCACATGTGGAAACATCCTGCAACGTCTTCCCATCATGCCGATATAAGGAAGCTTTGTTTGTATGAGCTGGCCTTCAGAGTTAATGTAGCCACAGGCAAAGTTTGTTAATCAAACCAAAGGCAAAATCATTTCCGATGCCTAAAATATCCCATTCAGCTCCCTGACTGGAGGATTTTCAGCCAAGGCAATCACAGCTTCCCCTTAAGAAAAATAAGGTCCTGCCAAAATCTCTAATCTATCTTTCTGAACTACTTTTTTTTATGGTGTAATAGGTAGCCCACACGTCTGTCCTCTCTGGTCAGTGATGTAAGAAGATTCTTTAAGTTTTACCAAGTAAAACCTCAACATGATCGATAAAACTGTGGGGGAGGATTAGGGACCAGATGTGGAGGAAATATCAAACTTTCAAGACAGCTAAGCAAGACAGTCAATCTAATCATTGCTGAAGTAAACAGATAGAGATTGTCACATATACGGTTTCATTACTCATGCACTTAACCTATTATTTTATTATTTTTATTTAAAAAAAGGAGTGAGTAATGCTTTTATTCTATGTCCCCACTGCGGTTTTATGCCCCCCTTGGGGTGCCCTCTTAAAATAAACTTCATGATTACTCCGTACAGAATAAGTTCATACTCTCCCCACACTCTTCTTTCTTCCTTTATCCTACACTCATCTCTTTGTTTTCTCCTCCAAATTTGTATTGGTAGTATCAATGGGAGAGCAACACACCCCTTTTATAGCATCACTGAAGTCCCATATTTGCAGGGTGCTCTTTCAAATATATCAAACTTGTAATGGGAAAAACAATTTTGAAAGAAAATAAACACACCTTGTACTGTATTAAAGGGCAATTCTAATGATCTTGCTTTCTCAGCACTTAGGTAGTAAAGAACAGAATGATCAACTTGAAAAGCAAAACTATCTTTTAAGCTCATCTCTTACAAATAATGGGGGGGGGCATTTTAAATGCAGTTTGCTCACATAAAATAATCAACATTTTTAGACCCAACAAATTGAAAAGTTGTCTATAATGAGCTTTACTAGCTGGACATTTATCATTTATAATTGAACAAATTGCTTCCACGCCGCCATCTTGCATTTGTCACCCTCGTGTATCATACCTAAACCCTTCAGATTGTAAGTTTTCAAGTTTTCAAGTTTTCAATCTTGTGTCATTGCCTGGGAAACAAGCACTATATACATTTGATACTAAGCTAAAAATAGGGCCCTCTTTAGAAGGTGTTCATTTTTATTTTATTTTTTTGCTATGTACTTAACCCCTGTACAGAGCCACAGAATATGTTGGCGCGTTACAAATAAAGACAATAATAATAATCTGCCATGCAGAGTGCACTGCCCGATTCTCAGCTTTGGCAGATGGAAAAGGACCTAGGGTGCTAATAAGTATTCCACTGTTCTTAAGGCAGTAATGGAATCTTATCAGCAATCAAGGTCACCTACCCTATGCCAACGCATATAATCAAATACTGGGGTGTAAGTTCCCTGAATATTGTATTGCACACATTAGTTACTAAGCTACGGTTATTTTTTTAATTTCTAAAAAATAATTTATTGTTTTTACTGTTTATAAGGGTTTATTAAATGCATCAGTGTTAGCTTTTATAGCACACAAATTGTTTATTTTCAATGAAACAATGTGAGTTTGGCTTGCATCACATGATTTATTACATTTAGTTGAACATATTCTGAAAGCACCATACATTTCAAACTCCCTCTAAATCCTTTTATACAGTTTTTACTTCTGTAATATATTCCCAAAAATGTTCCCTGGTGGTCCAGTGGTTAATACTCGGTACTTCCACCAATGTCAACCTGGGTTTGATTCCAAGTCAGGGAACCAAGAGGTTACACATTCATGAAGCCTAGCAGAGTTTGGCCTGGTCAGTACTGGGATGGCAGACCACCTAGGAATACTGGAGAAGGAACTGGCAACCTGCTCCAGTATCTCTGCCATGAATACCAAGTGGATCAGCAGGACCATGGACATAAAGATGTTCTGGTGTGTTACAGCCCATGAGGTCATGGAGAGTCAGAAACGACTGAATGACGCAGAGAAAAAAACATATATATTCCCAAAGGAATAAGCTTCCATTTCATGGTTGCAGCAAGGATGGTTTGTGTTATTTTTGATCCTTACAGAACGTGCCAAGTAGGAAGTAGGAAACTCCATACGCACTTAGTTAGAACAATTTGGAAATATACTGGGTCATATAAAAATGGTTATAAAATCTTGAAATATGTTATAATTGTGAAAACTTACTTGGTTTTTAGTGCTCTATTTGATGATGTGGAGCAGTATTGATTAACCTGCATGCCCCATCAAACATGCTTTCCACACCTACCACATGACTTCTTCAAACTCTACAAGAGGCCATTCTTCCTAGCCTGCTCACCCAAGATGGGCAGGTCATAGCAAATCACGGTGCACTGGAGAAGGAACTGATCAGAACAACCACATACAACATTTATCTGTCATGTTGCGGTCCATAAGGTCCACTTAAAAGCACTACTATCAACTGATCTTAAAATAAATATCTGCATAAATGAATTTGCATAAATCTATCACAGAAAATGTAAAATTAACACAAGCGGTTTAATAAAATCTTGTTAGAATACATTTTCTAGGTTGGACAAATTTAGTTGCAAACTGATAGGTAGCAATTTATGACTGAAAAATTATTTGTACAAATTTCCTCCGTCTAATTCATATATTTACATTTTGCTCAGGTACATTAGCTCAGTATTAAAGAACATGAACTGCTGTGTTTGGACATGTTCTGCCACTTTTAAATGAATAATGTTCTGCTTTTGAAAGGACAGTCACAATGAACTGGGCAAATGTGTATATATATATATATATATATATATATATATATATATATATATATACATACATATAATATATATATACACACATACATACATATATATATATATATATACATACATATACATACAAATACACAAATGGAAATGGGTTTCTTAGAAAATCTTAATAATCCACAAGACATTGTACTGATATATGTCATGTAAAAATTTAAACTTTTTATAAAAATCTGGACCTGTAAATGTCTGGACTTTCATATGCTTATTGCTTTTCATGTCATCTGTTTGCAGACAGAAGGTTTTACAAGGGGCTAGAATAGCTTGGGAGTGGTATTATGAGACCGTGCAAATGGTGGTTTTACCATAAAGAAAATAAGAGGCAATACCCAGTCCCACACACTCTTCAGACCAGGAACCACCAAAAGAAGTATCAAATGTAAAATTTGATTATAACCTTTCTTTGTATGCAATGTAATGACCCAATATGCTGTAGTCTACTGGAAAAAACAACAACTTTGCAATACATTTTATTTGAACAATTATCAACCGACAAAAATTATAACAAACAAAACAATTATCTTTTTACTAGTTTGTATCAGATTTTTTGGAAAGCATTTTTTAAATTCCTAGGAACTCTATTTGCTTAGCCTGAAACTATATTTATGAACAAATTTGTGATTGGAATACTTTTGTTTTAAAATTGTTTATCAAAATGCTATGACGAGTACTAAATGATAAAGGTTACATTGGTCAGAGTAATATACTAATAAAATAGGTATTCTAATGATCAGCATGATCTTTTCTTTCCCTACTAGTTTTACAGTGGAGGGTATTTGAGTCCTCTTTCTACCCAACTTGGAGTACTTTATCCAGCCTCGTTTCACAGTTGCCAGAGCCAACCTCACACTAATGAACCCCATTATAAGGGGGCAGAGTGGGCACTGCCACACATATAGTATAAATATACAACACAACTGCTTCTCTACACACAATGAAAAAACTGTGGGGGGGATTTGTCCCCCTCGTCCCCCCAGTTCCTACACCCATGCTGCCACGATAACCTAATCCAAGGCTATGTCCTGATGGCTGCCTGGGGAAATAAACAGATTTGACTTAGGGATGCCTAGGGTTTTCGAATAAATTAAGGACTAAGCAATATGGAATGTGCATATCCCATGGTCAGATTTTAAGTATCCGGAAAATAAATGGAAAATGCAGTGCTAAATTATAAGGTCTGCATTATACTCTAGTTTCGATTAAACTTTGAAACTATTTTATATACTTAAATTGCAAGTTTGTGAGTTTTGCAATCTTGTTAGGTACTTTAGGGAAAGCGCTATGTAAGTTTGATTTTAAGCTTAAACACAGAGCCTATCATTATTTTGCAATGTGTTAAAATTAGTTTTTGTCTTGTACTTGTGTAGTGCTATGGAATATGTTGGAGTGTTACAAATCACATATATAGTTGTGAGCAGCAGAAAATGTTGCTAACGCTGACATCATAAAGGGGGCGTGGCTATGATGTAAGTGGGGGTGGGCCTAACACCTGATCTTAACAGAAGCGTGGCGGCCATTTGCATTTCAGAGAAAGACAGCAAAGTGAGAGAGGGAGACAGGTACAGAGAGAGAGGGAGACAGCTACAGAGAGAGAGAGAGACAGCTACAGAGAGAGAAGAAGACAGGTACAGAGAGAGAGGGAGACAGGTACAGACAGAGAAGGAGACAGCTACAGAGAGAGAGGGAGACAGGTACAGACAGAGAAGGAGACAGCTACAGAGAGAGAGGGAGACAGGTACAGAGAGAGAGGGAGACAGCTACAGAGAGAGAGGGAGACAGGTACAGAGAGAGAGGGAGACAGCTACAGAGAGAGAGGGAGACAGGTACAGAGAGAGAGGGAGACAGGTACAGAGAGAGAGGGAGACAGGTACAGAGAGGGAGAGAGACAGGTACAGAGAGAGAGGGAGACAGGTACAGAGAGAGAGGGAGACAGGTACAGAGAGAGAGGGAGACAGGTACAGAGAGAGAGGGAGACAGGTACAGAGAGAGAGGGAGACAGGTACAGAGAGGGAGAGAGACAGGTACAGAGAGAGAGGGAGACAGGTACAGAGAGAGAGGGAGACAGGTACAGAGAGAGAGGGAGACAGCTACAGAGAGAGAGGGAGACAGGTACAGAGAGAGAGGGAGACAGGTACAGAGAGAGAGGGAGACAGGTACAGAGAGAGAGGGAGACAGGTACAGAGAGGGAGAGAGACAGGTACAGAGAGAGAGGGAGACAGGTACAGAGAGAGAGGGAGACAGGTACAGAGATGGAGACAGGTACAGAGAGGGAGAGAGACAGGTACAGAGAGAGAGGGAGACAGGTACAGAGAGAGAGGGAGACAGGTACAGAGAGGGAGAGAGACAGGTACAGAGAGAGAGGGAGACAGGTACAGAGAGAGAGGGAGACAGGTACAGAGATGGAGACAGGTACAGAGAGGGAGAGAGACAGGTACAGAGAGAGAGGGAGACAGGTACAGACAGAGAGGGAGACAGGTACAGAGAGAGAGGGAGACAGGTACAGAGAGAGAGGGAGACAGGTACAGAGAGAGAGGGAGACAGCTACAGAGAGAGAGGGAGACAGGTACAGAGATGGAGACAGGTACAGAGAGGGAGAGAGACAGGTACAGAGAGAGAGGGAGACAGGTACACAGAGAGAGAGGGAGACAGGTACAGAGAGAGAGGGAGACAGGTACAGAGAGAGAGGGAGACAGCTACAGAGAGAGAGGGAGACAGGTACAGAGAGAGAGGGAGACAGCTACAGAGAGAGAGGGAGACAGGTACAGAGATGGAGACAGGTACAGAGAGGGAGAGAGACAGGTACAGAGAGAGAGGGAGACAGGTACACAGAGAGAGAGAGGGAGACAGGTACAGAGAGAGAGGGAGACAGGTACAGAGAGAGAGGGAGACAGGTACAGAGAGGGAGAGAGACAGGTACAGAGAGAGAGGGAGACAGGTACACAGAGAGAGAGGGAGACAGGTACAGAGAGAGAGGGAGACAGGTACAGAGAGAGAGGGAGACAGGTACAGAGAGGGAGAGAGACAGGTACAGAGAGAGAGGGAGACAGGTACACAGAGAGAGAGGGAGACAGGTACAGAGAGAGAGGGAGACAGGTACAGACAGAGAAGGAGACAGCTACAGAGAGAGAGGGAGACAGCTACAGAGAGAGAGGGAGACAGCTACAGAGAGAGAGGGAGACAGGTACAGACAGAGAAGGAGACAGCTACAGAGAGAGAGGGAGACAGCTACAGAGAGAGAGGGAGACAGGTACAGACAGAGAAGGAGACAGCTACAGAGAGAGAGGGAGACAGCTACAGAGAGAGAGGGAGACAGCTACAGAGATGGAGACAGGTACAGAGAGGGAGAGAGACAGGTACAGAGAGAGAGGGAGACAGGTACAGAGATGGAGACAGGTACAGAGAGGGAGAGAGACAGGTACAGAGAGGGAGAGAGACAGGTACAGAGAGAGAGGGAGACAGCTACAGAGAGAGAAGAAGACAGGTACAGAGAGAGAGGGAGACAGGTACAGACAGAGAAGGAGACAGCTACAGAGAGAGAGGGAGACAGGTACAGAGAGAGAGGGGAGACAGCTACAGAGAGAGAGGGAGACAGGTACAGAGATGGAGACAGGTACAGAGAGGGAGAGAGACAGGTACAGAGAGAGAGGGAGACAGGTACAGAGAGAGAGGGAGACAGGTACAGAGAGAGAGGGAGACAGGTACAGACAGAGAAGGAGACAGCTACAGAGAGAGAGGGAGACGGGTACAGAGAGAGAGGGAGACAGCTACAGAGAGAGAGGGAGACAGGTACAGAGAGAGAGGGAGTCAGCTACAGAGAGAGAGGGAGACAGGTACAGAGAGAGAGGGAGACAGGTACAGACAGAGAAGGAGACAGGTACAGAGAGAGAGGGAGACAGGTACAGAGAGAGAGGGAGACAGCTACAGAGAGAGGGAGACAGGTACAGAGATGGAGACAGGTACAGAGAGGGAGAGAGACAGGTACAGAGAGAGAGGGAGACAGGTACACAGAGAGAGAGGGAGACAGGTACAGAGAGAGAGGGAGACAGGTACAGAGATGGAGACAGGTACAGAGAGAGAGGGAGACAGCTACAGAGAGAGAGGGAGACAGGTACAGAGAGAGAGGGAGACAGCTACAGAGAGAGAGGGAGACAGGTACAGAGATGGAGACAGGTACAGAGAGGGAGAGAGACAGGTACAGAGAGAGAGGGAGACAGGTACAGAGAGAGAGGGAGACAGGTACAGAGATGGAGACAGGTACAGAGAGGGAGAGAGACAGGTACAGAGAGAGAGGGAGACAGGTACAGAGAGAGAGGGAGACAGCTACAGAGAGAGAGGGAGACAGGTACAGAGATGGAGACAGGTACAGAGAGGGAGAGAGACAGGTACAGAGAGAGAGGGAGACAGGTACAGAGAGGGAGAGAGACAGGTACAGAGAGAGAGGGAGACAGGTACAGAGATGGAGACAGGTACAGAGAGGGAGAGAGACAGGTACAGAGAGGGAGAGAGACAGGTACAGAGAGAGAGGGAGACAGGTACAGAGATGGAGACAGGTACAGAGAGGGAGAGAGACAGGTACAGAGAGGGAGAGAGACAGGTACAGAGAGAGAGGGAGACAGGTACAGAGATGGAGACAGGTACAGAGAGGGAGAGAGACAGGTACAGAGAGAGAGGGAGACAGGTACAGAGATGGAGACAGGTACAGAGAGGGAGAGAGACAGGTACAGAGAGAGAGGGAGACAGGTACAGAGAGAGAGGGAGACAGGTACAGAGAGAGAGGGAGACAGGTACAGAGAGAGAGGGAGACAGCTACAGAGAGAGAGGGAGACAGGTACAGAGATGGAGAGAGACAGGTACAGAGAGAGAGGGAGACAGGTACAGAGATGGAGACAGGTACAGAGAGGGAGAGAGACAGGTACAGAGAGAGAGGGAGACAGGTACAGAGAGGGAGGGAGTCAGGTACAGAGAGAGAGGGAGACAGGTACAGAGAGGGAGAGAGACAGGTACAGAGAGAGAGGGAGACAGGTACAGAGATGGAGACAGGTACAGAGAGGGAGAGAGACAGGTACAGAGAGAGAGGGAGACAGGTACAGAGAGGGAGGGAGTCAGGTACAGAGAGAGAGGGAGACAGGTACAGAGAGGGAGACAGGTACAGAGATGGAGACAGGTACAGAGAGGGAGAGAGACAGGTACAGAGAGAGAGGGAGACAGGTACAGAGAGAGAGGGAGACAGGTACAGAGAGAGAGGGAGACAGGTACAGAGAGAGAGGGAGACAGCTACAGAGAGAGAGGGAGACAGGTACAGAGATGGAGAGAGACAGGTACAGAGAGAGAGGGAGACAGGTACAGAGATGGAGACAGGTACAGAGAGGGAGAGAGACAGGTACAGAGAGAGAGGGAGACAGGTACAGAGAGGGAGGGAGTCAGGTACAGAGAGAGAGGGAGACAGGTACAGAGAGGGAGAGAGACAGGTACAGAGAGAGAGGGAGACAGGTACAGAGATGGAGACAGGTACAGAGAGGGAGAGAGACAGGTACAGAGAGAGAGGGAGACAGGTACAGAGAGGGAGGGAGTCAGGTACAGAGAGAGAGGGAGACAGGTACAGAGATGGAGACAGGTACAGAGAGGGAGAGAGACAGGTACAGAGAGAGAGGGAGACAGGTACAGAGAGAGAGGGAGACAGGTACAGAGAGGGAGAGAGACAGGTACAGAGAGGGAGAGAGACAGGTACAGAGAGAGAGGGAGACAGGTACAGAGATGGAGACAGGTACAGAGAGGGAGAGAGACAGGTACAGAGAGGGAGAGAGACAGGTACAGAGATGGAGACAGGTACAGAGAGGGAGAGAGACAGGTACAGAGAGGGAGAGAGACAGGTACAGAGAGAGAGGGAGACAGGTACAGAGATGGAGACAGGTACAGAGAGGGAGAGAGACAGGTACAGAGAGGGAGAGAGACAGGTACAGAGAGAGAGGGAGACATAAAGAGAATTACAGAGCAAGAGCACACACAGACAGTGAGGGAGCACAAAGACAGCGCAGAGAGAGTTCACAGATAGAGCGCACAGAGAGAGAGTGCAGAGAGATTGACAAAGAGAGTGAGGGGTACAGAGACAGAGATTGCACACAGACAGCAGTGCACATAGGGTGCAGATAGAGAAAGCGCACACGCAGAGAGCATGCCCAGCCGGTACATCTACACATTATATAGTAATAATAATAATAATAATAATAATGCACAAGAGCATGCCCAGCCGGTACATCTACACATTATATAGTAATAATAATAATAATAATGCACAAGAGCATGCCCAGCCGGTACATCTACACATTATATAGTAATAATAATAATAATAATGCACAAGAGCATGCCCAGCCGGTACATCTACACATTATATAGTAATAATAATAATAATAATGCACAAGAGCATGCCCAGCCGGTACATCTACACATTATATAGTAATAATAATAATAATAATGCACAAGAGCATGCCCAGCCGGTACATCTACACATTATATAGTAATAATAATAATAATAATAGTGCACAAGAGCATGCCCAGACGGTACATCTACACATTATATAGTAATAATAATAATAATAATGCACAAGAGCATGCCCAGCCGGTACATCTACACATTATATAGTAATAATAATAATAATAATAATAATAATGCACAAGAGCATGCCCAGCCGGTACATCTACACATTATATAGTAATAATAATAATAATAATAATAATGCACAAGAGCATGCCCAGCCGGTACATCTACACATTATATAGTAATAATAATAATAATAATGCACAAGAGCATGCCCAGCCGGTACATCTACACATTATATAGTAATAATAATAATAATAATGCACAAGAGCATGCCCAGCCGGTACATCTACACATTATATAGTAATAATAATAATAATAATGCACAAGAGCATGCCCAGCCGGTACATCTACACATTATATAGTAATAATAATAATAATAATAGTGCACAAGAGCATGCCCAGACGGTACATCTACACATTATATAGTAATAATAATAATAATAATGCACAAGAGCATGCCCAGCCGGTACATCTACACATTATATAGTAATAATAATAATAATAATGCACAAGAGCATGCCCAGCCGGTACATCTACACATTATATAGTAATAATAATAATAATAATGCACAAGAGCATGCCCAGCCGGTACATCTACACATTATATAGTAATCACATATATAGTTGTGAGCGTACGAGTTGTTGCTAACGCTGCGGGCTCGCTACGCGAGTCGCGGCCCTCGCAGCGAGCCATGGCCCTCGCAAATCGAGGGCCGCAGTTGCTGGCATGGAGCGCCAAAGGCGCTCCATGCCAGCAACTGCGACCCTCGCTAAGTTCACGTCGCAACCCAAAGAGCACGACACACACATTACGACACTCGCAAACAACATACGACACACGTTCACACACATTACGGCCTCGCAACACTCGGACGCAACTCGCGAACATTACAAAATGTAAAACACAATACATACACACAGCACATACATAAAAACCTTACCTACACCAAGAGGGAGCACCCAGGACCTCAAAAATGCCACTTAGACCTTCATTTTACTCGAAATAAAAGCGTTTAGAGACTAAAAAAAACTGTAAGCGAGAGAAAAAATTGCCACCGAACAAAACGAAAACGAGGCTACAGCACTCTAAACTCGCAAAACACCACAAGAAACTCGCAAAGCGCCACAAACGACCTACAGATATTCATACCACACAGTGCACACATTCAGCACGCTTACACAGCAGCTCCACACCACTAATGCTCCAGAAACATCAACACAGATTGCCAGCTCTTCAACACAATGCTTCAAAATAGGTAAAGTATATTCATTTAGTAATCTATTACATATTTCAGTATTATACACCAAACAGCATTACCTACCTTACAATATCATTGCCGTCATTTTTTGACGGGCAATATTCTAGTAAAGGATAATAATAATATATTGGTGTGTGTGTCTGCGTGTATTTAAACATAAACATTAAAATGTATCACTAGATGTCATTACCTTAAGTTAGGAGATTTTTTGGTACTACAGTTGTCAAAGGCAGCCTTTCCCTGCTGTACAGTCTTGAAGTATTACAGTTTAATGCCTAGTTTCAGGTATGTGTTAAAATACCTGATTATAGCTCCACAAGCAAAAGGAAAAATAACAATAAAATACGCATGTGTCCGAAGACAATTATTATTATTATTATCCTTTATTTATAACGTGCCCACATATTCTGTAGCACTATACAGGGGTTGGGTACAAGTATAAACAATTTCCCCACAATGAAAATAATGGAAGACCCTGTAATTGAGCTTTCAATCAGATATACCCAGTGCTTTTCCTAAAGCACCTCACAAGATTGAAAGCTCGCAAACTTACATTCTAAAGAAGACAATTGTTATATTTGTAAAAAGTGTATGAATATATTTTATTATTATCCCCAAAAAATATATATATTAGGACCTCCCGTTACTTGCTCCTTGTCTTGCTTATCTACAGCTCTATCTAGAATACAAACAAGAATTATGTTGGAAATTATCCAGAAAAAATATTAACGCCACATTAATATTTACTCTAGATTATTTACAATTCCATTTTCTCTCTGTTCAGAGGTAGAATATAAATTGCTTCAAAACAACATTCTTGTAGTTTTTTTTATTAATATGTTCAAAGGAAAGTGGATAGGATAAGAGATCAAGACTAAGGTAAAAATCGGCAAAAGGTTTTATTCAAGTACAAATGCATGAAAGCAATTATCCTTCATTAACACTCATTCACTAGAATGGCCTTTTGCAATGAGCCAGCCCAATAATGAATACACTCCTGTACTCATGACCAGTCTTGTAACTGCGGTGTACTCAATAACCATGGACAATGCACCTAAATGCATTAAATGGTTAAAAAACAGAACATTAGCCTTTTATCTAAACTTCAAAATATTCATATCTACAAATCTGATTTTACACATTGCAATTCAATTGTTGGCTACATGTAGCATGTACACTATAACTATATCAGTACCACAAGTGTATTTTACGTGTTTTATATCACAAGTACATGTTATATATTTTATCAACTCTACTATCTTTATATTGATTTATAGACGTGGGAGTCTAAATGAATACATCACCATAGGATAGAGAGCGCACTGCGCCACTTTAGGTGTGTGCTCTTTTTTGTATAAGTCAGTTTCTTTGGCTCAGTTATTGAGCTTTGTTAGCACACGCTTTCATTTAACGAGCCATTTTAATTTTGAACAACTGCCAGCAAGGTGATTTTTTTTAATACATTGATCATTCCTATTTAATTATTTAAAATGTAATATTTAATAATAAACACCTTTTGAAAGATCAAACTCAGCTGCTAGCCTCCTCTCAATATAAGGCCAATGGAGGGTGGCTGCTTTATCTGGTAGATAGTGTTACAAGATTATTCCAATATAATGGATTTCCATTGGATTGGAAATCGCTGTGTAAAAGTGGTTTCTCTTGCTGTGGGTAAAATTGGCATCTTATCTAATCAGGTTCTTAGAACTCTTTAGACCTGTTTCTTAGCCAAACCACAACTTCCCCCTTGATAACCTTATCAGGGTGAAAAAAAATGAGCTCAAGGGTTGATGCTATAATCTTTGAAAGGAAGTGTAATATTGGATATTACAATCATAAATCATTGAATATAAATATTATTAATGATCAGAGCCTAATTAAAACTCCTACATGTTAGGCATAACAGTGATTCTTAAATATTCCAATAACATACCTTTCCTTTCAGTATACCATTTTAGAATTAGGCACAAAACTATACAATCCTGACGCACACGCTTGCTACATAGGGTACACATTTTTTTTTTTCCCACTGTCAAAATTGTGTTTTTTTGCATATTGCCCCTTACATGTATAACAATGGGCAGTCCTTGTATCTGTTCTTCTATAAATATTTAACAAATATTTTCCCATGTATGTCCATTCATCGTCTCATCTTGCATTGTTGATAATGCCTTACAGATAATAATGTTTCACAATTATCATAAAAAAATGCATTATAGCAATCTCTACATCTCATAATATTTTGAGGAACACTGAAAAGATTTACAGTACCATTTCATAGAGATTTCAGTGAAATTCTGCAGTAAAGGGTTAAAGGCTCTTATTCCAGAAATGGAACACAACACTATCTTCAGAGATTTTAATAAATGTAGGGAACACTGCTAGCAAAAGAGTTGCTGTCCAAATAGACTGACATACACAGGCCAATGTAGCCTCTAATGACAGAGTAAGATAATGACAGGCCCTACTCAAAATCAGCAGGAAGAGGAAGATCAATCTCGGCAGAGTGAAAGAAAATGCTGGCTTTCTTCATGTTAGCTCATCTCATACATATCTATCTTCAACAGCTGCTCAGTACTGTGGAGCTCTGCATTAACTGCACAGAAGATCAATAACAATTACACCTTCTCAAAAACATGACACATAGCAGGATTGGGCTGACATTTCACTTAGGCCAGCATTGATCTCAGTTCATCTGATTCCAGCCTTAAATTCATGTCAGGCCCAGGTCTACTTGGAATAAACCCAGTTAAAAAAAAAAAAAAAAAGGAAAACAGCTGCTTGTGTGTTAGAAATAAACACATTGGCAAACTGATAAATTCTTGTTTCCCTCTACTTACTTTAAATGGACTGTGAAAAGTGCATTTTTTTCTATGTAACATCTAAAGGGTATTTTAAAAAAGTCACAAGGGAGTCATGAATAAACATACTTTTCTGTTCAGGTTTTCCACACCAAATGATATGAAAGTATAATTACATTATTGGCTGACTGGGATAAGCCCTTAAATTCTGCACTGACTGGCATTTTCTGCATGTTAAGTATGATGTACAAATTAGGATTTCCATATCTATTAAAACCACTTGACATTTTAAAATCATATTAGAGTCGAAGACGCTAAACAATGCAACAACAATCTAAAGCACAATTCTCTAAATTGTATAAGAAAGTAAATAAAAGTAAACATATAATCACTGTGCTAAATAAGTAAGGTTACACTGCAAGATTTCTAACATTATCTGTCACTCTATCAGGAATTAAGTCTTTTATATTAAACAAGAATCAGTGTGTTGGTTCCTTTTGTCAGCTGTATAAATGTGCCATTGACTACTAAGCTTAAGAATTCATTTATAAAAATCTATGTACTGATCACCATATATCTTGCGATAAACCCCCCCCCCCCCAAAAAAATGCTTTGCTGAATTTGTAAAACTGTTGAAAAGTGCTTTATAAATTACTCACAGTAACATCTATGTTGATGATATCTGCATCCTGAAGAGGTCGGCTTTGAAAAAGAAAAGAAACATTGCTTGAGTGGTTTAACCCCTCTGAAAACTGTATATATTATTGTACAATTTATTTTTCTGCCATAGGGCGCACAATATTTAGCCCTGCCATAGTCTATTCTTAGGGCAAGAAGAGGTGAGCAATATGTGTGGATATATGTGATGAAAGACAGAAAGGGGTTGGGGAACTCTTCCTCGCACTGTCCTACTATTTTTTTTTTTCATGAACAAATCATATTAATGTATATGGTTGCTATTTATAATACAACTGTTCAATTATTCTGCAGTTTGTATAGGTGAGGTTGTTTTCGAAAGAACATTCTATTATATAAGTACCGTATTGGTCCGAATATAAGCCGCACCTTTTTCCGATTTTTGAGCTTGCGAGTTACGGGTGCGGCTTATATTCGCGACCGTCAAAAAATCATTGCTGATTTGCGAACTTTGCTTGTAACGCGTGCAACTTCTATTCGCGAATGCAAAATTACTGCCGTTTTGCGCGATTGCCAGTTAAGGGTGCCGATTTTGGTGCTTTAGACTGCGGTATTGAATAGCGATTTACGGTTTTAGTGATTCTAACATCCTGTAAAGACTGTAACCTGCAAAAAAAGCTACAGTGCTAATTAGAAAGCCTGTTTCTTGCAATGGCTGATCACTTTGAGAGTCTTTTTCTCTCCAATTTTACGGGTGCAGCTTATATTTGAGTACTATCTTTTTTCTGTTTTTTCCCCTTGAACTTTACGGGTGCGGCTTATATTCGGACCAATACGGTATATACTTGTTCAATATTATTTGAATATTAGCAATTACTAAAGCTTGTAATATTTTGATATTCCCATAACCTGTTATTTCAATTAGGTTGTGCAACATGAATATTATCTGAATGTTTAAAGAGAAGAGACTGGGCCAAATTAAACATTGAGGATGTGAAAAGGCAACAACCCAGCTTTCTCCAATTGTTAACAGCACCGGTATACAAACTAAAGTCAAAGTTAGACTAAATTTTGAACATCATTAAAAAATATAGATATAAAATGTTTAGAATGAAATGTATTGAAATGTATACCCATTCTATGTTTGAGACACAAGTTTACAATTCTATTCTACCCTAATGATTTGAAAATGTATTTTGTTAATTGCATTAATATTTTTTATTTCGCAAATACTGATATCTGAAAAACCCTGAACTCATTTTTGGTATACGGTAAAAAAAAAAAAAAAAGAGGCATTGGCTGTATATGCATTGGTGTTGAATATTGTGATTATGCAAATAAATATAAATACCTGTCAGGAATTCCGTGACATAACACATTGTTTACAGAAGTGCACACAGACTTGGGGAAGCCTCCATACCCTAATGGAGATGGGTAAGCATTGTGATGGATAATATTCTCATGAACAAGTGAATCTATTGCCTCAGTTGTCATGCCAACCTAGAAAAAGATGAAACAAAAGAGTAGAGCAATGGTACAATGCATTATGTCCACCATGTTTGTTTTCTATATTCTATAGATACGTGTTTTAGGAGTGTTATGTATGATTTTTATTACTGATTTCTATTACTGATTTATTTTCTAGTATACCTGGCAGATCATTTTTATAATTATAATTTTTATAATTTTTTGTAATAATAGAATTCAGCCCTTGTTTTATTGTCCACCATGACTGTATGACCAAGTCCCTTACTTGTTCTTCTCCCTACTTTCTCTCTGTGTAACTCTCCATTTAGTCCGTCATATTAATTTGCTTTCCTCTAACAGGAGCCTTTAAATCTAGTACAAAGCCTCTCCAGCTCCAGGGATCACATACATAACTGGGAGCAATCCCCTCCATACCTGTTCCTCAACTAACCACCACTCATCTTTCCTTTTTTCATTTTATAACGACACAAAGAAAACTTGCACCTGATTAGTTGGCAACATGTGTGAACACATATCATAATCATTGGCTGTCATCATCTTACCCTTAATGCCCATCCTGATTAAAATGTCCCCTTTCCCGCTATAACTACCCTGCTCTGATTCAGTAAGACTATGACCATTATATTAACCTTTGCCCTTTGTCGCAACTTATCAACACAACTTCTACTAACTTTTCTACCTTAATGAATCTGTACTATGACTGATTGTACTGTTTTTATAATTTGTAACATGTTTTTTTTTTTTGTCATCTTGTGAAGTGCTTTGGATACAAGCACTATGTAAATGTAAATCATTAACCATATAAATCACAATTTTTTGGTTATGAATTAGATTAACAATTGGAAGTGCAGTAGCAGTGGAGGTTATTTAATGTTTTCAACTTTTACCTTTAAACTCTTTCCAGCTATAAGCACTATATGACGGGCTAGCTGACAAGCCAGACGAAGCCCTTGAATCTGATCTTCGTCCTTAATTTCAATGTAGTCTCCCCAGTCGGGCACAATGCCTGTCGTCACATAGTCTGGCTTCATTATGTGCTTGGAGGAAAAGGATTGAAAATGAAGATCACAAAACTAAGCATGACAATGGGATCATTTTCTCAGACAGTTCCTCCTGCTTCATGGCAACTTGCCCTTTGAGTTCTAGGAGAGACCTTCATAGCCCATCAAGCAAACCCTCAAGGCGGCTTCAGTATTCCTTCCAATGCCCTTTTGAACTTTACATTGCCTCTTTCAACTGACTTACATAGCAAACAAGCAGAAGAAACTGCAACTGCAGACGCAGTGGAAAAAAAAAATCACATGACATATTCCCAAAACACATTTCACCATTGTAACCGCTCAAAAGCAACAACTTTTGAGCATGTAGATAGTAATAACAGCAACCAGAAAAACACCTAATCACAAACAAGTCTTTCCTTTTAAGCATTAAATTGACATGACTGCCTCAACTAACTAGAAACGGCACACATTCATTGAAAAGACTTAAGTAATAGGTTTGAATTCAGAATAAGGTTATTACAATCTACCTGTCAATGCCGTTGAAGTGTATTATGCCTACATTTTTCCCTGTATTATTCAAAATCCTTGTCATCAAGGAAAACATATTAAATACATTTTCCTGTTATCTGAAATCAGAATAACTGTGAATGTTGTTACAATGTCTTATTCTAGAGACTGGGTTGAGATTTTGTCCCTACTCTATTTTTACTTAAAAATCAGTTCTCAAGAGTCGTAAACAGGTTCTGTTTTAAAAGTATCATTGCCTGGGCACAACTTGATCAACCGATGCCATGGTCATCTCTACCAGCCCATTTGTGCTCGAGCCATCACATTAATAAAATCTGTTCTGTTGAGTTTGTGACATCCTGCTCTTTGGTGGGTTTGCTAAAAGTATTTAAATATTTGAACATTTTACATGCAATTCTTCTAATAATTAATGTTTACATTTGTGATGAATTTCCCAATAAATATATTTCTACTGTATACCCCAAATACAAATGTAATGGCCTGAAAGTCTCGGATGGAAATGGCGGTGCATTCACAAGAAGGGATGCAAGAATCATAGCTACCAATAGACACAACAGTTCCTGAAAATATATATATTAATGCGATGTAGAGCCCAACCTGGGCTTATATAGAGCCACAAACATAAGAATAATTAAAGCAAAGATCACTCAACTGTGAATACATAAATCCCTTTGTATTTGCATTAAATAAGTGTATTTCTAACAACATTTTTACAATTAATTTTTATAAATGTTGTTCTAGATTTGCTGTATATTAGTATCAGTTTTCAATTACAAAAAAACTTAATGTATAAAACATGCTCTTTTTTTTTTACATAAAACCGTTATTTTCGCAGACATTGCTTGTGCCTAGAGGACCCCATGTTTGTATCTTTCTTACTTTCTGCTGCTTTAGAGTCGAACGGATGTGTTTTGGATTTTTTTAGTGTTTACTCTGGAGTGGAAGGTGGAAAGCGAGGCGATTTCTTATCACATTGATCAAAACAAGTAAGATTTTAGAATTTTACATCTTTCCCTACTACCCACGCATGCTCAGAAGAATCTAGCTTCTAGCCATACTTCCCTTGATTGTAACTTTGATTGCTTTGAAAAATAAGTATTACCATCATGCCAATTCCAACGCATTAGCAGACTCTACGAATACAAAGATTTTCTTTTAATATGCCTTTATGCCAATGGCTTAAAGAGTGGCTAATGCTCTTAGTTGCATAGCTAACACATGTGAAGTGTCTATTATTCTACAGTGTCCATTTAACCAAGAACCTTCTCAACTGAAACCTGTTCCACAAAAATACAACTCTGCTGATGCTGTACTCCTGTATGTCGTCACCGGTGGTAATGCAGTCACCAATTATGTCAAACAGGCATGTAACTACATGGGATAAAGCATGTCATTGCAAGTGTTTAATCTGCAGCATCAGTAAGGTGAAGGCCTTGCAAACTGGCTGCACCCATAGATGAAAATAGAAAGCCAAGATCATGAGGGTTATTCCGTTTTTTATATTACATTATATAATTAAGTATTAAAAAGGGACATATGTTTCTTTATTGTATCAGAAAGAGGGCATTTCATAATGTTGCAGTGTATTTTCTTTTTTCAAATAAAGGTCTTGGAGCACAAAAACATATTCAGCCAATGAGATATTCAGACTTAAGTATGCTATCTACATTTCTGATAGTTTCAATTAAGTTTCAACAGTTTTTACTTATTATTATCGTTTATTTGTAATGCGCCAATATATTCCGTAGCGCTATACATAAGTTAAGTACCAGTCAAAGACAAATTCAAAATTAACACATTGCAAAGAATGGAGCGCCCTGGTGTCCGGTGTCCATAGCGCTTTCCCTAAAGCACTGCGCAGGATTGAAACTCGCAGACTTACAATCTAAAGGGTGACGTTTGTATGTGGTACAGTAGGGAGAGAGTAGTGCTGAGCATGTTAGGAGGAAGGTTATAGGCTTCTTTAAAGAGGTGCGTTTTTGTTGAAGTTTTGAAGGATTTGAGGCAGGAGGATAGTATGGTGAAGCGAGGCCAGGAGAACCAGAGAATAGGGGCAGCACGAGAAAAGTCCTGGCAGGAGTGAGAGGAGGTGACAAGAGTGGTAGAAAGTAGAAGGTCGTTAGCAAAAAGAAGAGGGCATGTGGGGGAGTATTTGGAGAGGAGAGCAGAGGGGGGGGGGGCGCTATTGTTGAGGGCTTTATAAGTTAGGGTCAAGATTTTACATTGTATTCTAGAGGCTAAGGGAAGCCAGTGGAGTGATTGACAAAGAGGAGCTGCCGACACTGAACATTGTGTACGGAAGATGAGTCTGGCAAAGGCATTCATTAGGGGTTGAAGTGGGGAGAGGCGAGTGGTGGGCAGGCCAACAAGGAGCGAGTTGCAATAGTCGAGAAATGATGAGAGAGTGTATTCATTATTATTGTATCTTAGTAGTGTCTTGTGTAAGGTAATGGCGTATTTTGGATATGTTTTTTGGATGGAAAAGACAGAATTTTGTTAGTGACTGTATGTGAGGGATGAAAGAGTGGGCAGGGTCCAGTAGAACCCTGAGACAACGTGCTTGGGAGGTGGGAGTGATGATGGCATTGTTGACAGTGAGAGAGATGTGAGGAATTGAAGCTGTAGTAGAGGGTGGGAAGATTAAGAGTTCAGTCTTAGACATGTTCAGTTTTTGATCGTGGGTGGACATCCAAGATGATATACTAGAGAGGCAGTTGGAGACGTTTGAGTGTCATCTGCATAGAGATGATACTGAAACCCAAAAGAGTTTATTAGGGTACTAACTGAGGATGCATAGATGGAGAAGAGGAGGGGGCCTAGGACTGATCCTTGGGGTACGCCAACAGACAAGGGGTTGAGGAGAAGAAGAAGAGAAAAATATACTTAATATTTTGTCATGCAAAAACTACTTTTATAATTTTTAAACATGCTCTTTTAAATATTTAAAGATCATTTGTTTTCCATATCCCTTTAACATATCTTACAAAGTGGAATATTGATTCAATTGACATTTTTCTGACATCAGTGATCCTTCAGGCTTTTCAGATCTTGTTTTTCTGTACTGTTGATTCATGTTTATAGCAGTGCCGGCAGTACACAACTAGACATGTTATTATCTCATGCTGGTTGTGTTTCTAGTTTAGGGAGAACACAGCAATAGTAACATAATAAAAACAAAAATGTTGTTACTTTAGCCATATTGAGCAGCCACGGTAGGTTAATGTACCATAAACATAACCATAATGATGTAGACACAACAAATACTAATAATACAAACATGATTCTATATACTAAAGGCATTTACATTGGCACTGTGTGGTCACTCTGTCACAGCTGATGTCCACCACTTGCATTTACAGACTGCTGTAACGATATAAATTAAGGCTTTGCAAACCAATAAACTGATTACATATTCTTTATAATTATGTCTTGCTGGGAGAATGAAGATCACTTGTTATGGATTTAAATCCCAGACAAAGTAACAAGACAAGGATTTTAGCTTTTGGCTGTCAGTGCCTGAATGTACTTGATCAGCAGTGCAGTCAACCTTTATATTGACTGGGAAAAGAATCAGATAATAGAAATTACTGTACCTCTGGAACTGGATGAGCTGGGGAAACTGTAGCTGGCCAAACTATACTATAAGCAGTGCTTCTTTGTCTCCGGAAAAAGAAATATCTTCTTTGTTGAATGCTTAACTGCCTGTGTAAGTAGATATGATTGATTGGTGAAGAGAAAACTTTATGACAGCCAGTCACATAACCTGCAAGGAGAGACGTGAAAAGAAAAATATCAGTTAATATATCCTTTCATTTCTCAGACATCATCAAGTTAAACTGTTTAAAGGAGCACTCACCAGGAACCGAACTTTCAATAAAGTGAAACACTGACTTTTCTCTTTATGGAACTTGATTTATTTTTGAAAAATGGGTCCAACATTCTTATTTTGAAGATAAAGCTTTACAAACCTGAAACGTGTTACTGCTTTAATGGTAATTTGCATAAAACCCTTATTTACAAAACTTTATCAAATGGTTACATGGGAATTAAAATGTCCAAAACATACAGTTTTATTTACCCATAAAACAATTTCCTACACTGATCGTAAGATACATTATTATCTACATGTCTTTTATGACTTATATTCACCACAGTGTCACCTAATAACCTTTTATTCATGGGGCCAGAGCCTTTTGAACCAACTTTCACCTTAAGTTTCAAGAACAGTCAACAGGTAGACTGGGCCCAAGACCATCAGACACTTTCTTCCAGATTCTCACTGCATTAAGTTTATCATATATTTCAGCTGAAGCTTCTAAATGCTTAAATAAGTTATTAGACATAGGTTATTCTTTTACAAACCCCTTTTCACTAAATTAACCCTTATATTAATATCAATCTTTGTGCATCCAGGAAATAGTCAACTCTCCCTTCTTAAGGTCGGCCTATCTCTACCCAGTAAAGTTGCATTAGATTGGTTTCCCCATTTAGTTTGCTTAGCCTGAGCCAAAATGACACAGCTGGGCTTTTTTAAAGAGAAGGATGCAATACTAAAAAATAAATACCCTTACAAAAGAAGTGATGTTTGGCGTTTAATGAAAGCGGATTTCTGCCACTGAAATATTGGTGCTTTTGTCATTTTGTCCTAATAAACATTTTTCTATTTTGGGAAAGCCCTGATTTTTGTCTCCAAATTGCAGTGCCTTATTTTCTGAAAGTCCAGAATCCCTAGATGGATATTGTACAAATGTAACAGTGCCATTTTCACAAATAATGTTAATTTCTGGGCAAATTCCCTGTTCACCTGAATATCTTTTAAACTGCATTTGAGATAAAAATCGTAATATGCACACTGCGGAAATCTCAATTATGGTAGACAAGTAAATTACCAATATTTCCAATTGAAGTAATTAAAAATGTCCTATAGAAAAAGAAAAAAAGTTTTACATTTACTAAATGTTGGTGGTCAGTCAAAACAAGAGATGTTCCTGCAAGACTGCTCTTTTTATCAATACCTAATTACCCTCATTATAAATTAAACCCTCCCTGATTAATAACTTATTTTGCAAGCAATTTATCAATTGTCAGTCAGTGAGTAGCTCAAAAAGTGTCTGCAACAGGAATCAATGAACCTATTAATGAAGTTAACTAGATAATGAAAACAAAACCACTTTGGTAGGATGGTCTCATGAGCCAAGTGAAAGCCAAAATTTGGGAAATTCCATTTTTCTATTGCTAAATTATATATGTTTTTAAATAACTTCCAGTTTCAAATATCCATATTTATTGGGACCTTTGCCGTGGCCCCTTAACACCATTTAGAAGCAGGACTATTCCTTCAAGGACACATTTCAAGATATAGGATAGTTAATAAAAATTATCAAACAGGTGCTGCTTTCCAAAATCTTCAAAGAAAAGATGAACCACTGGTAAGTAGTATATTGATTATACTAAAAGTCACAATGCAGTGATTGGCAGAATCCAAAGTTATATTTTGAAATGAAGCTTCTGGGAGATGGAAGTAACAAAAAGATGAAAATGTCTCATTTATTATTATACAGAATAATCCTCAAAGAAGCAGATGATATAAATAAAAGGCATATTGAGAGTTATTCCATATAACAAACAATACAGAATATCCAATAGTGCTGAACATGCATTCAAAATGGCAGCATAATGTCAAAAGAAATTAGTAGATAGGTTTAGATTCAAGGGCCACTGTAGTGGTAAAAAATAAGGCTTAATTTGTTTAACTAATTAGCAATCAATTAGTATTTCAATAAAAAATAATTCAATGTAGCTTTTAAAATGTAAATTTCAAACAAACCTGGTTGTTTCCAGCATGTGCTTCTTCCACCCAATATTAAGAAATTGATGAAATAGGAACTGTCCAGAATGCTGTCCTATTTCTTATACCTTGGATACTTGATATGGGCGGAGTTCAGAAGACCTTCTGTAGCGTAAACACTAAAGTTGAAGTTTAAAAAACTACACTGATTTTTTTTTTTAAATAAGGATTTTATTGCTTACTAAATAAAGAAACAACATTATATTTATGTGAACTACAAAACACACAGGCACACAATGAATGAATCCATCTTAGGCGACTGCCTAGTGCACCTATTGACAAATCTAGACCTGCACATCAGATTAAAAAAACAGGAGAAAAAAATCATTTCATAAAAAGAATGAGTATACACAATCTGTATTCTACCATGATGACATAACACAGTGTATGAAAAGCTTGTGGAGAAATGTTTGGCTGTAACTTGTAATTTCCTGGTAACACAATATGACAACAGTTCACCATTCAGTCAAAGTTGCCTTCCAAGAACAACCATGGAAGATGTTACATTTAGCATGATAAGTACCATCTAGGGGCTCGATTACATGACTCCCATAAAATCTTGTGAGTGAAAAGTTCAGGTATGTCGTAATGTTGCTATTACATTCCTACCACAGCAAACCCTTACGAGTAATCACTTTGTATGACCTGTTGTATGAACTGTTCTCTGTTAAACTACAAATACACGTCCCCGGTAAGAGTTTCTGAACATGTTCTTGTAATGCCCTGCAAGTGCTCAAAGGGAGACAAAACCTTAGATATAAACTCAATCTCCTGCAAGAATAAAATAAAAAAAACTAACAAAAAAAGAGAACACTTACTAGACCTTTTAAAAGCTAGAATTGTCCCAATGAGAGATTTTTTTTTCTTCAGGCCTATACCTCCTAAAGAAGCCTTCCTAAAGATCAACTAAATCACAATGAGGGCAATTTTCTTTAGTAATAGTGGTTTTGCCCTGAGGTATGTAGTATTTGGAAAAAGCTTCAAGTTGTTTGGACTATAAAATTTAATCAGCGAATAAATTGATCGGATTTATCGGTTAAACAAATGGACATAAAAACTTTAACAGAAAAATAAAATTAGTGATAAATAATGAATGTTTGGGTGTACAAACATGTATAGTTTCACAATGGCTGCAAATGGGGCTATCCTGGAACAATCGAGTACCGTGTGTAAATAAGACATTCATATGAATATGTATCAATTATTTTAATGGGAAATTTGGCACCTGGAGCTGATAAGACCTTATGGATGACATCTAAACTTTGTAGCACACATAGCATAAGTAATGTATATAAATATGAAATATTAGCAAAAGACAATTTAATTATTGATAAATTGATGAAATGCTGTTTTTTGTAAAAAAATAATTTAAGTTTTTAAAAAAAAACTGTATTTTTCTAAATTCAGAAATGTCTTTTTTCCCCCAAAATTTGTATATAATTATTGCTATAAAAAGAACTATAAAATAAAAGTCTTCAGTTGTGCTCAGGTGAACCCATTACATCTGTCCCCTGGCAATTTCAATCTATGCTTCCAGTACTTAAGATGAAAAAAAAATGTCATGCAGATAAACCTTGGTAGGCAGCATTATGGTAATCTTTTCATAAGCGTGAAGGGTTCTTGAAAAATCTTCCAGTGTATTATGCGCGCACACACATTTCGTTTTTCATTGAGTAAAGAAAGTATTTCTGTTCCATTTCTTTCTTGAACAAATGCATTTATTGGGGCCAATCAAAGGAAATCACTCAAGCAAATACATTATGTACATTCTCTTGCACTGTAAATCCCCCACATAAAGCATAGGTTTGCATAATGTATGCTACTCCCAGGACAAAAACAAAGAAACATAGGGTCATTTAAAGATTACAGCCAATTTTCAGTACTTACTTGCTGTCTGATTCAAAAGAGAAGAAAACATGCCTGTGCCCTCAACAGTCAATGTTTTTTTTTTCCAAATAATTCCTGAATGTAGTTTGATTCTCCTAACCATTTGGCATTATTGAAAAGGTTGCTTAGGCTTAGTAGTTGAATCTTATATTCACAAGTATTGGAGAGTTCTGCAGTAACAATTTATCCGCAAATTTCAGTTTGGGGTGGAACAGAGTTTATTTGAAGTGTGTGGACAAGGTTTTGAGTCCAAAGCCAATATAGCTTTAGGATTAAGAATGTAGTGTTAATGACGCTCATATTTCAAGACAATCCTCATCTTTGTTAAGTATGGAGCAAACTAACAATATTAGTACCCATATAAGTCACAAAGATGAAGCCATTATTGGAAAAACTCTTAACTTTGTTGACTTTAACACTTGCTGATTGTTTGCAGCCTGAGTGGATGTGTTTATGTTGGCTATCAGAGGAGGGATAAGAGATTTGTTAAATCATTGGATCTTTTGGAACTGAATACCTACAACCCCCCCCCCCCCCCCCACCCAACACACCCACACATTACCAGAAGCAGGTAGTCTGTAGCTACTACTGCTCCATGTATTTACTTTCTAAACATGCTCTTAGTCACTATACTTTATATGTGCCAAGAAGGGCAGTGGCTTTCAACTAACTTTTTTAGTTTGGGGACCGGCTGTCTACCTTCCATGGCTCAACAAAGCCACATTGTCATCAGAAAGATACTTGAATACAATTTGACTGTAGGCTCATTATTCAACAATCTATCCATAACTACAACAACTAATGGTAGTGCTACAGTACCTTTAAACTTTTTAGATTTCCTCACTCCTCTTTGTTCATGAGATATGACAACTAAGGTCTTAAGAACTAGCAACAGTCCTTGAGAACCACTGCTTTAGGGCACTTTGTACACTAGTGGATAGGGAAGTGACACTACAAGTAACTCTGCTGGATTCAAAAAGCGGTCTTTAAAAAAAAAAAAAAAAAACAGCTTTTAAAGAATTTAGCCATTGGGTTTTTACAGTTTAACACAGAGAAAAAAATAGTATGGTACAAAAATGACATAATTTGATGTTGCTATAGAGAGCGTTTTTTGGTTTGAGTAAATGTATGCCCATTTTCTATTAGGCATACCATAGCTATTTGCTAAGAAATTAGTTTCTTAGGAGTACACATATATTTTACTATTAGGGACCAGATATTATATTATACTAGCGAATTGCCCGTCAAAAAATGACGGAAATGAAATTGTAAGTGAGCTAATGGTATTTGGTGTATAATAATAAAAGAACTAATAGATTAATAAAGTAATATATTTTACCTATTTTGAAGTAATATATGCAGGAAGCATTGTGTTGAAGAGCTGGCAATCTGTTTTGATGTTGCTGCAGCATTAGTGGTGTGGAGCTGCTGTGTAAGCGTGATGAATGTGTGCAGTGTAATACTGTGCATGCGCGAGACGAAACCGTTAGCGTAGTTGTGTACTTCCGCATTGTTCTAAAATGGCGGGTAATGTGTGGTATACGTCGGTATCGGAATATCCGTAGGTGTTTTGTGGTGTTTTGCGTGTTTCTTGTGGTGTTTTGCGTGTTTAGAGTGCTGTAGCCTCGTTTTCGTTTTGTTCGGCGACCATTTTTTCTCTTGCTTAGAGAATTTTTGAGTGTCTAAACTCTCTTATTTTGAGTTAAATTGAGATGTAACTTCATTTTTTGAGGTCCTGGATGCTCCCTCTTGCTGTAGGTAAGCTTTTTATGTATGTGCTGTGTGTATTTATTGTGTTTTTCATTTTTTCCTGTCCGCGGTTTGCGTCCGATTTTTGCGAGATCGTAATGAGTGGTAACGTGTCTCGTATGTTGTTTGCGTTGCACCGTAAAGTTTGCGAGGGTCGCAGTTGCTGTGTCGTATGTAGTCTGCGTTACTGAGTAAAGTTTGCAAGGGTCGCAGTTGCTGGCAAGGAGCGCTTCGCGAGGGCCGCGGCTCGCTATGCGAGCCCGCATGCGTTAGCAACAACTCGTATGCTCACAACTACCGTATTTATCGGCTTATAACACGCACTTTTTCTCCCTGAAAATAGGGGGCAAATGATGTGTGCGTGTTATACGCCGATATTCCCTCCTCCCACATGATCCTCAACCCCCCCTCCTCATTCTAAGCCCCCCTTCTCAACCTAAACCCCCCTCCTCAACCTAAACCCCCCTAAATACCTCCCCCTCACTTACCTGCTTCTGCTCCGGCCTCCGCTTCTTGAGGAGGGAGGATGAGGAGGGGGTTGAGGATGAGGAGGGAGGTTGAGGATGAGGAGGGGGGTTGAGGATGAGGAGGGGGTTGAGGATGAGGAGGGGGGTTGAGGATGAGGAGGGGGGTTGAGGATGAGGAGGGGGGTTGAGGATGAGGACGGGGGTTGAGGATGAGGACGGGGGTTGAGGATGAGGACGGGGGTTGAGGATGAGGACGGGGGTTGAGGATGAGGACGGGAGTTGAGGATGAGGACGGGGGTTGAGGATGAGGACGGGGGTTGAGGATGAGGAGGGGGGTTGAGGATGAGGAGGGGGGTTGAGGATGAGGAGGGGGTTGAGGATGAGGAGGGAGGTTGAGGATGAGGAGGGGGGTTGAGGATGAGGAGGGGGGTTGAGGATGAGGAGGGAGGTTGAGGATGAGGAGGGGGGTTGAGGATGAGGAGGGGGGTTGAGGATGAGGACGGGGGTTGAGGATGAGGACGGGGGTTGAGGATGAGGAGGGGGGTTGAGGAAGGAGGATGAGGACGGGGGGGTTGAGAAGGAGGGTGGAGGAGGGGGTTTGAGGAGGGGGTTGAGGATGGGGGGGTTGAGGAGGGAGGATGGGGAGGGAGGTTGAGGAGGGGGTTGAGGATGAGGAGGGAGGTTGAGGATTTTGCTTCAAAGTTCTTTATTTGAAATTTAATTTTTTCCCCTAAAATTTCCTTCTTAAAATAAGGTGCGTGTTATACGTCGATAAATATATGTGATGTTTGTCTATTCTAGATGATTAAATCTCAAGACTATTGCTGGATTTCAGACGACTGCTTTGTGCCAATCAGCAAACAAGCAACGCTGTTAAGAATGTGGTTATGTAACTCTACAACCACTGAGACCACATTTCCTACCAACTTCCACTCCAATGAGTTTTCGGTTGAATAAAATCCCTGATATTGTTATATTTAACAAAACACTAATGCCTTGGCCTAATGATTAACGCGGCCGACTTTCACATGAGATGGCGCTGGCTTGAAACCTCTCATAGGGAAGGGACTGTGCTAAGCTCGATTTGCAACATGATATAGAGCTTCAAACATTGTGGAGTCGGCAATCTCTGTACTTATCATAGGCATGCTTAAATTTTGAAAATGGGTGAACACAGGCTCTGTGTTCCCAAGTGTCAAAATGTTCCTTTTCGTATAGTGGGGTAAGAAAGCACCAAATTTATAGGACATTTTACAGTGTGTGTACAGGGAATGTGTAATTTACAAGGATGGCCTGGGTATATATACGGTAGCTTAGGAGGACATAAAAAGGCCGGTGACATGACAGTAACCTTCAAATATATCAAAATATTGAAAAAAAGTTAAAGAGAGAAGTGACTTTGAGAAAAAGAGAATTGCAAGAACAAGAAATTATAATTTGAAGTTGTTGATTTAGGGGTGATATGCAAAAGTATTGCTTTACAAAAAGAGTAGTAGATAAGATAAGTGGAACAGCCTTCGAGTGTAAATGGTAGCGTCAAACATAGCTAAGACATATACGCATGCCTATGATAAGTATAATTCATTTTAAATATGGTAGATGGAATGGACAGACCAGATTTTGGTTTTTATCTCCGATCAAACCTATGTTTCTATGTGTATCTCTACGTTGAAAGCATTCTTAGGCCTGCCGCAGATCCTCTTAGCAGATTGTATGATTCAGGCGCCACAGTAGAGTCATCATTGATACCTCTGTTGAGATCAGAGGGCACAGCATCTGTGAGCAACTAACGACCCACTGATGTTTAGGTTGATGAAGTAATAAGTCATTTGCCGCCCCATTAAATTCGGGCTACGTGTCTACACGTAGCTCGTAACATAGCTCACAGGACTGTGAGCTATTAAATTGGCCTCTTAAAGCAACCCGCAAACGACTTGCGGGACACAAGACGCAGCAAGGACATTTACAGGTTTGCCTCTCAAGCCCGTAACTCGCAGCCTGCAGTAATTTAATAGCCCCATTAATCTGCAACTCTTCAAGCATGCAGCCGTTGCAAGCTTCATGTTGGACTTACGGTACTGGAATTTAATGGAGCTGTTGATCTGTAGGTGAAATGACGAGAGAACCTTTATCCAAAATGTTCAACATAAGAACATCATATTTATGTTTTCCCAAAAAACAGATCAGTAGATACAATCCTAAATAATGGCTGCTTCATACAAGTAAATGGTAGTTGTCATCTCATATAACTCATACAAAACAGCAGGTAAAAAGAATCGAAGGTCATATTTTGGATTTAGTTGGACTAGACATGGATCATGTGCTAATCTGGGAATTAAACTAATTTAAATTAAGTTATTCCAATACTGCAATGAGTAGCAATTTAATCGCTGTGAGTTTAGCATGATCACAACATCCAGTGAACACTTTGTTCTAAATCAGTGGTTTGTATCTTTTTTTGATCTGGAGACTGGCTAGTTCCTTTTTATTGCTCTCGGGGCTGGCTTTGAGATCTAGACCACTTTTAATTGGGTGATTCTATAAGTGGTACACATCATCTTATTTAGTTTTGCACAGATTTGAATACGGTACATTTCATATTCAAAGAATACAGACTACTTTATGAATTGATTTTATGTGATGCTACCCAAAAAATACGTGACTGGATAAATATTAGCTTGACCAAATAAACTGAGAATCCATATCTATTACAAGTAAATACATACTGGAGCACTCTACAAAATATTGTTTCTTTGTTTATTTACAGACATTAGAATACTTTTAGTGAAATTTTCAAACTTAATGGCAAAAGATCTTAGTTTGAAAGGGAAACATTACAGAACAGAACAGTAGTTATGCAAGGTATGAACATGAGTTGAAGCATATTACACAATCTCTTTACTGTTGCAAATATTTTAGGCACAGAAGTGGTGATATGAAAGCATCATGAATAGATCTATTATTCCACCAAGAACTTTACGTGACAACACAACAGTATTTTTCAAGTCTGACATTTGTACTATCAATTTAAAGTATTTTTTTTGTATATAAACTTCTCCTTCTGTTTGACAGTTCTTTGTTTTCTGTGTCTAGTGTTTCTCTTTGAAGCATCCTCTAAGACATTCTTCTGATATACCCCTTCCTTAAATTAGATGGATTATTAAAATGAGAAACAGAAACACCCATTATATCCTGCACAGATTTGAAAAAAAAAAATGTACAGCCCCTTAAAATTATATGTAAACTTCATCTAATCATCACCAAATCCTAACAGTAGATACACTTTGACTTTGTCATCAGTTATTACAAAATCATTCACAAAATCGGTAGCCTTGTCTAACAAAGGAAGTGCACCTATGGTTTAGCTACATATGAAATGCCCTTTAGCAGCAAGATCTTGAAGTAAACGATTTCTATAAGACTTTATCAGATCACACATAGCACCATGTGAATTCTGGTCTAATCTACCGTCAGGACTTTGACTTGGTCTCTATATAATGCTGATCATTTTATTTTTCAGTCGTAGGTTTAATGGTATATTTTACTTTTCGCTAAGGTTGAGCTATTGCACAAATGAGCTATGTGCTGATTTAGTAAGAAATTAATGGTGGACTCAACGATTGCAAAGCAGTGTGGCTGAAAAGCATACTATTGGGTTTTTGCCAAACGTCATTCTGCAATATAGTCCACTTTGATACCATCTGTCCACATGACATTGTTCCAGTCTTGTGGTTCACTCTGGTGCTGTTTCACAAACCCAAGCCAAGCATCAACAATGTGTTTGGAGAGATGTTTTTTTGTTTTTTTTAGATCTCTGAACTCTAATGTTTACAGTATTGACAGAGATCTGTAGATCAATGAATGTTGCTATTCTCCTTCTATGTGATTATTATATGGTTTGCTATTTGGGTGGGGTACCTACTTCTGTGTCAAAAACCATCTTGAACTTTTTCCAATTGTAAACCCTTTTTGGAACTCAACGCTTGTTTGGAAGTAAACACGCTGGACTGAAAAAATTGGCTCAGAACACTCGGTTTGCTCGGATCTCACTCACGAAACCCTGCATCCTGTCTTTCAAGAAGTGGAATAAAGTACTGTACTGTTGCGTAGCGTAGTTAGTGCCGACAAGAGCCCAAGAGCAGTATGTGCTTGCTAGAATCAAAGTGCAGCCTGGGTCTACAAGATCCCAAGTGTATACTTTGCCTTTTAAGAATCAAAGTGCAGCCAGTGCATGTGCTTACAAGAACCAATGTGTAGCCTGTGCATATAAGAACCAAAGTTCCAAGCAATAACCTCTCTCCTCCATCCCATTGGGCCCTCAAGTCCTAACAGTACTGTTAAAGTGAAGTTAAATTCTATGCTATTTGATGTAATTATTGTATTTCCTCTTTATGTCTGTTTAAAATGTGAAATATCTGGGGGTTGGAACATCTTATTTCAATTCACATGGATTCCTATGGGAAATGCTACCTTGAAACTCAACCTTTTTGGAACTCAACCTACAATCCAGAACAGATTAAAGATGAGGTACCACTGTTTAAATATGCATGTACCAGCTCAGCTTCCCGGAATGCAGTGTAATAACTGTTTTTCTCGGAATTCTGAGCTGGAAGCAGGTTTTTTAACTTGTTTTAGACATTCAAATGTGGACACAGATGTACTATTTATTTACTGTACGGTGGAGGGCTTCTATTGCTCTTTTATTATATATATATATATATATATATATATATATATATATATATATATATATATATATAATATTATAGTTTGGAAACCGCATTAAAACAATTCCAAGCCTGATGAGCAGCAACAATTCTTTCTTTGCAATGATCATTGAAACAGAAATGTGAATAACTTTACAAAAAATGTAATATTGTAATCACAGAATTGAATTTGTGTGACTTTTCACCTGAGACTAGATGTATCTAATTTTAGGACTTGGAGAAAGTCAGATATGACTTCATATGTAAAAACTTAGAATATTTATTTTTCACTGTATTAAATCATGAAAGGAATAAGAAGAGTAAACCAATATTTGTGAAGGATGTTTAATGAAAGTTCTAAACTATTATTGTTAAAGAGTTATACATGGTACAGTCACAGTATTATGATTACTGGCTAATATCTAGAATAAACTCTGTGTGACTCATCAGAGAAGGCACCCCTTCTCCAATCAGAAGAGGTCCAATTGTGATACTGTTATGCAAATTGAAGCAATGATCCCTCATAAGCATGGGTGCAGTGACAGCTGTTTGCTTTGCAGCCCCATACGCAACAGTACTTTCGTTTTAGACTCACATCTGGTAGCTCCTGGTTCGTTTAGACGGTGAACATCTCCATTGTATCATGTTGGTTTACTCTCACACACCTTTACAGCCAATGTTCACTTCTGACATCAATGGCACGTAGTGCTCTGCAATTTTTACGCCGTTTATTTGCAATGGTGCCGTTTGTCCAGTAATTGTACACTTTAACTAATGGTTTCAGAAATACTGACACCCTTGGTCCAAAAGCCAATCACCATCCCCTTTTAAATGTCGGATAAATCTCATGTTTTACACATAACATTGATGGCTGATATGTTTGCAGAATGCCTACATGTCACTTTATATACCCACCCAAGCCAGCTCACGACACATGCCGTATTTCATTGGCTACGAGCTGTGGGCGTCAAAAGTAGGCAGTGAACATAATAATGTGACTCAACCCAGTATCAGTGTTCTGGTGGTCCTTTGGTTACGGACGACGTCACTTAAGAACGGGCTCCCAAGACTTTGTATGAATGAGGGCACAGTGGTTTCCGTAACTTAATATTACAGTGCAGGGGTATTATTATTAATAATAAACTGTAATACTATTACCACATATGAGCCATTATAGTTTTGTAAGGATCATTATTATTCATTGTTAGCTTTTATAGCACTCAAACTATTTATTTACTTTGAGTCTTCGCATGAGTCGGCTACACCAAACTATTTATTGAGTTATTGGGACAATCACTCAGGTTCTAAAGAGGTTATAAAATTACATTCTTCCTAAATGTTTGTATTTTCTCCACAGTTCAATAATACATTTCTTATTTTTCCCGTTTAGAATTACAGAATATCTAAATATCCCAAAAAACAAAAGTAGTAACTAGAGGACTTGATTACATATATGCCCTTCTTTGCCACCATCTTCTTGCAGAAAAAGTGCTATATAAATAGATTGTTATTATAAAATATAATAAAAATGAAAGCCGGACATTTATAACCCCTTCACCTATACGCCACTACCCCTAATAGCCTAGGTACCCCCTTTAACCCCCTCACCCTCATCACTCTTCTCTTTTCCCCACACTCTTTTGTGTTTTTGGGTGGGGAACCCATTAAATTCTCTTACACCTACGCACACTGAATGTATATTAAGTTGTTAACATTCTGATTGGCTCTTACAATAGATAGGCAGTTAGGGCAACACTATTATTAAAGCTCATTCTTATTGGCTATTATTTTCACCAATCAGAAGTAGGAAAACACTGATCTTTGGTTAAAAAAGACTAACCAATCAGAATTAGGAGGAGCTCTGTTCTTTTTTTTCTTTAGAGCAGCACATTCCTCCCCCCCCCACCCCCCATGGGATGTCCTTTTCCATAGGTTGAAGAGAGGGATCAAGGGTCTTCAGTCAAAAAAGAAGAGGATCATTTTTTTTCAGTCAACATGGATGCTTATCAAGGGCAGAAGACTAAGAACCAGGGCTTTTAGGATCACTGATGGAGGGTCATCAAGGAGGGAAAATAATTAATTAACCCTTTTGCTTTAAATGCGTAATATTTTTTTGTAATGGACTTTTATTATTTTATTGTAAATATTTGTTTTAATTGTAATTATTTTTTTGTTTAATAGTCTTTTTCTGTGATTATTTTTTTTAGGTATTTTATCTTGTATTTTTTTTCTTGTATTTAAGTGTGTGTAGTTAGTTTGGAGGTGGGTTAAGGTTAATGTCTATGGGCGGGGGGCTATGATAGGACTGAGGCTGCACTTTGGTGGGGGTTAGAATGTCAAGGAGATCCATAAAGCCCCCTATGGTAGGAGACAGGATGACATAGGGTCCATATAGTGACAAAGCTAGAGAATGGAGGGCCCTGGTGCAAACAAAATTGCCATGGGTTAGGCCAGAACAGTGAATTCACATTAGGTAGTTGGTAGTGTCCAATTATGTTGCTAATGATACTATGGAGTTTATGAATCGGACATGGTATGTGTAAGGCAGGTTGCAAGCACACATTAGAGCCGTTAGAGTCGAAGAGCTAATTTCAATAACTCCTAGGTGCAAGTCAGTAAATTTTACAGGAGATCGTTTGCAAAGACATGTAATACCTAAATAAGGCCCTTATGCTAATCCCTGAAAAATCTATTTTGAGTGCCGTAGCAGCACAGTAAATCCTACATAGCTATGTTAATCCTCCACCCCTGAAACATTGCAACAGAACTGCTATTCGTCACTGCTACGAGTGAACTTCAAGACATGCCTTACACTTTGACACCCTATCCCTATGTAAAATAAGAACACTGCCATAACTGCAAAAAGCAGAAGAAAGATTTACTGTATGTGTACCAAAAACAACTCAGAACTGGTTTTCAAACCCTTGCTGAGTTCCCCAGAAGCATTTAAAGTGACGTTTTTTGCCCAAAAATTACTACAAAATGATGAAATTTAACATTAAGACACTTACTCTCATATCAAAATATGTGTAATTAAAAAATATATGTTATTATTAAGCCAGTTTTGTTATACAAAATCCAGGTTAACACACAACCAGTACTCAAGGGGTTAATACACGTCACAAAACCAAAACGCCTATGAACAAATGCTCTGCTACATTGTCTCTAAATATATCATAGTTCACCAAATTAAAAAAAAATACTGATTGAAGTTATAAATACAATTTACACATCTTTTTAATATCAAAATATCTTTTTAATTAAAAAAACAATTACTATATATATATCTCTAATGTTTCCTTGGAGTTGCAGCTACGGCACTTGTTACAGCACTCCCCATTCATTCTAATATTTATGTCGTTCACATTTCCTATTGGCTCCTAGGGCCCCGTCTCATCCGCAAAGCTTGGTTTGGCGCTCCCTACACAGAAACCTGTTGTGTCTACAGAGCAGGATTTACGGCTGTGCACTAACCTGGGGGAGTAAAAGATTTACATTAGTGCATTAGTGTAGAAGTTAGGGGGGAGGGGCAGCCAATTTTTTCACTTAGATTTCAGTCCTCTGAACATGAACAACAGTATCGATAAATTCCCTTTAAGGTATTCAGTAAACTATGTTACCTAACTTCTCATTCAATTACAAACCCCACACTACATAACTGAAGTTCAAGAAAAATGGCATATGTTTTGTCAAGTATGTAAAACTAACTACATTAGCAGATATTTAGAGTGAGTGAAGAATTGAAGAGGAACAAGTGGGAAAGGTCTGCAACTTTTATTCAATAATTGGATCTTACTTAAATTGACACATCCCCAACGTGGTCATGTAATGGGGATTCATCTGTTAATTTAATAACAGATTAGAAACAGAAATGTATGTATTGTTTAAAAATTATATTTGAATTTAAGATACAGGTAGACTTGCTCGTTTCCATCCACTCTTAGGTGGTCAGGGTGTTTTACCAATATTAAAGCAGCTAGGTAGCAACACTTCGATCCTCCTCTAGCTTAAACAGTTTTAGATAATACCTTTACAAAGTGATAGCTAAATCAATTACTTGTGCTTGATTTGACATTTGTGTACTTACTCAGAGTGAAATTAACATTGCTTCCTAATGTTTCCTGACAGTTTATATCAATTAAAAGGTCAATATGAGAGAAGAAACCATATCTTGTATTATTTACTTGTGAATTTCCTATAATATTGAGCTCTCCTTCTCCATGTAAGCCCATTAACCTTCTTATAATGTTTAAAAATACACTTTTTAAATGATGGTAAAAGCAAATTGGGATTTAATGTCTCTAATGGCCTTAGTAAAAAGAATGATACGATCAATAATTCCATATGTATAAAAAAAAATACACTCACATTTCATGAATTGTAACCTGTGCATTGGTTAAAGTAAAAGAATTTAGAGATAAGCCTCAGGCGGCAGCAGAAAATGATTGGACAAAATAGAAAGACAAGTGCCCTTCAAATGGAAACAAAAGCAAATTCATTCTATTGACAGATCTTGATTACATCAAAGAAATTTTTCTAGGTGACCCGTACCTGTTTCATCTACGCGATTAGTATAGAAGATGTCTTTAAGCAATTGTAATCATCATCTTACATGCAAGGGTTTTCAAGATCAGTTAAAGGATAGTGTCACGAGTTTCAGACTACAAGCATGGTGAGAACAACGGTGCATTCATATAGAGAGAACTCTAGTCCTCTGCTGGTCACGCTATCGCCAGCCACTACTACCAGGGGTTAATTGCTCAGCATGCCAAATAAAATACAGAAAGTAGCGTATAATTAGAGAGACACTGAAAACCAAAGGTCAGTTTTAAAGCTCATTTGCACGGGTAAGGTCTTCCAAGACCAAAAAAAAAAAATCTAGTATTTTTAGTTTTTGTTCTATGACGGTAAAAACAATTTCCACATACACATGGAAATCATGAATGAATATATATATATATATATATATATATATATATATATATATATATATATATATATATATATATATATATATATATATATATATAAAATATGTGTTTTTTTTGTTTTTTTTCCCAGAGATCACTGTTTACGCTGATCAAACATTAAGATTCCCTTATAAATAATATGGACCAAGGGTTTAGAATTTTAACATTTATTTTTTTATCTTCGTGTTTTACAATATTTGATATTAATATTCTAGATAATTATATGCAGATAAGCAGGTTGCATGTGAAAAGGCAAATCTTAGCTACTCTCTGACATCACAAAATGGTTGCTGTCAATCATAGCCATAAAAAGACACACAGTGTTGTCTAACTGCTCGGTTTCTTACAAAAAGAAGAAAAAAAAGGTTTCTTACCTACTTGGATCATATTTGCATACTGAATGTATTTATTATTCCAATCACTTTATCATCTTGTTTGTCAAATGACTTTAATAAAAATGTACGGTAATTTAAAAAGAAAAAAAAATTATTTTATCATATATTTCCAGTATATATACCAACTACATAAGCAGACACATAAAGTCTCAAGCTTTAATCAACATCAGATAAAATTAAGACATTGTTTTGGTCTATGTCTTTTAAATTATAAATTTTATTATTCAGATTGATTCATTTGTCTTTTAATGTTTACTCTTTTCCTGTGCAATAGCTAGTGAAAATTAGAATAGTAGTTCAAAGTTGCATATACCTACTCATAACATGAACACCATGATTAATAAAAAACAATGCTTGAAGTTGTATTTTTTTTCCATTGATAATTTTGAATACCAGTAAATTATAGTTGGAAATGTATTTATGATTTTGGGCTTACTGGCAACTTCAAGGTTGATGGAAACGACATTTGATCCATGGACAATGTAGGACAGACCTGGGCATTGTACGGCCCGCGGGCCACATCCGGCCCTTTGGCTGTCCCTGTCCGGCCTGCTCCAGTGGCCTAAAGTGGGTCCGGCCCTCCACAACATTCCGAGTTTCTCATGTGGCCCCTTTGGAAAATTACTCACCCTTGCAATGGGAGCATATATATGGAACTAGATTTATATTGGCCAGATTTAAAAGATATTTTTAAATAATGTATGTAAATAATGTATGTCTACATATATAAATGAATACATGTATGCATATCGTATAACTAAATATTTGACAATTTATATATGATGTCCAAAAAAGTTACTTTACCAAGTGTTTTCATTTTCAAGGATTGTTCCTTGGGAAATTACTTCCTTATTAAAAAGGGACTCTAGGAAAATAATAAATAAAGAAATTGCATCACAAATAATTGGCATTTATATGGCCACTGTTGTCCAAGGGCCTCATTCTATTATCGGCCGTAAATCGGCCGTAAGGCTGCGATTCCTTGCGGGGGTTCAGTTAACTCGCGATTCTATTATACGGCCCCGCAAGGATCTCATCTTACGGCCGGCCACATATCTTGGAACCAACCGTAAGCTCTGAAATATAAAAACTGAAAAATAAATTCAAGCCTGCACTGTACAGCTCTGTAAATGCTAGGGATCATATTGGGGGACATGAGGATTAAAAGAAACCCACTCTCAAGCTTGCACATCTGCCCAAACCCGAGTTCAAATTAACTGTTTATTTTCCGGCTGCGGCGTGGGTGTGTCTGAGGTGCTCCAAGCACTCTGGACTTTTTACATGGATATTTTACGGATAGTAAAAATAAAATATTTTACGGATTTGAGTATAGGATAATTATGTGCTATTTTTTCTAACACCTAAAATCCCTTTATAGTCTTCTCAAAGTGCAGGATGGCTTTATTTGAGCTATTTTATGTGCTTAATTGGTGCTAGCGAGACCTCTTTCCTGCAAGTAAGCTGCGGCTCGTTTTTAGCCTTGCAGAGAGGTTTCCCGGAGCAATTGAATTGCAAATCTCTTGCGGCCGTTTTAGATCAAAGGCTTTCCTCCGGCGCGAGCGGCCGCAAGAGATAGCAAGGCACCGGCCGCAAGCCTGCCGGAATCCCCGGCCGTAAGGGAATAGAATAGCAGAATAGCTTGCGGCCGGTCCTTGCGGCCCCGCAACGGCTGCGGCCGATAATAGAATGAGGCCCCAAGAATTTATAGCATAATAATTGATAGTTTAGAAAAATATATTAAATATACAGTATGTGAGATTGTTTTCTCCTCTTTTGTTCTAATGAATTACAGGAAATAGAGAAGCACTGAGATTTATGGATGTCTGAACTACAACATATTGTGCTATAGTTCCTATTGGATTTAATGTAAACCAGATAGGAAAACACAATTAACAGGCTCCCGCTGATACTTTGCACTTCTTAACTCACTGGTTAGGTAAAGACAGATCAAACCACTTGTTTTTACCTAGTGTTAATTTTCTTGAATTAATATAATTTATATTCCATAAAAAAAAAAAAATGTTTGTAATGTATAAACAAAAATTTGGTCTACAATGGTCATTTTTTTTGCAAAACAAATGCCTAGTCCCAGAATAAAAAGGGAATCAAATAAATGTAATATACCAATAGCAAATTCTGGTAGAAAGGTTCACCAGTATTTAAAATGCTTGTGATCAGCTCAAATGATCACACATTATTCTGGCCAAAAGTACCTTAGCATTAGCCTATCACCCGCTGATAGAGATTGGTTGAAGGTTGTCTCTGACACTCTAATAGCTATTCTGCACGTTCCAAAATAAGTTTTTGGTCCTCTAAAGGCAGTTCTGCACATTGTAAATTGTATGGAAGCTATTTGAGGACACAGTGGTAATGACAGGACCACCAGGAGAGGATGCATACATGCCCAAATAAACCTTTCCACTTGCTGTTACTATTATTTCTAAATAAAAAGAAAAGGAGGTCAATGGCCTGTTAAATGTCTGTTTGGTTATTAACATACCATTGAGGTAGTAATATAGTCATGAAAGAGGTGTCAGCAGAAACAAAAGCAAACAACAGCACTTAGAAAAAACAAAGCAACAGATACACTGTTGAATTACATTGTTATATATGTGTCTGGGTTCTTTTGAATATATTTGAAAAATTTGATATACAGCTAGCTGTTAAAATCTTGGGCATATTTAGGTTTTATGCTGCCCTAGACCATTCAGATGTGTGCACCCCCTGCTCCCCACTTGCAGCTCCTCCTTTTCCCTTTCTTTACCTGAAATCAAAACTTTATGTGTTTTCATGAATATAAAATGGTATGAAAGAAAGTGTCAAGAACACTTGCAGATAGAGATATAACTGCATATAAAACATTTCTGTGAATATACAAACATATTTCCACGCACTGCATCTTCAGCCAGCCTGTCACCCCTTGAAAATGTGCTGCCCTAGGCATAAGCCTAGTGGGCCTAGGCAGAAATATACCTCTGGTCATGGGTGTCGGAGCCGAAGAAAATCTGTGGGGGTGGGGGGGGACAGCGCATATACATAAAAATACCACACTTCTCTACACATAAACACACATTGAAAAATCTGGGTGGGATTTGTCCCCCTTGGCCCCCCCCAGTTCCTACAGCCATGCCTCTGGTTAAAATTATAGTTTTCACCACTATTATAGTTACATTGATTTTGGCATCAATGTAGGTTATTAAATGAAGACAGATCCAAAATCCATGGGTATATAATGAAACAAATAAATGACCACTGTAGTTTGATAAAATCTTCACATGCTTGTGAAGTATGAAACACAATAACACTTTCTGAATATATTGTGTGGAATCTATTTTAGACTGCTTGGCTGTTATTTGAGAGGGCTAGTTGTCCTACGGGGTCTTCTTCGGACAGTCCGTTCTATTGTCAAGAGCCTACTTGAAGACAACAGCAGTGAATACAGAATCTTAACTGTATCAACAGGTTTCTAATTCTTTTATAAACAAGGATAAAATGCCCTCACTGTCAAAGCAAAGTTGAATATAGCAGATACAAATTAAATGCTATATATTTTTTAAATATAAACTGTGTAAAAACATTTTGCACATTTCAAGATGTGCTCTTAAAACAGCATACCATAAACATGGCACTGCAGTGGTCCTTTAAAAGGAATATGGAAGTTTGGGGGATTTTACTTATTAAAGGAATATAATATACATGTGTATTTATTTGCTTTTATGTACTTTATTTTATTAAGAAGTGTTTGAAAGCTCTGTTTTTATTGCCTAAAATCAAACAAATATCTGCTTGTGTCACGATGGGCCTTTATGGGCTCGGGCTCACTGACAAGCTACCCATCCTCCTAAAGATAAATAATCACTGGGGACAATTTAACACTTAACCGGGACTCTAAAGACTTGGGTGTATAGGGGGAAATTCTATTTCTCCATAGGGAGTAGCCCCCTAGGGATTGGCCCATTCATATAGCCTGTGCAAGTAGGCAATGTCCTGATTGGTCCCTGCCACCCAGACAGTGACTAAAATCAGGAAGCCACCACCTAGTGAGCCACCTAATTGGCTGAGAACATTAGAAGGGGACATTTCAAATTGTAGCTACCCTGCTCTCCAATTAGCGGATAAGCAGCCAACATAAACCATGCCTAAAAGTCTCTGCCAGAGCACTCCAAAATGAAGAATGGAGCCATAGCCTCCCAGGCTGCTTCCATAACTGGAGGGCCGCTGGAGTAATGCTACAAAAGCAGCAGAGAATGCCCAGCTAGCCCTCGAAGAAGCTAGGTCCCAAGCCATCATCTCAGCTGTTAGGGAAGCTGGGAGGGGAAGACGCAGGAGGCTTGGAAAAGGAACTAAACAGATAGACGCACCAGCCCTGGAGCAACCTATCAGTCCATGTATGATCCCTTTTATTATTGAGCAGACCATAATTAGGCATAAGTTTTGCCCCGCCTAGGTACAGTCTTCTACCAAGGAACCACCTAAGGGACTTTAAGACTCAAGTTAGAATGCCTATATTACATGCCACTGTCATTTAATATGACTAAATCTGTCCATGTTTGATTTATACTTTTATAACCTATTACACCTTATGTTAAATTGTGTAAGACCACTGTATGTTGTATCCCATGTGTATGCCAACAATAAGGTACCAACAAATCTGGATGCCTATATGGTTAAACTCCCTGGGTTGTACAAATCCCTGAGTAAAGCTCCCCATAGGCCAAACTTCTAGGACAGGGAATTCAAACTCACATGGGCCAACCGGCTTGGTTGCCCAACGATCAATCATAGACCCGCCTACCTAGGCTCTATTCCTAATATTTGTTCTCCATTCAGACAGCAAATTTGAAGTTGCTCAATCCCCAGTTTTTGCTGATCATCTACAAGCCCATCCACTCCATGGTCCAAGGAAGGATTCCTCTAGCCAAGGCATGATAATTCTGGAACCGAGTTGGACCCCTCCCCTGGGTCGTGACAGCTTGAGTCTGCCGTCTGCAGCTCATGAATACAGGCTCTGTAGTTATTGCAGTGCAGTGTATCATACTTAACAATCAGTGACCATCTCTTAGAAACATGCTGCTGAGACGTGATCCCTGATAGGCCAGGACACTACACTGCACATCCATCCTTACACAGTCTGTGTCTGCAAACGTTGCGGAGAACAGACCCATACAGGGGCTATTTATTTGATTTTAATCAGTAAAAACAGAGATTATAAGCACTTCTTAATAAAACAAAGTACATACAAAAAAAAAATACATAGGTACAATATAAATCTAGCAAAATCCAGAAACCTTCCATATACCTTTAAGTATGATAAATATAAATCACATGAATATTTAAGTAATACTGACATGTAATGTCTTGCTTTGTACAAAAACATTTTTTTTTATTTTGACCAGAACATCATAGTCTAGCTACAAATTCTAGCATCAACAGAATAGTTGCCATTTTCACATAATAGAAAATGGTTAACACATCACTAACCCCCAGTCCCACAAAAAAATAATTTATGTGAAAAATCCTTCTTAGAAACAGAACCTCTGGGTTTTTGATACATATAACCGCTCCTCTTCTACAGTATAGCATAAGGGTAACATTTATATACTAATAGATCTCACTGCCATGCAGTGTCTATGAAAAACATAAGAACTGGGCTGCCATCTTTTTTCTTCTACCTAGCTTAATTATATACACTCTGCTTTAATTAAATATATTGTGGGATTAATTCAGTCATTAATGAGCTTGCCACATCTTCCCACTGGGATTTTTGGCCATTCCTCCTTGGAAAAACTGCTCCAGCTCCTTCAAGTTGGATGGTTTGTTCTTGTGAACAGCAATCTTTAAGTCTGACCACAAATTTTCTATTGGATTGAGGTCTGGGCTGTGACTAGGCCATTCCAACACATTTACATGTTTCCCCTTAAACCACTCAAGTGTTGCTTTAGCAGTGTGTTTGGGGTCATTGTCCTGCTGGAAGGTGAACCTCCGTCCTAGCCTCAAATTATGCACAGAGTGGTACAGGTTTTGCTCAAGAATATCCCTGTATTTAGCACCATCCATCTTTCCCTCAACACTGACCAGTTTCCCAGTCCCGGCTGCTGAAAAACATCCCCACAGCATGATGCTGCCACCACCATGTTTCACTGTGGGGATGGTGTTCTTTGGGTGATGTCATGTTTTGGGTTTGTGCCAGACATAGCGTTTTCTTTGATGTCCGAAAAGTTCAATTTTAGTCTAATCAGACCAGAGCACCTTCCTGCATCCATACATTTTGGGAGTCTCCCACATGCCTTTTCGCAAACTCAAAAATGTGCCATTTTGTTTTTTGCTGAAAGTAATGGCTTTCTTCTGGCCACTTTGCCATAAAGCCCAACTCTATGGAGCGTACAGCTCATTGTCGTCCTATGTACAGATACTCCAGTCTCTGCTGTGGAACTCTGCAGCTCCTCCAGGGTTACCTTAGGTCTCTGTGCTGCCTCTCTGATTAATGCCCTCCTTGCCTGGTCCGTGAGTTTTGGTTGATGGCCGTCTCTTGGCAGGTTTGCGGTTGTACTATTTTCTTTCCATTTGGTTATGATAGATTTGATGGTGCTCCTGGGGATCATCAAAGTTTTGGATATTTTTTTATAATCCAACCCTGATTTGTACTTCTCAACAACATTGTCCCTTACTTGTTTGGAGAGTTCCTTCATCTTCCTGGCATTGTTTGGTTAGTGGTGCCTCTTGCTTAGGTTTTGCAGCCTCTGGGGCCTTTCAAAAAAGGTGTGTATATGTAATGACAGATCATGTGACACTTAGATTGCACACAGGGGGACATCATTTCACTAATTATGTGACTTCTGAAGGTAATTGGTTGCACCAGAGCTTTTTATGGGCTTCATAACAAAGGGGGTGAATACATACGCACATGCCAACTTTCTGTTTTCTATTTCTAAAAAATAGTTTTATGTATATATTTTCCTCATTTCACTTCACCAACTTAGACTATTGTGTTCTGATCCATCACATACAATTCAGGTTAACAAAACATTGAACTTTGGGCTTATTTTTTACGCTTAAACAAATGAATTATGTTGCAAGCAAAGCTCTATTCTTTTAGTTTAAAAGCAACAGTTTTATTTATAAAAAAGTGCTAAATCTGTGCAATAATTTAAATAGCAGAATATTTGAAAATAGATTTGTTTTCAGAATATAAAACAAAATACAGCCTCTAATTTATATGCAATTAAACTGCTATAGTATCTAGCATTTTGACTTCATTAGATCACTTCCGGAGGTGGGAGGAGACTTTGATTAGACAGGAAGCTTCTGTCTGCACCATGAGAATCTGGTAGTAAGATCTGCCAGATCTCTCAGCAGCTCTAAAGACAAACTCAGTAATTTACAAGCACACAGCTACCTGACATAATAGCAAGGAAGAAAGCAAATGGAAGCTGGCAGCAAAGAATAATTGCTCTTCATAGTTGTAAAATTTAATGGTTGTGCTTATTTTTTGCTTTCTAATAACATTTTGCCTCTGATTATTTCTAGGTAAATAATGTATAGAAAAACATTGATCAAACTAGTCCTTTAAGAAGAACATTTAGTGGGGTGTTGGTTTTACTTATTAGCAGAATAAATATCCCCTTCTGGATCGTTACTTTGTCGTGGTGAAAAGTTTTTTGTACCTCAATGAAGCTGTGAGCTGTACCATGCAGGGTCGCCCAAGATGGGCAGGTCATATCAGAGAGGTCAGACAAATTGCGGTCCACTGAAGAAGGAACTGGCAACCCACTCCGGTATCTTTGTTGTGAGAACCTTATGGATTATGTGCCTGACATGAGGCGGTAGATAAGGTCACAGAGAGTCAGACTCGATTGAACAACAACAATAGAATACATATGATTACCCTACACTCTAGGACCTTAAACCTGTAGTTAAAACAATGTTGCCTTTGTAGAGTACCAAGTAAGAAATATGTGAAATTAATGTTGAAGGGCCAGTTAATCCAGCACAACCTAGAGCACACCACTGTAATGTACTCTTGAAAATATGTTGAAATACTTTTTGAATTCTTGAAATAGGTGCCTTTTTCATAGAAAAAAAATCATAAATGAAGTTCTGTTTACATGAGATTTAGGCATGCCTCCAGAGAGACTGAAAGCAAGAGCTATGTGCAGAGAGCATATCAGAAAGATGTTTAACCTTTCCCAAATTCATCTGTGCAGGGAAATTACTGCTAGACACTCACAAATATGTTATTTCTGGGTTAACTGATGGCTGTTTGCATTCCTGAAAGAGACTAAAACCATCAATCTTTCTGTTCACGGAGCTTGAAATGGTGGTTCTTGGCAGATGCTGTAAATCATGGGGCAGTCTGCAGTGTGTCTGTAAACAAACCTAAGACTGCACAATTTTAACTGTATTTAGCTTAATTAAAACAAAAAAAAGGTCACTTTAACATAGAATTGTGTGCTCTTTCACACAATGAAGAACACTTATAGAGAGAAATGTCCTTTTAAGGAACCCCCCCCCCCCCCCCAAAGAAATAACCATTGTGGTATTTTTTTATTAATTAATCCTGGTAACGGGCAAATGATTTCCAAAAGCAAAAACACAAAAAACAAAGCATTTGCATTTTTATGTTTTATACCAAATTAGTCATTACTGCAGGCATCTTTTTCCATTTGTCTGATAATATGCTTATAATTATTGATCTTTCTATTTCTCCTACTGAAAACACTGGCAGATTTAGATGCTTCATTCCCAATGTGTACTCAAACTTTTTTCTCAGCTCAGAAAGCTGTTCAGAAGAAACCAACATTTTGGATAAATGTATAGAAAAGCTTTTTTTAATATATAAATTCTTATATATATTTTAAAGATAAAAAATCTCTATCTCTAGATGATGTAGGATTCTGTTACAGATAATAAATAGGTTTTCATGGGCATTCGGAAAAAAAGGTAAAAATAAATACTTAAGGACAATAGCTTAAGCAAACAAACAAAAATACATTGATATCACTAAAAGCATTCAAAAATAGTGTGTAGGTCACGAGAAGAGTTGACCTTCTTCACCCTACTTGCCATCTCCAGCTCTCTCAGGAAGTTGGCTTGGTGCCGGGTGGTATCAATAGCAAGTGATTATGTCTCACATGTGAAACAATTAAAGTTGTAAAAAAAATGCCCCTCTCTCATCGTCCAAGCTAAGTATCTGCACAGCACTTCCGAGAAAGCTAATAACACAGGGTGTGCTAAGATTAAGACATTTCTGTAGGCAGCTAGCAATTTATTGTGTGTTCTTCTTGTGCAACATGCTGCACAGTGTTTGACAATAATCTATGTAGTGATAAAAAAATAATAAACCATAATGATGGTTGTAATTGGATCATTACAACAGCCGTAATTTAAATTACAAGCTCGTAAATATTATTTATGTAGTAATAATAAAATATGTAGGAATAATAAAAGAAGAAGTATTGAGGCTGATAGCACCTTTTAGATGACTTTCCGCTATTAAAAAGGGGAATATGCTCGGTCAGTGCCATGCTAGAGTTCTTTATTGTCATTTTTTCCCCACCAAACTTCCCAGATTTGAGGAAAAGGCGATGAGTGCATTCATCTTGTTTCTATAAATGTGAAAGATAAGTAGTTGGCACATGAGTGTGCTTCACTTTCTGTGCCAGGGAATACAGCTAATATGCATAAGTCTATAGGAAAATAATAGTTTGGCACAATAGTGCAATCTATCCGTATAAGAGAATCAGACATAAACATGGATGTTTAGTCCAATTCCCTATTTGATGATGCAGTTGCTGTTTAGTCGAGTACGACTCTCCGTGACCCTATTGACCACAGCACGACTGGAACAGTTGTCTCTGGTTCTGCTTATCCATAAGGTTTTCGTAGCAAAGATAATGGAGTTTATTCTCCAGTGGGCCACTATTTTTTCTCACCTATCTGCTATGACGTGCCCATTTTGGTTGACCCTACATGGTATAGCTCACAGCTTCATTGAGGTACACAAGCCTCTTCACCACAATCAGGTAGTGATCCAGAAGGGGATGTGATGATAGTGCAGTCTAAGAAGTGTTTTCTATGAGATTTTCCACTGCAACAAATAAATATCCTGTAGTATATCAAATTGACTTTACCCAAAAGCTCCAGAATGTCAGTCAATGTTCTTCAGGACAGGAAAAAGTTAACCCCTCAGACATACATTTTAGTCTTGGCTTTAATTAGTGGCAGATATATCTGCCACTTCATTCATTACATATAATGGAAAACAAATGTGTGTACAAGGACCAACCTGTTGTGTAGAAGCTGTAAAAAGCAGGTTTAGTAAAGAAAATGGAAGCCTGCAGTAAAGACGAATTTCTTATAAATGTGAAACGTGTAAAGGCTGTCCTTTTTTTTTAATATACAGTCCAACAACATTTTTTACATTAATATGTTTTGTTATTCAAACACCATATAGAAAATAAAATTGACCACAATGTTCCTTTACTGAGACCATAATGCTTATATGCATACAAAGGAAACAGGAGAGATGTAACCCACACTTTTGTTTTTACGTGTACATCTTATACTCTTGTTCGGTTTAAGTACAATTAAACATTGCTGTTCACTCCTTCAGTCGTGTCCGACTCGAAGTGATCATATGGACGCAGCACATCAGGCATATCTATCTGCGTTTGTGGATGTGCTTATTCATATGGTTTTCTTGGCAAAGATACTGGAGTGGATTGCCAGTTCCTTCTCCAGTGGACAGCGATTTGTCTGACTTCTCTGCTATGACCTGCCCATCTTGGTACATGGTATAGCTCACAGCTTCCTTGAGATACACAAGCCCCTCTAGCATGGCAAGGTAGCGATCCAGAAGGGGAATTAAACATTAGGTTTTACTTAAATATTAAAGCTTAATCCAGTTGTGGATGCCTGGCTCAGCGTGACTAGATCAGGGACAAAAGCCAATATGCAAATGCATATATTGTGGGTCTCATGTCAAAGGAAGAGTTGCAACTAAATAAACTAATGAGCTTTTCTAAAGTCCTCAGTAGTGCACTGGCAGTGGATACTGCCATAGCACAGATACAAACTTCCTATGTATACTAACAGCACTATTAAATTCCCTCAACGTGTAAAACCGCAGCCCGTGACGTAGCCCACAAGACTTATGGCTAATAAATTTGCCCATAAAGCAACAAGCTAACGACTTGCGGGTTAAGGGCAAAAAAACAACAACATACGGGCTGTCTAAATCCGAACCCGAAAATCCTTTGATCTGTCTGTTACGTTCGAAAATCGCTATTAAATTGCAAGAATCCACTGGAGTTCAACCCCGTAACCTGCAAATGGAGCCATAAAGCCAACAGGTACTAGAGAGGACTCGTAGCACTGTAAATGCACTGACCACTGTACTATTAAATGGGAAAGTGAAGTTACAAATTAAAATTAATAGCACAACAGTCTCAAGCTTGCAAATGCCAATATAAAATACTTTTTTAAATGTTTAATTTCCGTGTTATATCGATCCCGGCAATCAATTGTTATTAATTTATTAATATTGCATTATTTCTGGAATGTGGGTCCAATCGAAACCTGTAAGGCTTTGAAATCCAACCTCTATTTTTCAGTGACATAATGATGACGATCTCTGTCGCCATTGGCTCAGACTAAAACCAGTAACGACGGTTTGACTAATTGATCATGTTCACGGCCGCACAAGCATAGTTTACGGGATTGTGTCTCAGTCCGGTAACTCGCGGCATGGTTTAATATAATAGCTCTGCAACGCAGACGAATTTCAAGCCCACAGGCTTTGCGGGCTTGCCGATGCTGCTACGGGCTTCGAATTTAATAGGGCTGTAAGTCTCCTGCCACCTCGGGAAGCTGATCTACGGAAGGCAAATTGGTACATTTCACATTATAACTGCATATAAAAAAATATTTTTATAGTCGTATTACTTTTTTTTTTAATTTTAAACACATGTTGCAGACTTAAAAAAAAAAATATATGACCATGATAGTCTTTTAATTTAACCAAAAGGCAGCATTTAGTTGTATTATTTTCAAAAACATTCTAGGTCTTCCTAATAGCACACTTTAAATACTGAATTTCAGTATCCTTTAATTTATGCATCATAATATATGTGATCTGCTTTATTTAGACACCAGTCACCCAAAAATACTAAAAGAACTCCATGCTACCCATTTAAATGCTATCACGGTATTGGTTAAGAGATACAGGCAAGCTTTTGTCTATTTGCTTCATTTGATGTTATTGGGTTTTGTTTTCTGTTAGCCAGTAAATCTGATATCTTTGAGTATATTCTCACCCAGTCCAGCAAATTAGTCTTAGATCATATGTCGGTTACACTTTAGGTCACAATGTACTATCAATGAAGGGCATGAGCTTACATTTTGACTTTCCTCTTTTGTCATTACAGTTTCCTGGAACAAATAATTTGTGCAAGCAAGCTGACCCAGAAGGTATAATGCAGCACCATATAACTTTAATAAGTATAAACACAGGTATAAAGGATCACAGTAGTTTGGGAACAACTTCATATAAACTGTCAAAGCAATTTTAGAGAAAATCTAGATCTATTTTGGTGGCAAGTGTTTTTTACTCTAAATGTTTAAATGTATTTTAAGCTTGAACTCATAAACCCTGCCTTTTTAGGTCTGATTTCAGGGGGCATGATCATATGATCTGACAATATTTAAGCAAGCCTGCAATTTACTTCTTAGACACAGCCAATAGTAAATGAGACCGTCATCATTACGTCAGTAAAACATAGAAGCTAGACATAATCTGCAATCAGAGGCTACAAATTAATTAGTGCCAATCACATATATAGTTGTGGTAATTGCGATGTTGTGTGTAACGCTCGCAATTACCACAACTCTCTTCTCCTGCAAGTTGTGAGTTGTGCATGCACAACGGAGAGGGAGAGGGGGGAAGGAGACACAGGGGATGGAGAGGAGGGGTAAAGGAGACACAGGGGATGGAGAGGAGGGGGAAAGGAGACACAGGGGAGGGAGAGGAGGGGGAAGAGACCCAGGGGAAAGAGACCCAGGGGAAAGAGACCCAGGGGAAAGAGACCCAGGGGAAAGAGACCCAGGGGAAAGAGACCCAGGGGAAAGAGACCCAGGGGAAAGAGACCCAGGGGAAAGAGACACAGGGTTGGGAGAGGGGGGAGACACAGAGGAAGGAGAGAGGGGAAAGACACAGAGAAGGGAGAGGGGGGAATACACAGGGGAGGGAGAGGGGGGAACACACAGGGGAGGGAGAGTGGAGAATACATAGGGGAGGGAGAGGGGGAGAGACACAGGGGAGGGAGAGGGGGGAGAGACACAGGGGAAGGAGAGGGGGGAACAGGCACAGGGAAGGAAGAGAGGGGGGACAGACACAGGGGGGGACAGAGGGAGAGGGGGAAGGAGGCACAGGGTAAGGAGAGATGAGGAGGGGAGAGACATAGGGAAGGGAGGGGGAGAGACATAGGGGAGGGAGGGAGGGCAGACACAGGGGTGGAAGGGGGAGCAGACACAGGGGAGGTAGAAGAAGCAGACACAGGGGAGGGAGAGGGGGGGGCAGACACAGGGGAGGGAAAGGGGGGGGAAGAGAAACAAGGGAGTGAGGCGAGCATGCGCATTGCGCTGCGGTTGCCACGCATGCACAATGCGCTGCAAGAGGACGGGAGAGGGTGGGAGAGAGGTTAAGAGGCACAGGAGAGGGGGGGGGGGGGGAGACACAGGGGAGAGAGAGGGGGAAAGGAGACACAGGGGAGGGAGAGGGGGTAAAGTAGTTGGTTGTATTTACTAAGGGGGAGAAGGGGGGAGAGAAACAGAAGAGGGAAAGAAACAGGAATATAAGATACTATCCTGTCATTTGTGACGGGCAAGTGACTAGTAAGTAATATTTGCCATCGGCCTCACAATCAAGCACTCTAGCAATCTATCAAATGCATTAGATCATCTATTTTAGTTCATGTCTGTTTCATGATATGTATTAACCCCATGAGTCCCAGAATTGATATTACTCAGAAATAACAGTTAAATATAATATGTTTTAATTGCATATTTGTAGGTTTGAGACCGTTGAGCAATTCATTCTAATGACTTTCCATGCTTTTAAAGTACAGTAGTTTGTGATTAATTGCTGCTCCAACTATAATACGTGATTGAAAAAGCTCTTGCGAGTCCTAGTTAGTACTCATAATTTTTTTGACAGAAAAGTGATACTTTTTTCATTTGCATTTATTTGTGTAACTTTAGTTATTTAGAGCTCGTAATATTTGCGCTATGCTAAAATGAATGGAGTTCTAAGGCTGGCTTTGGTCTTTGGCTAATAGAATCTGCAGCAATATTAAAGGCATATCTAAAGTTCATGGATTAATACATTTCTGTAATCTTTAGGCAAAAAACATCCTTTATATATGCAGTACATTTCATGAAAAATGGGGTATCTACACAGCTTGTCCCTCCAGTCAGCATGGAGTATTTAAGGGCAAATTTTAACCCATTATTCACCTGCTGTGTATTCCTCAGCCAATAGGAGAGCACTGGTGTCAGCCCTGCAAGTATGTATAAATTGACAAATTGGGCAATAGAATAGAGGCCACACTTTAGTTCCCTCTTGGAGTGCTTTTCTGTCTGTAGCCTAGGAGGAGGGTTACCTTACTGTGGATGTGGTTCTCTAATGTCAACTTGTTATTTACAGTGGAAGTCTTTCAGGGAAACTGAATAGAAAAATGATCTGAATCTATGTTTCCTCTAATTCCTCCAACATTTCTACTCCTGTTAGAGACAAAGGTAAAGGTCTACTGAGATAAGTAAAAAACATAATACAACGTTTAAAATAAATAAATATGGCATTTCAGTTTGAACTTTCTAAAACATTTTGCTTATTATCAACCAAGGCCTTAACCACAGCATGCAGTAAATATGACTCCTCACTAGACCTTTAAAGAGATTCTGTCATGCCAAAATCTGGTTTTTTAGGCAATTCTTAAAAGAACATGAAAAACTGTCTATATGTTGTGTTATCTATTTTTTCTATAGTAAATTATCCCTGAGAAATTCTATGTCATTATTTCTGTATTTATATGCAATTGAGCATCACATGCATATTAATTAATTGAAATGATGTGCTAAGTAGGATTACACCCTGCAGCTATGGTTGTGAAGTGTGAATGTGCTGCACACATAGCATATAAGAGTCTAATATGGTGCCACACCACATATCCCAGGCTGCTTTGACGCACAAACAGGAACCACTGAGCTTAAAACAAATGTAGCAGCTGCCTGAGCCGCCTTCTGATTGTCCGAAACACATTTTTAAATTTATGCTCGTTTAGCCAGGATTTCGGTGTATACTATAGTTTTCAACTGTCAGAAATTACAAGATATTTTGCTAACTTCAAGGTAATTGTCTAAATGTTTATTCGTGCAAACAAAATGTTTTCATACACTACTGATTCTTCTCTATCAAATGCATTCATAATTCAGCAAACTTAGATATGTCTTGGGATATTGCAGATAAAAAAACATAATTGAATTGATTCTTTATGTTTTAATTACATGCAATTGGGTTACACAGTACAGCCTAATTCTGTATCAATGAAAAAGGAAAATTGATATTGGTGAAGTATCAAAGTATCATGGATGCCTCCAGGGTCTAGCTGAAACTAGCTTGTAACTATAAACTAGATGACTTTTTTTTCTGTCTAATTATGGCCTTCGTGAAATTCAAAGTTTTTAAACATATATATATTTTCTTTACATAGTGGTCCTTTGAGGGACTCAAAGCAAAAAATATATATTTTATATTCTCATTAAAATATGTATTCACATATATTTAGAAAGAAAACATATGCATTTAAAATAAAAATATGAGAGACATTCATTAAACAGGATGTCAGTTTTCCTTTTAAAAGATAGTTTTGTACAAGTGAGGTAAGATCAGTCATTTCCGAGAGATTGTTTCTCTGCCAAACCTTTCCCACTCTTAGCTAAAATGTATGTAATAGTCACAACTCCTATAGATTCAAATGGATAGTATTACTGCAACAAAAAGGTATATAGAAGATTCCCTGTTTTTAACTTTTTCTAATCACATATATAGTTGTGAGCAGGCGAGTCAGCCAGAGCCATTGCTCACGCTTGCGAGTCCTCGCGAAGTGAGCCGCCGCCCTCGCGAAGCGAGGTCAGCGGCCGAGGGCCTCAGTTGCTGGCATGGAGCGCCGAAGGCGCTTCTTGCCAGCAGCAACTGCGACCCTCGCAAACTTTACGTCGCAACGCAAGCACGACACACCAACTATGACCCTTGCAAACTTTACCTCGCAACGCAAACAACATACGAGACACGTTACCACACATTACGACCTTGCAACAATCGGACGCAACTCGCGAAAATTACAAAACACAATAAATACACACACCACATACATAAAAAACGTACCTACAGCAAGAGGAAGCATACAGGACCTCAAAAAAAACACTTACACCTTCATTTAACTAAAAATAAAAGAGTTTGAACTGTAAAAAATTCTCTAAGCGAGAAAAAAAATGGCCGCCGAAGAAAACGAGGCTATAGCACTCTAAACACGCAAAACACCACAAGAAACTCGCAAACCACAAACGACCTACGGATATTCCTCTAAGACGCATACCACACATTACCCGCCATTTTACACCAATGCGGAAGTACACAACTACGCTAACGGTTTGGACTTGCGCATGCACACTATTACACTGCACACATTCAGCACGCTTACACAGCAGATCCACACCACTAATGCTGCAGGAACATCAAAACAGATTGCCAGCTCTTCAACACAATGCTTCAAAATAGGTAAAGTATATTCATTTATTAATGTATTATATATTTCATTATTACACACCAAACAGATTTAGCTACCTTACAATTTCATTGCCGTCATTTTTTGATGGGCAATTCGCTAGTCTATCATATATTGCTTATATCAGAAACAAATATTGCAATGATCCAAATACAGTTTTATTATTATTTTTTTTAAATGGTTTCCACACCCCCAGAGCTGCTTACTTAGGCACCTCATACTAACCAATAGAAAAACTGAATTCAACGTTGTTTTTGCAACCCTATATTAACCTTCCAGCCAGTAGCAGCACAGTATAGAGATGCAGAGCAACACTGCTTGGGTTGCATCATCCAAGGAAGGAGAGAGGGGTGTTTGTTGGGAACAAAAGACTAAAAATCTCGTGATGCTTTGCTGCAGAGACTGAATTCCCATACTGCTTTAATGTTTATGATAATTTAGCTTAGATTTTCAGGGGCATACCCTCTCAAAATCAACTGAAAACATTTTGCAAAGTTTATTCATGATTATTTGGGGATTTATTTCATGCAAAATGTTTGCATAAACTATTGATTCTCCTCCATCAGATGCATTCATAGTCCATGAAACTTCCATATACACAGTAAGCTAGATATGCTACTTATCAATTCTAATATATTTATATCTTCTAAATATATAAATATGAAGAAAATACAGAAGATTTGTTGTGTACCGAAGAAATCTCTTTTACACAGCACAACAAAAACTTAAAAGAAAAAAAAAATATATATTCTTAAAATAAATACAGACTTTTTAATGATAGACATTCTGTCTTTTTTTTCTAACAGGATTATACACTTGGGAGTAATGGGGAAAGCTCTCTTGAGTTTTGTTAAAGCTTTGTCTCTGAACAGCACAGTTGATAATAGACCTCCATGGAAGAGTAAGATCCCGTTGGTTAATCCCATAGGTTACTAGCTACATACTAGTATTACAATGTGGAATCACCCATAACACAAGCACAATCAGCTACAAATAAGATGGTCTCTAAAATTATTAGATTTTACGGTCTTGTATACCTGCTAAAATTATTGATTTATTTAATAATTAACAAGGATTTTAATTTGTTTTACCAAGCTCCATTACCCCCTTTGTCTTTTGTTGTAAAGGAGTACAAAAAAGAAATAATTTAAATGCCCCTAACGCCCTAACTATTATACCATTAACTATCTTGCGGATACCTATTACAAGGCGCGTAACCATAAATAAAGATAACATTACAGACTTGTTTGTTAGGCAGTTAATCCTCATGGAAAATTAAGTGAAATAACCACACTTTAATTGGCCCTTTCCTTTTCCATTTCCCCTGGTAAAATAAGTGACAAATGACAGTCTGCAGTTCACATTATCACAGCCACTGTAATCATTTGGATGTAAATGCTATAAGAAAATAAACTTTTACTCAATTTTTATGCAGTATATCATGTTTATTCATATCCTACATTATCCATAATAAATTAGTTATAGTTAAGAGTTGCAGTTCAACTGTATCAATAAATCATGTTTGATTTATAAAGTTAATCCAAAGGAAAAAAAATATTGGTTTAATGACAGCAAGCGTACAGCTTGTTTCCACTATCAAATAAGATGAAAATATGTAAGACATTTACATTCCAACCAGTTTCAACATGACCCATGCATGATCCATTTAGGCTAAGATGATGAATAAAGGACACGGCGACTGAAATGGGAGAACAACGGGCCACAGCTTTATTTATAAACAATTGTATATAACAACACATAACTTTATTTACACAAAATACGGTAATACTTTTTCCGGGGGAGGAGCCCGGCCACGGACAGTGACCTCACGCTTTGGGCCCTGCCCAAAGCCCCAATGCTTTTATTAAGCACGCCCTGTGAGGTAGGGCCACCGCCCACTTAGGCCAGTGGGCCGGGCAACTCACCTCCCGCCAAGCCATAAAACATATCAAAATACACAAAAATTGCCACTTCTCCAAAAATTCCTTGAATACAAAAACCTCTTTTTTTTTTTTTCCAATGAAACTATTTACATTTTTACAAGCAACCAAATTAACAGGGTGAGTGGGTGGGATTTCAGTCGGGAGACCGCGCTGCTGTGAGAAATGGCGTGAAACGCGGGCGCACGACACGCCTCCGACGCAGCTGATTGGCTGAACGGCCTCACAGGCTCCGCTGGGTCACGTGACACTACGTGCGGACCCGGGAAGCCTGGGCAGCCTCCGCGTCAGACAATATGTTTTCCCTGTCAAATGAACAGTTAGAATAAAGCAGCAACAACATGTGTGCATCACAAAGACTTGTTAACAGTAGAATTTGGAGAGGTAGAGATCAAGACAGGGGTGTTTTTGCCTAGGCCTATGAGGCCCTGGACTAGGACAGCACATTTTCCGGGAGCAGCAGTCTGCCTGACGATGTAGTGCAGTACTTCAAAATAGGCCCCCTATTCAATTGAGCAATTGTAAGTTACTGGAGCCCGTAAACTAATTTGCTATTCAAACACATGATCTTAGCAGCACTGTAAATGCGAATAAAACATCAAAACTGCATTTTAAAAGACAGGGAAAGCAATGAAAGACATTAATTGCACAACAGTCTCAAGCTCGCAAATCTGCAATCATTTTTTTTTCCGGTTTTATTTCTGTGTCGTATCATGCTGGCTCCTCCATTCAAGCTATTTCTCAAGGGCCTTATACCCAATATAACAACTCCAGAACAAACAACACTCTTTAAAGACTATCTTCAAGAAGATAGTCATTTATCTTTCCAGTAATCATTAAATTAATCATGGGCGCCACCAAAATGGCATTTTTTTTATACCTTAGTCCTAGTGAGTTTACCATCTCCTAAACACAACTCTGTGATCTAACTAAACAAGACATCACGTTGAGCCAAGATCTTTGTAGTATTTTGATACATGTGATTGTTACCTACAACACCTCCTTAGACCAAAGGTGTCCGGTCACTACATTAAGAAATCTCCTTAGTCTCCTACCACTTTTGTCCATTACATTGGAATCATTCTCATCAGACTTTGCGGCTTCCAGAAACCATACTCCCTTCCACATTATTAAAACCATGGGATGTTGGAAATCCAGTTCTACAGCAGGAACATACCTGACCAAAAAACTGAAGTAAGAGAGGCCTTTAATAGTCTTAGCAAATAAAATCCATTCACAGACATATTTTGGCCCTTGAAGCGGAACAAGAGGACATAGCTTTGGCCACACCATCAGCTACAGGGCGGAGGATTCTGACTACAAATAACCAGGTGAGTACCTCCCCTACCCATTTAAATAGCCATCCTACACGCAGAAATTGAGCATCAGTTTCATGTAACCCACCCACTTTTCCCCTCCTTTTAGCATTAAAATCCCTTACATCCCCACATTATTCCAGTTCAAGTATGTTCCATTTACAACATCCCATTGTTTCCTGTCTTTAAGGCAGGAGTCAATCCATGCGAGTATATTTGCTGCACTTCCTGTATCAGTACATCTATTGTTTGCCTTGATCTGCATTTCTTCTTACCTCCTTATACAATTGAATTAGATTGCTTTCATGTGAGTTCTCTCTCATAAATACGTGCTGACTCCCAGTTCTGATTTTACTATCTTCGCCAAATAATTGGTTAACGCAGGAAGGAATCCAAAAGATAAATGTTAATAAAGCCCCAGGTCCTGATGCAATACATCCAAGGGTACTGAGGGAACTGGGATCTGTAATAGCCAAACCATTATATAAAATTTTTCAAGATTCACGCAACACAGGGTCTCTACCAGATGACTGGAGAAAAGCTGATGTGATACCTATATTTAAGAAAGAGCAAATCCGGGGAATTATAGACCAGTGAGCCTCACTTCTGTAGTGGGGAAGCTTTTAGAAGGGTTAATAAGGGTTAATATACAAGAATATGTCAATTTGAACAGGATTATAAGTAGGAATCAACGTGAATTTATAAGGGAAGGTCATGTCAAAAAAACCTAATTAGTTTCTATGAGGAAGTTAGTAGAAACCTGGATCAGGGCAACTCAGTTGATGTAGTCCTTTTGGATTTTGTAAGGGCTTTTGATACCTTGCCACATGGAAGACAATTGTGCAAACTAAGGGATACAGGAATTGAGAGCTGGCTAAGATAGGGGTTGTGGTAAATGGAACATACTCCGATTGGACTAATGTGGCAAATGGGGTTCTCTCCTTTTTAACATATTTATTAATGACTAAGAAGTAGGACTGGAAAGTATTGTCTCCATTTTTGCTGATGACACTAAGTTGTGCAAGGTAATTAAATTAGATAGTGATGTACTTTCCATCCAAAAGGATTTGCATAAATTAGAGGAATGGGCATCTAAATGGCAGATGAGAAATTATGCATCTGAGAAGGAAAAATAGCCATGCAATTTATAATCTTAATGAAGCACATCTGGGGGTATATAATATTGAAAGAGATTTGGGAGTACTTGTGGACAACTACCTACGTAACATTTCTCAATGCAAGCAGCAGCTGCAAAGGCAAATACAATATTAGAATGTATTAAGAAGGGTATAGAATTCTGTCACTATACCTTCATTTGGAATATGGAGTCCAATTTTGGGCACCACTTCATAAAAAGGACATTTTAGAGCTAGAAAAGGTACAGAGAAGGGTTTCAAAACTAATATGGGGAATGGAGGGGCCAAGTTATGAACAAAGACTAACCAAATTAAGGTTATTTTCTCTAGAAAAAAGGCGTCTAAGAGGAGATATGATTACCTTATATAAATACATCCAGGGTCAGTATAAAGATTTGTCAAGTGAGCTTTTTGTGCCAAGAGGTTTTCAGTTGACAAGAGGACATTCTTTGAGGTTAGAAGTAAAAAGATTTCACCTTAAAGAAATAAAAGGGTTCTTCACAGTAAGGGTGGTTAATGTGTGGAATTCTCTACCAAAGGAGGTGGTGACAGCAGATTCAACAGATAACTTTAAAAAAGGGTTAGATATATTTTTACTTAGAAAGGGCATTCAGGGCTATCTTGGTTAATTAGAGAGAGAGAGAGAGAGAGAGTATTGATCCAGGGAGGAGTCCTCTGATCGCCAGTATCTTGGGTCAGGAAGAAATTCATTTTTTCCCTTTTGAGACAATTGGCAAAGTTTCAATTGAGTTTTTTCTGTTTGCCTTCCTCTGAATCCATTAACAACTAATCTGCATATTGCAGATCAGAGGAGATCTTAAAAGGTTGAACTTAATGGACTAAAAGTCTTTTTCAACCTCAATTACTAAATTACTTTGGCGCTCATTGCAGCCTAAGTCCTGCATGCTTTGCGAGGCGAGCAGTACAATGAGCACCTTTGGCTTACCATTTGACTTGCCATTTATAGTTTGCGGTGTTAACTGACATTTGATGAAGTGTAAAATGGCCAGCCTCCTTTGTTCTAATGTGGGTGCTGGAAAATGTATACAATGGATCTGGAGGTTTCATCTTTTAAACAACTAGTTATATGGTGTCCTTTCACTGGATCCCATTCACTTTCTAAACTGCTTTGCTCTTAATTTCATTATATCTAATATTGTATGAGAGCAAAAAAAATACATTTTGCACAATTATACACTTCAAAAGGCAGCTATAGCTCCATTTCAATCATGCTTTTATTTATTTTTTTAAATGCTTTATTATTTATTGTTTAAAGAATATTATACATAAAATACATGGTAGTAAGAAAAGTAACATGAAAGCCACAAACATAGGTGAAACTTTTGCCTTAGTAGTGAATATAAAGAAGCTTCAGAGGAAATGTAACGACTCACTGAGAGAATATCATTTATGGTTGTTTAGTTAGTTTTACATTCAAAAGAATATTATTGAAAATACAAACCTAAAAATTTCCAAATACTGATGAGGGCAAGAGGAAGAGAAAAACAATCCCACACAGTCCCACTTTAATATTTCTACACTATAGAGATGTAAAGGTCTATGCTAGCTCTAATACTGAGGTAGAAAGACTTGTCAGCCCCCGTATCCTACCCCATTTCTCTTGAACTTTGTCCCCTCCTCTCTTTAATAACATACCTAAGACAGAATGAAGGAGGAGCTAAGTAACGCATCAATTGGACCCTGCAGTAGAAGTCCCATGACATCACAGAATAAATAGTTTGCCTCAATGATTTGCCCCTGTAACCCCCACAGCCCCAGTGAATTGCCCTGTGACTTCCCCCAGCCCCAGTGATTTGGCCCCCAGCCCCAGATAATTGCCCGGTGACCTCCCCCAGCGCCAGATAATTGCCCCTCAGCCCCAGAGAATTGCCCCTTCACCTCCCCCAGGCCCAGAGAATTGTCCCTTCACCTGCCGCAGCCCCAGTGAATTGCCCCATGACCTCCCCCACACACAGACTCACACAGTCACTGTCACACACAGTGACACTGTCACACACACACAGACACAGTGACACTGTCACACACACACAGACATGGTCACACACAGACACAGTCACACACACTCGCGCTGCTGCTTGGTCCGCCGCCGGCTCCCCCTGCTTCTCCCTCCTACGGAAACCTCTGAGCTATGCTCTGAGGTGTTCGGCAGCAGCGGTAATGTCATGGCTGGTGTCACCGCTGCTTGCGGATTGACTGAAAAGCCAATCAGTATGCGCATGTGCTGCATAAAAGGATATCTCATTAAAAATGAGATATCCATTAGGCAAATCTCAGTTGCTGGGGGTGTCTACATCACCCCCAGCACATTTTTTATTATATTGCAAAAACGGTTTGCATGTTTTCATGCAAACGTTTTTGCTAGGTGGGTTATGATGAATTCTACAGGATGCATTCATAACCCACCTCACTTACATAAACCTTTAAATCTGTTATTTACAGCGACTGCATATTCACAGGGAATATTATTTACTTCCTATATGCATGGTCTGATTTTTCCTCAGCTTAATTCTGAATTTTGCAATAAGAAGCTCATGATCTGAGCTGCTGTCAACCCCAGGTCTTGTTTTTGCTGACTTTGTAGTGCTTCTCAAATTTAGGCTACAAGTTATACAGTCAATCTGATTTTCTATTCTGTCCTCTGGAGATGTCCATGTGTAGAGTCGTCTCTGAGACTGCTGACGGAGGATGTTTACTAGGACAGATAATTATCTTGGCAGAATTCTACTAATCTCTAACCTTCTTCATTCTGCACTCCAAGGCCAAAATTGTCCATTATTCCAGGCATTTTTGGTCACCTGCTTGAGCATTCCAATATCCTATCCAATATCCTTGGTGTTATATCTAAGAAGTGTTGAATATCCTTGTACAAGTGGACTTGGATCACTTTGATGTTAAATGGTTTGTCTTGAATTTGAATTAACATAATTCTGCAATATATTGGGTTGTAACCGAGCACCGATTTGGCCACCCTTTGATTGACTAGGATGGCTACTCCAGTTCTTCTGCGGGATTCTTGACCACAGTAGAAGATTAATCTGGTGGTTGTCTGATATGAAATGTCCCATTTGAGTGCACGATTTCCCAGGATATCAATGTTTAATCTTGTCATCTCATGTTTAAACTAAATCTAATTTGCCTTGGTTCATAGTGCAAATGTTTCAGGTTTCTTTTCTGAATTGTTATCTTCCAAACACATCTGCAGCACAGGGTCCTCAGTTTTTGACCAACCATTTGATTAAATCTGGTAATACGTGTACTTGCTCCTCTCCAAAAAGGATGGTAGGCACTTTCTGACTTGAAGGGCTCATCTTCCGGTGAAATACCTTTATGTCTGTGGTTGTGTTTATCGATAATATTTTCTTTGCAAAAATACTGGAATGGGTTGCGAGTTACTTCTTTAGAGGACTAAGATTTTTCGACATCTCTGCTACGACCTGACCATCTTGGAGCCTACATGATATAACTCACAGCTCTTTTGAGGTACACAAGGCCCTTAACGAAAACAAGGTAGTGATCAAGAAGGGGGAGCTCAAAGTAGTGGCTATATATTATGATATTCCTCAAAAAATAGAGACTTTTTATGCTAAGCTTGCATCACTTTGAGATCCTTTACAGTAAATGATCTTCCTTTTTACTGATGATACCCTGATCACCTTTACTGACAGGTTATTTGATTATACTAATCGAGAAAATCATTGGTTTGTTCTCCTAACAGATATCTGTAGCAGCTGTTGTCATTATGCATTTTGTAAGCCTGTTGTGTATTGTGATTATAAAAGGGTTTGTCACTTTTCTATATTTGACAGCACCTTCATTTACCCTTAGGTTGTATTCAGATGTTCTGCTGTTTGGTAAGTTGATATTATCTCCTATCATCAATCGTTGAGATGCATAGGATGGTAAAAATGAAAAGGAGGAACAAACTAAAATGTTATTGTTCTATTGTCAAGTATTCTTGCATAAGTTATTCACACAGAAAAGTTTTTTTTCCCCCCAGTGTTTTACAAGTCCATTACTCAGAAGTAAAGAGAGTGAAGCGCTATATTAACCCAGATTTTATACTCCTAAAACTCATATTCAGCAATGCTCAGTATTTTAACTTACAATCAACTTGTTCTGTGGCTTGATTTCTCAGTCTGTGCTATTATTCTAAATATATGTGTTATGAGATATATATTTTTTAGCTTTGAATCAGTGTTAGCATCTGTAAAACCACATTTTATTAATTTAAAATAGCAGACTCTTAAAGGGGAACTCTTACAAGTTGGTTGCAAAAATAATAAAAAAAATGTCATACATCGTATTAATCATTTTTCTCTACAGTAAATAATTCCTGAGATCTTCAGAATTATTTGTGCTTGATGAACTGCATTATAATATTGGCAGTAAAGTTTTGGCTACCACATAGACAGACCAACATAATGATACTAATTAGCACATGAAAGCAAATGTTTAGTATTTGTGAGGCCGTAATTTGCATATTAATACAGCTCAAACAATCCTACGTAATATATAGCTAGTTTTTATGCTCTTCACACACAACTTTAAAAAAAATAAAAAAATAGATTTTTGGGAGTTAATGTCCTCCGGTATTAAACCACTTCTCCATGGCAAGACACTTGTCTGCCTAAATGCCAGTAAGTCAGAGTCCCAAGGCGGTTCTGGACTAAATAGTTTTCTTAATTTACAGAATATATAAATACTAGGAAATTGCCCGTCAAAAATGACGGGAATAAAATTGTAAGCCTGGTAATACTGTTTGTCACACAAAAGGGGCCTATGGGCCCTCTGCATACCTTTGGTGCTCACCGCAAGCCGTAACTTTCCTGCATTGCAATGATCAACTTCAGTGCTCATCGCGAGCCTTTGGCGCTCATTGCAAGCCTTTCTCCCTGTGTATTTTATAGACCTCGCACTTAAGTGTTAGTGTCTTTGGTTGTGTTAGTGCCTTGGGTTAAGTGTTACTGGATTGGGTTAAGTGTTACTACTTTGTGTTAAATGTTAGTGGCTTGTATTAAGTGTTACTGGCTTTCGTTAAGTGTTACTGGTTAGGGTTCATTTTTATATCCTTCGGGGTAGTTTTACGTCCTTCGTGCTACTTTTCGGTTTTCGTTTTCAACAGCCATTTCCTTCCTCGCTTAGGCGAATTTCGATCATAAAAAAATGACAAATATGGCCCAAATTAATTTGCAACCTCACTCACCAGTTTCCTGGTTCTCCACCTGTGCCGTATGTGGGTGTGTAAGTGAACTTGAGGCATATTTGTTTTGTTTTTTTAGGTCTTTCCAGTTCCGTGGTTCGGCTGTTAAAGTCAGATTTTTGCAAGGCACACAGTCTATATGCGGGTTTTGATCCTAAGTCCTACGGGTCCTAAGTCCTGCGTGCATGCGGCGCTCATTGCAGCCTAAGTGCCGCTCAGTCGATGGCTCGCCTCGCTTTGCGAGGCTCACAAAACTTGACCAACATCGTAAGCGTTCCGAACAACCCGCAGATCCACAACTATTATAGTGATATTGGGTTCAAATGCTTCAATCCTCTAGATGGATATGAAAGACTGTAAAATATAGAAGGGAGATGGAGGAGGGCAAACATTACTAAGAAGTGTAGCATGAAAACACAATTTATTATACTCACAAAAACAGTGGTATCAGCAAAAAAGAGTGACAGAACAGGCTTTGTCAAGACCGGACTTTTTCAGGGAAGATCATGAAATGCTCCGGACAAAAAACACTTAGAAGCCAGCTCTTTCATTGTTTTGCTGAAGTTATTATTTTTTTGAGTATATATTTGAAGCTTATAATAATGTTTCCAAACTATATTAATTGGTAAGTTTTGCTCTTTTTCCCTTCACTTCCATTTAAATAAAGAAAGTGCACTCTCTTAGAACTCTGTGGTTTTACATATTAAGCCGAACATGACTGTAATCTAGTCATTACCAAGTCCTAACATAAATCTAACATGGGAAAAATAACATACACATTCTACTTTGACTTTATTTAACAAATAAATCAGCCAACATGCACAAGTCTTATGTACAAAAGTCAGTGCATTTTTACTACTTCCATATAAATTATAAGAAAGCGGATAAGCAAGTGCATGATTGCCAGATCAAATAACGTGCTACCATTTTTATCAGTAACTTTCTTAGTTTGGTCTGGTTTGGTATTACATCATGACATGCCTAGGTCAATAGATACACTTTATGGCCTTAGAGAAGATTGTCTATTCCTAAAAGACTGAAAATATGACTTCCATGCAACTGTAGCCAGTAAAAATCCTCTTCTTTGCAATAAGAACATTGGAATGGGTTGCAAATGAACCACAAGACTTCTTACACAGTGTTGTTTGATTTGGTCTTATTTATTCAGAGTTGTTTGGCCCTAACGCACAACAGGTTTCATGAAAAACAAGAAAATCATATAACCCATCAATCACAGTGGAAAAGCAATGATTTGGGCATGCTTTGTAGTCATGCAACCTGGCCCTCTCACAGTTATTGAGCCAGTTATGAATTCTTCCCTATACTAGAGCAAACAGTGTGACCATTTTTCTAAGGGTGACAGGTTTGGTAGAGATGGATCATGCAACATGAAAGATACACCCGACCAAATGGTTGAAAAAGAAAAGAAATTGAATTTTGGAATGGTTCAGACCTCAGCCGCCATTGAGATGCTAAGTCTTAAAGGGGTAATGCATAAATTAATAAATGAAGCAATTTTGCAAAGACAAGTGAGCCACAATTCCTTTCAGGGGATACCAGAGAACTATAAACTATTTCAGGAAACTTACTGAAACATATGTTATTTGATAAAAATATATAAAGATTATCACACATATATTATGTTCTGGGGTAAATTAAATTAGCTTTCAATATTATATAGTAGATAAAGTACAGTAAATGATTTTATATCTGCATATTTGTAGTAGAGATAACAAGAAGGATGCACAGAAAGACATTTGCTGCAATGATATGTGAGGGTACATACCGATTTTTCTGGTTATGACCAATGGCTGATGTTAACTTGAACAATCTTGTAAGTTCCTCACATATTAATGTAACATATTTCTTTCTACAGATATCTCTTTGAGAATCTCCAACAAAACAGATTTTTTTTTACCAGTTCTTGTGATAGCTTCTATTATTTTCTTATTTTCACTTAAAGGCATATCTAAGTGAGCTGGATTAATACATTTCTGCAAGCCTTATGCAAAAAGCAGCACATCTCATAAAACATTTTATTTGTATTAATATCTTAAAATCCCTCTAATGATTACAGTATGTTGACAACTCCAGGGGGTATCTAAGCAGGGATCTGTTCCCCAATCAGCATGCAGCATCAGGGGAGCAATATTAACCCACTATTTACCTGCTCTCTGTATGTCAGCAGCAATACATAGCATATATCTGTGATACACTACATACCCTAGGCTGCTTTGCAGCACAAACCGGAACCCAGAGTTAATTCAAGAGTTGCAGCTAACCTAACAAATCATTTTAAACGTGATGCTAAATTGGACCTGTAGGCTATCATTGGAGCTACTAAGATACCTCATTCCTTTGAGGTCAATAAATGTGAGTAAGATTCTGTACATCTTCTAGAACTCACATGATTATCAATTGTTCATATTGCACTAGGAGGTGGTGCGCTGTCTCTTCCCCAACCTTTCTTGTTGATGCTAAATTAGCCTGGGTTTGGAGGGTGTTAACCCTAATATGCAACGGTCAGAAATTACAATAGATTTTGCTGACTTCAACGTAAGTATTTAAAAGTTTAGTTTGGGATTTTCTCATGGAAAAAACATGCATACACTACTAATTCTCCTCTACCAGCTCACTTAGATATGCCTTTAAAAGACTACTAAAGTGTAATATTTTGAAAATGCTTTTTTTTTTTAACAAATTGACTTGATAATGGACACAATGTTTTACACAGCTTCAAATAAATATTTGCCTGTAATTGTTACATTTTACAAAGACATTATGTTTTTGTTTGTAACATTATTATAAAATCATGGAGGAGTGTCAGGAACAGTGGTCGCAGATAACATCTGTGTTCATTTATTTTAAAATAATTAATCTTTAAATAGCCTCTTGACAATAAATATCGAAATCAATAAGGCCCCAAATAATAACCAACACTGCAGACATGCTAGAAGACTAAGATGTAATCCCTAATGATAGGCTCAGTTTTTAGGTTCCTGTCTTGCAAATATGTTAGTGTTTTATTAAATACTTTGCAAGCATGAGAAGTTTTCTAAAACTACAGTGGTCCTTTAAGACCCAACTAGGAATTACAAAAGGGCTACAAATTCTACATGAAGAGAATACTATTCAAAAAATATATTATAATAGAAATAAATATTTCTAGGTTGTTGGGTAGGTTGTTTCTTCACTACTGCTTCCTAGTCAAACACATTCATGGCGGGTAAGCAGGTTTAGACTTAAAAGTGAAACTGTGCAGGAGGCTTCTCCTTAAAGGGGGATGGTGCTACGATGGCTTGGAAACCAACATTGGCCCAGTCCTAGCCAATAAGGCCCCGCAAGTAGGTTAAAATAGAGCTTTTACCTTCAAAACATCTATTTCGGCAGCAGAAGTATAGCTAATGATGTCATTGGATTAGACTAATGAGGTTGTAGCCCAGACTGGTCGGATTCCCAGCTCCATGATGGTCCACAAACACTTTTTAACAGACAATTGTTGCCAAATTCTTTCTATAGGATATTCTGAATTACATAAATTGATAATGTGCAACATGTTGTCAGAAAGCGAAAAAAAACAAAAAACAGCCTTTACATTTCTACTTTTATATGAAGTTATTCTTTACTGCATGCTTCCATTTTATTTTCTGAGTCTGCTTCTAGCAGCTTCTGTCTCAACAGTATGTGTCTATTCAAACAGGATTATAAGTAGGAGTCAACATGGATTTATGAGGGATACGTCATGTCAAACAAACCTAATTAGTTTCTATGAGGAGGTTAGTAGGAACTTGGATCGAGGCAACTCAGTGGATGTAGCCTATTGGATTTTGCAAAGCCTTTTGATACAGTGCCACATGGGAGACTATTGTGCAAACTAAGAGATACAGGAATTGCAGTAAATATCTGCTCATGGATTGAGAGCTGGCTTAATGACGTGAAGCAAAGGATTGTTGTAAATGGAACATACTCAGATTGGACTACTGTGGTAAGTGAGGTTCCTCAGGGTTCAGCATTCAAACCTCTCTTTTTTGAAAAATGTATTAATGACTTAGAAGTTGGACTGTAAAGTAGTGTCTCCATTTTTTCTGATGACACTAAGTTGTGCAAGGGAATTAAATTAGAAAATGATGTACTTTCTCTCCAAACAAATTTGCATAAATTAGAGAAATGAGCATCTAAATGGCAGATGAGATTTAATACGAATAAATGAAAAGTTATGCATCTGGGAAGGAAAAATAGCCATGCAATTTATAATCTTAATGGAGCCAATCTAAGACTAAGAAAATTAAACTTATTTTCTCTAGAAAAAAAGGCATCTAAGAGGGGACATGATAACCTTAAATAAATATATCCAAGGTAAATATAAGCCTTTGTCAAGTGAACTTTATTTTTTCTCCACTTTGGAGACATTTGTCAAAGATTCAATATGGTCTTTATCTGTTTTCTTCAATTAAAAATGATTCTACATATTATAGGGATCAAAGGAAATCAAAAAATGTTGAACGTGATGGATTAAAAGACCTTTTTCAATCTCAATTACTTTGTAACCATGTAATATGTTCTTCAAAAGTGTATAACTTAAATTTATGACCACAGTGTTCCTCTGAAGTGACACAGCAAAGGCCTCAACAATTACAGAAATTAGTTATAATGGCAATTAATTAATATTTTTATTTTGGGTCTAAAATTATATAAGAGAGAGAGAGAGAGAGATTGTATATAGTTAATGTATATTTAAAGAAACAACAACTATGAAGCTCAGTTATTTATTACTCCAAAGTTTTAAAAACAATCAACTGCAATTATATTTGTGTACTTTTAATTTCAACTAAAATAATGTAGATTTGCAAAATCTGCATGATTGTGAAGTATGCAACAAACACTAGCCACCATACAAGTCATAGGCATAAAAACATCTTTAGAGAAAATATTAATATTAAGTAGACTCTGCTAGCACATGGATGCTGCCATGATAATAATGGTTCCTTTAAGAGCAAAGAAGGGCAAGGCAAGCAGGGCTTACAAGCTGCCTCTACTAAACCTATGGGAAAATAGGAAAGGATGGCCTGTGCTGAAATTTTAAATCGACAAATCAATGAACAAGTAACCCTCACACCCCTATCCCCCTCCCCCTAATTTTGAATAGATAATAAAAATCAGTAAGGGGCAGATAACAAATTGCATACTAGAGCCATTCACGTCACACTGACTTTACATTCCCTTCCCTCTCCAACTAATTAATAACCTTCTAACTTTTCACACCTTTCTACCTATGTGACTCTCACTTTCTTCCTGAACCTTGCTTGTCTTTGTCTGCTCCTTTCCAGGTCTCTGCCTCTTAAAATTCCCTTTAGATTGTAAGTAGCGAGTTTACATCCTTGTAGGATGCTTTGGGAAAAAGCACTTTTAAAAGACTCAAAGCTCAAAACGGGGCCCTCCATTTTCGACTGTTGTTAACATTTGTATAATGTTGTATATTTCCTTTTTCTTAACCCCTGTATAACGCTACAGAATATGTTAATGTGCTACAAATAAAAGATAATAATAATAATAGTAAATCAGTCTTCAAACCAGCAGAAAACATGGAAGACAAACATAGCATCATTCAGGCATCATCAGTGACAACTAAAAAAAAGATTTTAAATAAAAATAACTTTATGCCTTCAGTTCACATTGATGCTATTGTTAATTTGTAACCAACTTAAACAAGATCTGAAGCTTTTCACAATCTACAGTGGTTCTTTAGTACTGGGCCAACCTCAAAGAGAGGAAGAGTAGACACAATTCCTTTAATGTTCATCTAATATGTTTGACCAAGACATCCCTACTGAATTAAGAGAAAAAAGATAATGTTTTCCAGCCACAGACACCAAACATCTTAAGATAAAAGGAATAACGGTATGTAAATACTCCATAATTGATTCTACAGAGACTACAGTAGAAAGAGCACTTGTCTTATTACAGAAATAATATGAATCAAGATAAATTATTGAACTGTTGTGCTCATAATATAAATATATAAAATAATTTTAGCCAATTTTTTTGTAACACCATATTTAAATCTGCCAATATTGTCAAAGAAAATATATGGCATATACTCTATGTAACCTAAAAGCATTTAATGAAATATTCAGACACCGCTACACAAAGAAAGTTTAAACTTGCCGGCTGGTCACTGCTGTGCTAAGAGTTTCTCACACAGTCGCATCAAGGGAATAAAGCCCCATTTACTTGCACATGATGTCTGGAAAATGTCAACTTTTTCTAACCCTAGCAAAAGAAACATTCCTATTTGCTTAGAACAATTTTGTTACTATGATGAAAATAGAGGAATTTCTCCTAAATATCTAAATCAAAACCAGAAGCCAGTGTCAACAGGACTGAAAACATTCTGTGTTTTTTGGGGGGTCTTGAAAGAACACAATAATGTTCAACTCTAAGCAGAGAGCAATTTGTCCAAATTGATCTGAAATTATGGTCGTTTAAACTTAGCAAACACTCTGATCTTTCAAACTGATAAGTCAAAAGCGATTATTGTCACCCGCAACAAAACAAAAAACAACATTATCAAATTGATTTAAAAAAACAACAAAAAAATGTTGCAACCGCTACCGGTATCAATTAAAAATACATTGCTTTTCTTCATTGTAGCAGTAATTATCAATGGCTCCTAAAATACAGTACTGTATATGGTTGTTGTTTTTTCTCTATATATATTTTAAACTACATAATTTGCAAAAATTTTTTTTTAAAAAGGGACTGTCACCCCAAGAGGAAGTTACTTTAAACCTAATGGGCATTAAAAATGGACTAAAGATTGTACTAGCAGTTTCTATCTATAGTAAATTATTTCTGAAATATTTAAAATTGATTTTGCAGCTCTGATTGCTAATGTGTGGCTCAGTATGCTAATTTGCGACTCATCTCTACATAGATTGTAATACTAATTAGCACATCAAATCAGCTAATTAATAGATGTACGAGCTATTTATTTATTTGTATATACAGTGCCTTGCAAAAGTATTCACCCCACCCTGACTTTTTACATATTTTGTTACATTACAGCCTTAAGTTCAATGTTTTGTTAATCTGAATTTTATGTGATGGATCAGAACACAATAGTCTAAGTTGGTGAAGTGAAATGAGAAAAATATATACATAAAACAATTTTTTGAAATAGAAAACAGAAAATTGGCATGTGCGTATGTATTCACCCCCTTTGTTATGAAGCCCATAAAAAGCTCCGGTACAACCAATTACCTTCAGAAGTCACATAATTAGTGAAATGATGCCCACCTGCGTGCAATTTAAGTGTCAAATGATCTGTCATTACATATACACACCTTTTTCGAAAGGCCACAGAGGCTGCAAAACCAAACCCAGAGGCACCACTAACCAAACACTGCCATGAAGACCAAGGAACTCTCCAAACAAGTAAAGGACAATGTTGTTGAGAAGTACAAGTCAGGGTTAGGTTACAAAAAAATATCCAAATCTTTGATGATCCCCAGGAGCACCATCAAATCTATCATAACCAAATGGAAAGAACATTGCACAACCAGAGAGACGGCCGCCCACCAAAACTCACGGACCGGGCAAGGGGGGCATTAATCAGAGAGGCAGCACAGAGACCTAAGGTAACCCTGGAGCAGCTGCAGAGTTCCACAGCAGAAACTGGAGTATCTGTACATAAAACGACAATAAGCCGTACGCTCCATAGAGTTGGGCTTTATGGCAGCGTGGCCAGAAGGAAGCCATTACTTTCAGCAAAAAACAAAATGGCACGTTTTAAGTTTGCGAAAAGGCATGTAGGAGACTCCCAAAATGTATGGAGGAAGGTGCTCTGCTCTGATGAGACTGAAATTGAACTTTTCCGCCATCAAAGAAAACGCCATGTCTGGCACAAACCCAATACATGAGCAAAACCTGTACCGCTCTGTGTGTTATTTGAGGCTAGGATGGACGTTCACCTTCCAGCAGGACAATGACCCCAAACACACTGCTAAATCAACACTTGAGTGGGTTAAGGGGAAACATGTAAATGTGTTGGAATGGACTAGTCAAAGCCCAGACCTCTATCCAATAGAAAATCTGTGGTCAGACTTCGATTGCTGTTCACAAGAACAAACCATCCAACTTGAAGGAGCTGGAGCAGTTTTGCAAGGAGGAACGGGTAAAAATCCCAGTGGTAAGATGTGGCAAGCTCATACAGACTAATCCAAAGCGGCTTGGAGCTGTGATTGCTGCAAAGGGTGGCTCTACAAAGTATTGTCTTTAGGGCGGTGAATAGTTATGCACATTGACTTTTCAGTTAGTTTGTCCTATTTGTTGTTTGCTTCACAAAAAAAAAAAAAAACATCTTCAAAGTTGTGGGCATGTTCTGTAAATTAAATTAAGCAAATCCTTAAACAATCCATGTCAATTCCAGGTTGTGAGGCAACAAAACACGAAAAATGCCAAGGGGATGAATACTTATGCAAGGCACTGTAAGCATAGCAACAACATGGAATTTGCCCAGACTAATTAACTTAAGAAAACAATGAACAACAAAGCATTCATGCTCTTTATGAATATCCTGAAAAACAACAACTTGATTTTTTAATGACAGAGTCCTTTTAAAATGCGAAATAAATAAAAAAAGCAATATATTTTGTAACTTTTGCAAACAAATATTACTGCAAGCCCCTTCTGGATTGCTACCTTATCATGATTAGGGGGCTTGTTTACTTCAATGAAGTGGTGAGCGATACCATGTAGGGTCACCCAAGCTACTCCTGTATCTTTGCCGAGAAAACCTTATGGATAAGAACAGAGACAAAACAATATATGTGCCTAATGTGCGGCTGTTCATAGGGGGACAGAGAGTCATAAACAATTGAACAAAAACCATTATGTTTTCTTGCCTGCTGCTTTCTTTACATTTTCAGGAACATATGTTGTTGTAAATCATATTCATTGTACTGCTCAAAAACCTATCATGTGCCCTAAGGGTGACAGGTGACTCCAGATGTGGATCCCTTGATCACTATGCCTTAGGGAGTTCAGCTACACCTCACTGATGAGGCCCAACGAAGGCCGAAACATACATCTGGGCTGTTTCTCCTGTTCAGAGTAGAATTGCCTGGTATTTCAGTGCTGGGTCACTCTTTTGAGTGAGACCAGACTGATATACTACAGGATATTTCTCTCTATGAAGGGCACAAATGAGCTAAAAGAGGCTGCTCTCAGAGTGGGTTATCATGTCCATAGAAATAACTTAGCTCGGTCTCTGATTGAGCGCCTCGGAATGTTTTTTGAATATAAATAATGACATCACTCATGACATTTCATATAGTATGAAAAATTATACCATCCATGATATTACTGATGACTCCCAATAGAGTTGAAATGTTAAGTTTTGAAGGTTTAACATTTTTCGAATTAAACTGATGATATAATATAATTCCTGCATGTTTCCTATGTTTTTATGAATTTCTTTTTTAAATTAACTTTTTCTTTATTTGTAATATAAAAAAATATACAACTTGTTTTTATCAATGTATTATAATATTATTTAAGAAAAAAATAAATAAATAAATAAATAAATAAATAAATAAATATATATATATATATATATATATATATATATATATATATATATATATATATATATATATATATATATATATATATATATATATATATATATATATATATATATATATATAAAACAACTTTTGCATTTCCTAAACAGCTGGGATATCAACATACATGCTGACACAATACGTTTGAGGGTCCTATAAGGACCCTTAAAAAATAGGCAACTCCATAAATATAACAGCACTGTAATTGCACTTTATCAAAATCAGAAGTTATTTATGTGCAGTAAATATGATTTGCTACTAAGAATAGCAAAAATAAATGTGATACTTCTAATTGCTTGTTTAGTTATTTATTATTCTGCTAATTCAGTGTCATACTTCACACTGTGCTCCTTTGGTTTATGTAGATTCCTATCTTCATGATTGGCAATGACTGAATTTTTTTTATAGAACACTTTTTTTTTGTATTAAATTATGTATGTTTTTAATGCTGGTGCTGCATATGTAAGCAGCCTATTCCTTTATGACCGTATTTAACATAAACATCTGGAATTGCGACTGTATATATACAGTACCTCACAAAAGTGAGTACACCCCTCACATTTTTGTAAATATTTTATTATGTATTTTCATGTGACAACACTGAAGAAATGACACACTGCAATAATGTAAAGTAGTAAGTGTACAGCCCGTATAACAGTGTAAATTTGCTGTCCCCTCAAAATAACTCAACATACAGCCATTAATGTCTAAACCTTTGGAAAGAAAAGTGAGTACACCCCTAAGTGGAAATGTCCAAATTCGGCCCAGAGTGTCAATATTTTGTATGGCCACCATTATTTTCCAGCACTGCCTTAACCTCATGGGCATGGTGTTCACCAGAGCTTCACAGGTTGCCACTGGAGTCCTCTTCCACTTTTCCATAATGACATCACGGAGCTGGTGGATGTTAGAGACCTTGCACTCCCCCACCTTCTGTTTGAGGATGCCCCACAGATGATCAATAGGGTTTAGGTCTGGAGACATGTCTGGCCAGTCCATCACCTTTACCTCCAGCTTCTTTAGCAAGGCAGTGGTTGTCTTGGAGGTGTGTTTGGGGTTGTTATCACGTTGGAATACAGCCCAGCGGCCCAGTCTCCGAAGGGAGGGATCATGCTCTGCTTCAGTATGTCACAGTACATGTTGGGATTCATGGTTCCCTCAACTAACTGGAGCTTCCCAGTGCCGGCAGCACTCGTGCAGGCTCAGACCATGACACTCAAACCACCGCCAAAAGTATACATCTATACTGAGGAAAGGTAGTTGAACTAACCCCTAAGTTACAGAAAACAGATAAGGCACAAAGAACACAACACGTATATGAGATGAAACCCTCAGTTTGAACGTAAACAGCGATGCAGAGAGAGTGGAGGAAGCATCTGACATCATCAGGTATATGCATATAGGAGGAATCAACACAACATATTATAGAAAATATATACACACATATATACATATGTGTACAGTGGGGGGAAAGTAGTTGATCCCCTGCTGATTTTGAACATTTGTCCACTGACAAAGAAATGATCAGTCTATAATAATAATGGTAGGTGTATTTTAACAGTGAGAGACAGAATAAAAAAAAACAAAAAAACCCAAGAAAAATGCATGTCAAAAAAGTTTTAAATTGATTTGCCGGTCAAAGAGGGAAATAAGTATTTGACCCCTTCGTCTTAGGGAAAAACCCCTGTTGGCAATCACAGAAGACGTTTCTTGTAGTTGGCCACCAGGCTTACACACAGCTATGGAGGGATTTTGTTCCACTCCTTTTTGCAGATCCTCTCCAAGTCATTAAGGTTTCGAGGCTGATATTTGTCAACTCGAATCTTCAACTCCCTCTAAATATTTTCTATGGGATTAAGGTCTGGAGACTGGCTAGGCCACTCCAGGACCTTAATGTGCTTCTTCTTGAGCCACTACTTTGTTGCCTTGGCTGTGTGTTTTGGGTCATTGTGATGCTGGAATACCCATCCACGACCCATTTTCAATGCCCTGGCTGAGGGAATGAGGTTCCCACCCAAGATTTGACAGGAAATGGCCCCATCCATCGCCCCTTTGATGCGGTGCAGTTGTCCTGTACCCTTAGCAGAAAAACACCCCCAAAGCACAATGTTTCCACCTCCATGATTGACGGTGGGGATGGTGTTCTTGGGGTTATAGGCAGCATTCCTCCTCCTCCAAATACAAGTTGAGTTGATGACAGAGCTTGATTTTGGACTCATCTGACCACAACACTTTCACCCAGTTCTCCTCTGAATCATTCCAGTGTTCATTGGCAGACTTTAGACGGGCCTGTACATGTGCTTTCTTTAGCAGGGGGACCTTGCAGGCGCTGCAGGATTTCAGTCCTTCATGGCGTAGTGTGTTACCAATTGTTTTCTTGTTGACTATGGTCCCAGCTGCCTTGAGATCATTAACAAGATCCTCCTGTGTAGTTCTGGGCTGATTCCTCACTGTTCTCATGATCATTGAAACTCCACGAGGTGAGATCTTGCATGGAGCATCAGACCGAGAGAGACTAGCAGTTATTTTGAGTTTCTTCCATTTGCGAATAAATCGCAACAACTGTTGTCACCTTCTCACCAAGCTGCTTGGCGATGGTCAATTTTTTTTTTTTGTGACAGGTGTATTTTATACAGGTAATGAGTTGAGATTAGGAGCACTCCCTTTAACAGACTGCTCCTAATCTCAGCTCGTTACCTGCATAAAAAACACCCAGGATCCAGAAATCTTGCTGATTGATAGGGGATCAAATACTTATTTCTCTCACTGACCTGCAAGTCAATTGATAACTTTTTTGACATGCGTTTTTCTTGTTTTTTTTTATTCTGACTCTCACTGTCAAAATACACCTACCACTAAAATTATAGACTGATCATTCCTTTGTCAGTGGAAAAACATTTAAAAACAGCAGGGGATCAAATACTCCCCCCCCCCCCCCCCCCCACTGTATATAGGTTTGGTCTGGGCCTGCATGAGTGTTGCAGGCACTGGGGAGCAACAGTTCATAGAGGGAACCATGAATGCCAACATGTACTGTGACATACTGAAGCAGAGCATGATCCCCTCCATTCGGAGACTGGGCTGCAGGGCAGTATTCCCACATAACGACCCCAAACACACCTCCAAGACAACCACTGCCTTGCCAAAGAAGCTGAAAGTAAAGGTGATGGCCTGGTCAAGCATGTCTCCAGACCTAAACTATATTGAGCATCTGTGGGGCATCCTCAAACGGAAGGTGGGGGAGTGGAAGGTCTCTAACACCACTGGTGGAAGAGGACTCCAGTGGCAACCTGTGAAGCTCTGGTGAACTCCATGCCCATGAGGGTTAAGGCAGTGCTGGAAAATAATTATGGCCACACAAAATATTGACACTGTGGACCCAATTTGGACATTTCCACTTAGGGGAGTACTCACTTTTGTTGCCAACGGTTTAGACATTAAAGGCTGTGTGTTGAGTTATCTTGAGGGGACAGCAAATATACACGGTTATACAGGTTGTACACTTACTACTTTACCTTGTAGCAAAGTATCATTTCACATGAAAAGATCTAATAAAATATTAAAAAAATGTGATGGGTGTACTCACTTTTGTAGGCACTACCAACGGGGCTCAATTATATAGCTCTGGTAGATAACCTAGTCTATAGTGGCTCTGGGCTTGTATAGCCCCTACTCACGGATCGTCACAGTTATGTATTGAATTTGTTATCACAACGTCCTTAGGGAGTGACTACGGTCTGATTACACCAACTATGAAGAACCATTTTCTCTCCTTTTTGTGGAATCATTTTTCTTCTAGCAAAGGTTTTCCTCTTGGCAAAAAAGCAAGCCCCTGGATGTATTTATATAAAGGTAATCTTCTAGGGAAAATAAGTTACATTTGGTTAGTCCACTTTTTAAGTGGTGTCAAAAATTGTGCTTCTTGGTCCAAATGAGGGTGCACTAGAGACTTATATAGTGGCAGAATTACATTTGCTTTCTTTCTTTTATACCGCTGGTAATATTTTACTTGCCTTTGCATATGCTGCTTGGCATTGAGCACTGTTACCTAGGTAAATCCATTTCTATCTCTGATAGTCCTAGTTTTGTTCCATTTATATTATAAATTAGATGTTTATTTTTCCTTCCCAAATACATACATTTACATTTATTTGTGTTAAATCTCATCTGCAACTTAGCTGTCAATTATTCTAGTTTATGCAAGTCCGTTTGCAGACACATAATTTTCCGATTTAATTTACTTGTACAACTTAGTGTCATCAGCAAATATGGAGGTGTTACTTTCCAGTCATATGTTAAAGAGGACAGGACCTAATACTGAACCATGAGGAACTTTTGGGCAGTTCTCTATCTATGTGCATATATTCACCGCAATTTCTGTATCCCATATGGCACTGTATAAAAGGCCTTTGCAAAATGCAAAAATAAAATTTCTATTAAAATAATTTACAATTAAAATAATAAAATTACAGAAAATAATAAAACAAACCTGTATGGGGAAAATTAGTTAATACATTAGCCTCCTTGAATGACCTCTCCAGCAATTATCGACTCCCTGGTCGTCACTCTTCTGCACTGGATAAACGGCACATCCAATATTGATTGAAGCCACTGGCCCTCTCCTCAGGATGTCCAAGGAAAAGGCCTTCTTATTTTTTTAATACAGTATATGCGTTCTGATAGGTTACACTCTTACCAGGTCAGAATAACCCTATTCTGATTAATTAACGTAGTAGTTAGGGTGCAATGGGGGTCCAGATGGACACTATGGTAAAGTTTAGTAAACCATGGGTGCCCATAGGATCCCCATGCTAAGGAGTTCATTTTAGATACCACAGGGATCCATATGGAGAAATTATATATTTAATTGCCCTTTAGGTTATTGTGAAACTGTAGTATAACAACAATAAAATGTTAACACATAAAAGTAAAAGATAATGAAAACTTCTTGTTAAAAAAAACAAAAAAAACATTTCATTTAGTATATAACAGAAATGTGTATACTGTATATAATGCATCTTTATAAAGGCTCCCAGCAAACATATATATATATATATATATATATATATATATATATATATATATATATATATATATATATATATATATATATATTTAAAAAATGAACTTGAATAGACACTCATTTCTCCACAGGAGTCAAGTATTCAAAACGCTTGATACAGAGTAGTTAATGGACACATGAAAGAGAATATATTATGTGAATATAAGCTGCATTTGTTGGGTATTGCAAGCAAACATAATTCAAGTTACAATAATATGGTTATTGTTCTGGAGTCTGTTGTCTCAGCGAGAGGTGTTGTATAGATTTTTCCTCAAGGAATAGAGCTATTTCTAGAACAACATGGTGCAGATTATCATGAGTTAGACAATTTTCATTTGGTGTTGAAGATCTGGAACACCATTTAAGCTGCTCTTCAGGAGGAAAATAAATCTGAACAGGGTGAAAAAAAAAAAAAAATGTACTAATTGAATAAAGGAGAGTTGCCAGGGGATTTCATAAGTACAGAGAGAAAATTATAACTTATTTTTTGTATTTAACGATTTTAGTTTGGTCTGTGAAGACATTCCTTTGGTAAAAGTTTAAAAGAGAATACTAGACTTAAGATCACAAATTTTCCTTGTAAAAAAAAAACAAAACTTTTTTTAAAAACCAATTAAAAAATGGCGACCTTCCTTTTACTTCCTGTTGCCCCTTTTATATAGAGGATGGAAGGAAGACTATGGTTCTTCTTGTCACTGAATTTTGGTTTATATATTCTCCAGCCTGTAATATTAATGGACCAAAGCAGGACAACAGAACAGAATTCCATACAGATGGGGAGGAGTCGATCTGTAAATTGTTTATGTCTGCATGGCCTGCAAAACCCGAAGCGTTATTATTTGTTCTTTGAAACAATGGGATATCTGCTAAAACCCTGAGTCAGGTCCCTCTCGTGGCGAGGGGTAGCTGATATTGTGGCCAAAGCTACATCAATCTAGCCTGCTTAGAGGGCCAGATAGTCATGGTATGAAAAAGGTGTTACCATGGATGTGGGCAAGGACGCTTATTTCCTCTGGTCTTAGACGAGACCGGGTAGCAGCTAGGTCATGTGAAATAAGGGCCAAAGAGCATCTATGATCATTACAACGTATGAACGCAACTTGGTTATCAAGACAGGGTAGCTACTATGAACAACATATACATGTTTCTGAAGAGCTTCTATGATCGTAATGCCGGGGTAGTGACTATGACATGGGAAATGTAGGGGGTAGCGACTACGCCAAGTGAAATGAGGGGCGGAAATTCTAAGCCGGGGACCTGTAAACCCTCAGTATATATTATGTCCCACATTTTGTTCTAACATTAAACATCTACTGCTGAGAATAGGGTGATACCATTTAATAATCCCTGGAAGCCTCTCTTCATGTAACCATCTTGATTACTTCACTTATTGGTTATCCTTCAGATATGATGTGGTGGATAAAAGCTTTAGTTTTTAGGACTGTATGTTCTGCATTCAAATCAATCTCATATTCTATATTTAAAACATGAAAATGTTTTATTTAATTTAAATCATTCTTTAAAAAGCATTACTAATTCTTTACCACCCCTTTACAGTTTATGTATGTTTTATTCTATCTTACAAAATAAAAATATTATCTATATAAAAAGAAGGCATAAATACTTTCATAAAACACATTGTGGCAGTCCACTACATAAGCAACAATCCATTCCAACTGTTAAACAAAAAAGTAAATATTGCTATATTAGAAATACATATATATATATATAAAAATAGTGGTTTGTTGTACAATGGTAGTCTGAAAAATATTGCACAGACAAAGCAAAATGTTTCATGGCACACATATTATACTACTTAATATGTAATCTTTGTCATATAATTGAAAATAAAATAAAAGTTACTACAATTTACAAACATTAAAGGGCCATTTACCTCACTATAAGTTCTCTTCATGGCATGAAAGAGCACAAGATCTTAAAATGATCTATTGTTTTTTTTTTTTTTTAAATTACCCTAATAACAGCTAAAAATCTGCAACCTCCAGGAGAGTTTACAAACACACTGCTGACTGTTCCATGATTAACAACACATGGGGACACCGGGCTAGTGTAGACTTCACAAGCACAAAGATTTATGTTTTTTTCTCTGAACTTCAGGAATGTAGCAGGAGATTTTAACCCCCAACTGTAATGTATTTGCTGTATCCAGCAGTCCTTTCTCTGCACAGATGAATTTGTGAAGGGTTAACTCTCTTTTGGCGTATGCTTTCTGTTAGGAGCTGCTGTTGTGGGTTTGTCTAGGGCTTGTCAGAGTATCGTGTAAACAGATTTCATTTATAAATCTCTCTGTGAAAAGAGAACACATTTCAAAAGTTCAAAAAGTATTTCAACATGGTATTATGAGAAGTCTACAGTGGTGTGCCCCAATTAACTGGCCTTTTAAGACAGGGCTATAAACTGAAGCCGGACTAAGCCTCTACATGATTTATAATCAGTGAAAAATGTCAATATATCTGATATAAAATTAATATTGGAGCTGGAACAGTTCCTTCTATAACTTACACTCCTGATTTTAATCAGTAAAAACTGGCCAGTGCAGCTTAATGTGTATTCTGTCTGAGCAGGGGAAGGCCAGATGTAGCCTAAAACCTCTAACATCAAAAGCTCAGTTAATTGAATAATGATATATATATATATATATATATATATATATATATATATATATATATATATATTTATTTATTTATTTTCTCATATGCTTTTCCACTTGCTATCTAATGGTACAGAGCACATACGTACATAGGATAACTTCAGTGTCCCTTTAACTACTGATCTACAATATAATAATTTAGTGCACACTCTTCTATTTTGTCTTGATGGCATTCTCTGAGATATATATTTATATTTGTAAAGCTGGAATTAAGAAATGTGATAGCTCCTTATTAACTTGTAAGCAGTTAATTACTTTAGGGGGGAAAAGATTTCTATGCTTAATAAACAAGGGGTTGCATTTTCTTGTTACATGTCATTGCTTCACAGTTCATTAGTGTCTGTTTCACAAACACTATGCTCAAATTTATATTTCTAACTGCTTGACAATTACATTTGCATGGCTTAATAAATTATACTATGATTAGCGCTGATGTCCTCTGTGTTACCTTATAATCTAAAGGAGTAAAACATTGGTTTGTAGTTCACTGATTCCTCTGCTTACAACAGTCACTGTGTTTCATTATGTAAATTAGCAGTGAATACGACATGATTAAAATGGGTCAAAAGTATTTTCATATTAATCATTTAGACAGCTAAGAGAAAATAAAAACACATCTGAGAAAATATAAGAAAATGTCTAGTACCTCAAGTATTTGGAGATGACTGATCTAAACACATAAGCTACATATACACACACACACATATATATATATATATATATATATATATATATATATATATATATATATACACACACACACACACAGTATCTTTTGAAGAACTTAACTTAAAGATTAGCAAATGTTTTTACAAAGTTTAAAAAAAAAAATCATAGCATACGAGGGTCGCAGTTGCTGGCAAGGAGCGCCGAAGTCGTAACGCAAACAACATACGAGACACGTTACCACCCATTACGACCTCGCAAAAAATCGTCCGCAACCCGACGACGTAAAAAAATGAAAAACACAATAAATACACACAACACATACATAAAAAGCTTACCTACAGCAAGAGGAAGCATCCAGGACCTCAAAAAATGAAGTTACACCTTAATTTAACTCAAAATAAAAGAATTTAGACACGAAAAAATTCTCTAAGCGAGAGAAAAAATGGCCCCAGAACAAAACGAAAACGAGGCTACAGCACTCTAAACACGCAAAACACCACCAGAAACACGCAAAACACCACAAAACACCTACGGATATTCCGCTACAGACGCATACCACACATTAGCTGCCATTTTAGAACAAGAACTTATACAATGCGGAAGTACACAGCTACGCTAACGGTTTGGTCTCACACATTCATCACGCTTACACAGCAGCTCCACACCACTAATGCTCCAGCAACATCAAAACAGATTGTCAGCTCCTCAACAGAATGCTTCCTGCATATATTACTTCAAAATAGTTAAAGTATATTAATTCATTAATGTATTATTTATTTGATTATTATACACCAAACAGCATTAGCTCACTTACAATTTCATTGCCGTCATTTTTTGACGAGCAATTCGCTAGTTTAATATAAAATATATAACAAATTAAGATATTTACATATTTATTTTTTAATTAATATTTTAAATCTAGCCCTCCAACTCTCTAGCCAATATAAATATGGCCCATCAGGTCAATGGCCAATACAAATATGTCCCTCCACTGTAACAACTGCACTGAAATTAAGGATGGATATTTTTCTTTCCTATTTATCAACTGTAGTCTTACATATAGAAAATGCTTTAATTTCCAAAAAGCACAACACAAATAACTTGTTGACCCACCACGACAGTACCACAGCAACTACAATTAATTTTGTACTAGATTACAGAGACATATATAAATACTAGAATATTGCCCGTCAAAAAATGACGGCAATGAAATTGTAAGGTAGCTAATGCTGTTTGGTGCATAATACTGAAATATGTAATACATTACTAAATGAATATACTTTACCTATTTTGAAGCATTGTGTTGAAGAGCTGGCAATCTGTTTTGATGTTGCTGGAGCATTAGTGGTGTGGAGCTGCTGTGTAAGCATGCTGAATGTGTGCACTGTGTGGTATGAATATCTGTAGGTCGTTTGTGGCGTTTTGCGAGTTTCTTGTGGTGTTTTGCGAGTTTAGAGTGCTGTAGCCTCGTTTTCGTTTTGTTCGGCGGCAATTTTTTCTCTCGCTTACAGTTTTTTTTAGTCTCTAAACTCTTTTATTTCGAGTAAAATGAAGGTCTAAGTTGCATTTTTGAGGTGCTGGGTGCTCCCTCTTGGTGTAGGTAAGGTTTTTATGTATGTGCTGTGTGTATGTATTGTGTTTTACATTTTGTAATGTTCGCGAGTTGCGTCCGAGTGTTGCAAGGCCGTAATGTGTGTGAACGTGTGTCGTATGTTGTTTGCGAGTGTCGTAATGTGTGTGTCGTGCTCTTTGGGTTGCGCCGTGAACTTTGCGAGGGTCGCAGTTGCTGGCATAGAGCGCCTTCGGCGCTCCATGCCAGCAACTGCGGCCCTCACTTTGCGAGGTCCTCAGGTGCTGGCATGGAGCGCCTACGGCACTCCATGCCAGCAACTGAGACCCTCGCCCAGTGCCCTCGCTTTGCGAGGGCCTTGGCTCGCTACGCGAGCCCGCAGCGTTAGCAACAGCTCGTACGCTCACAACTATATATGTGATTACTATATAATGTGTAGATGTACCGGCTGGACATGCTCTTGTGCATTATTATTATTATTTTTATTACTATATAATGTGTAGATGTACCGGCTTGGCATGCTCTTGTGCATTATTATTATTATTATTACTATATAATGTGTAGATGTACCGGCTGGGCATGCTCTTGTGCATTATTATTATTATTATTATTACTATATAATGTGTAGATGTACCGGCTGGGCATGCTCTTGTGCATTATTATTATTACTATATAATGTGTAGATGTACCGGCTGGGCATGCTCTCTGCGTGTACGCTTTCTCTATCTGCACCCTATGTGCACTGCTGTCTGTGTGCAATCTCTGTCTCTGTACCCCTCACTCTCTTTGTCAATCTCTCTGCACTTTCTCTCTGTGCGCTCTATCTGTGAACTCTCTCTGCGCTGTCTTTGTGCTCCCTCACTGTCTGTGTGTGCTCTTGCTCTGTAATTCTCTTTATGTCTCCCTCTCTCTCTGTACCTGACTCCCTCTCTCTCTGTAGCTGTCTCCCTCTCTCTCTGTACCTGTCTCCTTCTCTCTCTGTACCTGTCTCCTTCTCTCTCTGTACCTGTCTCCTTCTCTCTCTGTACCTGTCTCCCTCTCTCTCTGTACCTGTCTCCCTCTCTCTCTGTACCTGTCTCCCTCTCTCTCTGTACCTGTCTCCCTCTCTCTCTGTACCTGACTCCCTCTCTCTCTGTACCTGTCTCCCTCTCTCTCTGTACCTGTCTCCCTCTCTCTCTGTACCTGTCTCCCTCTCTCTCTGTACCTGTCTCCCTCTCTCTCTGTACCTGTCTCCCTCTCTCTCTGTACCTGTCTCCCTCTCTCTCTGTACCTGTCTCCCTCTCTCTCTGTACCTGTCTCCCTCTCTCTCTGTACCTGTCTCCCTCCCTCTCTGTGCCTGTCTCTCTCCCTCTCTGTGCCTGTCTCTCTCCCTCTCTGTGCCTGTCTCCATCTCTGTACCTGTCTCCTTCTCTCTCTGTACCTGTCTCCCTCTCTCTCTGTACCTGTCTCCCTCTCTCTCTGTAGCTGTCTCCCTCTCTCTCTGTACCTGTCTCCCTCTCTCTCTGTACCTGTCTCCCTCTCTCTCTGTACCTGTCTCCCTCTCTCTCTGTACCTGTCTCCCTCTCTCTCTGTGCCTGTCTTCTTCTCTCTCTGTAGCTGTCTTCTTCTCTCTCTGTAGCTGTCTCCCTCTCTCTCTGTACCTGTCTCCCTCTCTCTCTGTACCTGTCTCCTTCTCTCTCTGTACCTGTCTCCTTCTCTCTCTGTAGCTGTCTCCCTCTCTCTCTGTACCTGTCTCCCTCTCTCTCTGTACCTGTCTCCCTCTCTCTCTGTACCTGTCTCCCTCTCTCTCTGTAGCTGTCTCCCTCTCTCTCTGTACCTGTCTCCCTCTCTCTCTGTACCTGTCTCCCTCTCTCTCTGTGCCTGTCTCCCTCTCTCTCTGTGCCTGTCTCCCTCTCTCTCTGTGCCTGTCTTCTTCTCTCTCTGTAGCTGTCTCCCTCTCTCTCTGTAGCTGTCTCCCTCTCTCTCTGTAGCTGTCTCCCTCTCTCTCTGTACCTGTCTCCCTCTCTCTCTGTACCTGTCTCCCTCTCTCTCTGTACCTGTCTCCCTCTCTCTCTGTACCTGTCTCCCTCTCTCTCTGTACCTGTCTCCCTCTCTCTCTGTACCTGTCTCCCTCTCTCTCTGTACCTGTCTCCCTCTCTCTCTGTACCTGTCTCCCTCTCTCTCTGTACCTGTCTCCCTCTCTCTCTGTACCTGTCTCCCTCTCTCTCTGTACCTGTCTCCCTCTCTCTCTGTACCTGTCTCCCTCTCTCTCTGTACCTGTCTCCCTCTCTCTCTGTACCTGTCTCCCTCTCTCTCTGTGCCTGTCTTCTTCTCTCTCTGTAGCTGTCTTCTTCTCTCTCTGTAGCTGTCTCCCTCTCTCTCTGTACCTGTCTCCCTCTCTCACTTTGCTGTCTTTCTCTGAAATGCAAATGGCCGCCACGCTTCTGTTAAGATCAGGTGTTAGGCCCACCCCCACTTACATCATAGCCACGCCCCCTTTATGATGTCAGCGTTAGCAACATTTTCTGCTGCTCACAACTATATATGTGATATTAACAGTTGTCATAATACAGTCTTAAATGACTACAAACGTTGCTAGATGTGCTCTGCATTTTCCAGAGGATGGAAAGTCACGTGGAAAAGTTGTTTACATTTTTAAAATTGATCAAGAATTGACTTAGATATTGTCATTTTAGTTTAGCCCTTGAAGCTCACCCACAAGAGCCGGCATAAAAACAGCAAACTTACCACATATCATCAACACACTCTGCTTTAAAAGCACATATACAAGTTAATATATCTACAACTGGTCGATTATCAGTCATACTTACAGTATAATTTTACATGCGTCTCTTCCCCCCCTCTCCCTCCCCTGTGTCTCTTTGCCTCGCTCTCCCTCTCCTTCCCATGTGTCTCATTCCCCCTCTTCCACCCCCGTGTGTCTCATTCCCCCTCTTCCACCCCCGTGTGTCTCATTCCCCCTCTTCCACCCCCGTGTGTCTCATTCCCCCTCTTCCACCCCTGTGTGTCTCATTCCCCCTCTTCCACCCCCGTGTGTCTCATTCCCCCTCTTCCACCCCCGTGTGTCTCATTCCCCCTCTTCCACCCCCGTGTGTCTCTTCCCCACCATCTCCCACACCCGTGTGTCTCTTCCCCACCATCTCCCACACCCGTGTGTCTCTTCCCCACCATCTCCCACACCCGTGTGTCTCTTCCCCACCATCTCCCACACCCGTGTGTCTCTTCCCCACCATCTCCCACACCCGTGTGTCTCTTCCCCACCATCTCCCACACCCGTGTGTCTCTTCCCCACCATCTCCCACACCCGTGTGTCTCTTCCCCACCATCTCCCACCCCCGTGTCTCTTCCCTCCTCCTCCCTCCCCTGTGGTACTCTACCCCCTCTTTCTCTTTCCCCATTTAACTGGTGTCTCTTCCCTCCTCTCCCTTCCCTGTGTCACTTCCCTCCTCTCCCTTCCCTGTGTCACTTCCCTCCTCTCCCTTCCCTGTGTCACTTCCCTCCTCTCCCTTCCCTGTGTCACTTCCCTCCTCTCCCTTCCCTGTGTCACTTCCCTCCTCTCCCTTCCCTGTGTCTCTTCCCTCCTCTCCCTTCCCTGTGTCTCTTCCCTCCTCTCCCTTCCCTGTGTCTCTTCCCTCCTCTGTGTCTATTTTCCTCCCATGTCCCTTTCCCCCTCCTCCCTCCCTTGTGTCTCTTCCCCACCTCCTCCCTGATAGAGAATAATTAGTAGTGCATGAAAACATTTTTTGTGCTTGAAAAATACCAAAATAAACATTTTTATACTTAACCTAAAGTTTGCTAAATCTCTTGAGTTTGCAGTTGTGTTTGTGAGTTAACACCCCATTGATATCTCTACTAAAGTAGCATAAAATTCATAATTTATTTCTGCCAATCACATACAGTGCCTTGCAAAAGTATTCACCCCTTTGCCTTTTTATCTATTTTGTTACATTACAGTCTTAAATTCAATGTTTTGTTAATTTGAATTTAATGTAATGGATCAGAACACAATAGTCTAAGTTGGTGAAGTGAAATGAGAAAAATATATGCATAAAACTAATTTTTAGAAATAGAAAACAGAAAATTGGAATGTGCATATGTATTCACACCCTTTGTTATGAAGCCCATAAAAAGCTCTGGTGAAACCAATTACCTTCAGAAGTCACATAATTAGTGAAATGATGTCCACCTGTGTGCAATCTAAGTGTTACATGATTTGCCATTACATATACACACCTTTTTTGAAAAGCCCAAGAGGCTGCAACACTTAAGCAAGAGGCACCACTAACCAAACACTGCCATGAAGACCAAGGCACTCTCCAAACAAGTAATGGACAATGTTGTTGCAAAGTACAAGTCAGGGTTAGGTTATAAAAAAAATATCAAATCTTTGATGATCCCCAGGAGCACCATCAAATCTATTATAACCAAATGGAAACAACATGGCTCAACAGCAAACCTGCCAAGAGACGGACGCCTACCAAAACTCACGGACCGGGCAAGAAGGGCATTAATCAGAGAGGTAGCCCAGAGACCTAAGGTAACCCTGGAGGAGCTGCAGAGTTCCACAGCAGAGACTGGAGTATCTGTACATAGGACGACAATAAGCCGTATGCTCCATAGAGTTGGGCTTTATGGCAGAGTGGCCAGAAGAAAGCCATTATTTTCAGTATGGAGGAAGGTGCTCTGGTCTGATGAGACTAAAAAATTTAACTTTTCAGCCATCAAAGAAAACGCTATGTCTGGCGCAAACCCAACAGATCACATCACCCAAAGTACACCATCCCCACAGTGAAACATGGTGGTGGCCACATCATGCTGTGGGGTTGTTTTTCAGCAGCCGGGACTGGAAAACTTGTCAGAGTTTAAGGGAAAGATGGATGGTGCTAAATACAGGGATATTCTTGAGCAAAACTTGTACCACTCTGTGCGAGATTTAAAGGCTAGGACGGAGGTTCACCTTCCAGCAGGACAATGACCCCAGACACACTGCTAAAGCAATACTTTAGTGGTTTAAGGGGAAACATGTAAATGTGTTGGAATGGCCTAGTCAAAGCCCAGACCTCAATCCAATAGAAAATCTGTGGTCAGACTTAAAGATTGCTGTTCACAAGCGCAAACCATCCAACTTGAATGAGCTGGAGCAATTTTGCAAGGAGGAATGGGCAAAAATCCCAGTGGTAAGATGTGGCAAGCTCATAGAGACTTATCCAAAGCGACTTGGAGCTGTGATTGCCGCAAAAGGTGGCTCTACAAAGTATTGACTTTAGGGGGAGAATAGTTATGCACATTGACTTTTTCTGTTATTTTGTCCTATTGTTTTTTTTTTTTTATTGTGAAGCAAACAACAATCTTTAAAGTTGTGGCATGTTCTGTAAATTAAGTGATGCAAATCCTCAAACAATCCATGTTAATTACAGGTTGTGAGGCAACAAAACATGAAAAATGCCAAGGGGGTGAATACTATTGCAAGGCACTGTAATACATTGTAACAATCAGTTTTGTACAGAAAGGAATTATGCGATGTGTAGTCCTCTGCCGAAGGAAGCAGGAGGAGTCAGATACTACTCTTTACGATCCCTGCATTGTGCGGATGCTGGCCTGAAATTTAGTAAAGGGTTAAAATCTGTACCTAAATACAAAACAGATAGGGGGTCTTTATAAGGCATTGGTGGAGATGAGCAAGACTGCATATAATTAAATGTAGTTCTTTTAAATAGAACCTTGAATACATGGGACTACAGTATCCCTGCAAGATTATACCCACTTTCACCAATATGAATAGTTGCTACAGAGGGCACAGTGAGAGGGCACACAGCGAGAGAGGGAACAGAGAGGGAGAGACAGAGGACAGCGAGAGATAAAGAGAGAGAGAGAGAGAGAGAGAGAAAGAGATAAAGAGAGAGAGATAAAGAGAGAGAGATAAAGAGAGAGAGCGAGAGATAAAGAGAGAGAGCGAGAGATAAAGAGAGAGAGTGAGATAAAGAGAGAGAGAGAGATAGATAAAGAGAGAGAGAGAGATAGATAAAGAGAGAGAGAGAGAAAGAGAAAGAGAGAAAGAGAAAGAGAGAGAGAGAGAGAGAGAGAGAGAAAGAGACAGAGAGAGAGAAAGAGAGAGAGAGAGAAAGAGAGAGAAAGAGAGAGAGATAAAGAGGGGAGAGTGAGGGCACAGAGGGAGAGTGAGGGCACAGAGAGAGAGAGTGAGGGCACAGAGAGAGAGAGTGAGGGCACAGAGAGAGAGAGTGAGGGCACAGAGAGAGAGTGAGGGCACAGAGAGAGAGTGAGGGCACAGAGAGAGAGTGAGGGCACAGAGAGAGAGTGAGGGCACAGAGAGAGAGTGAGGGCACAGAGAGAGAGTTAGGGCACAGAGAGAGAGTTAGGGCACAGAGAGAGAGTTAGGGCACAGAGAGAGAGTTAGGGCACAGAGAGAGAGTTAGGGCACAGAGAGAGAGTTAGGGCACAGAGAGAGAGTTAGGGCACAGAGAGAGAGAGTTAGGGCACAGAGAGAGTGCGAACAGGGAGAGAAAGAGAGTGCAGAGAGAAAGCACGCAGAGATAGACAGAGGGGACACAGAGAGACAGCACAGACAACTGAATATAACATATATGACACCATAATATATGACGGGCAAGTTACTAGTATAATATTTAAGATGAGACCACTTGTTGGGAGGGACAGTGTAAGACCTTTTCCTGTTAAATCTATTTTTTAATTCACAAATAACAATAAAAATAAATTTGCAACCAGCAACAAACTTTTAGTCAGAAAACATAATTAAAAACAATGTCTATGTCATTAATAACTAGTGCTTTACCTCTTCCAACCCTTCTCATTGTCTTGAGCACTGCTAAAAAGAAAACATTAATTTGGCAGGTGGATTAACTGGAGCTTCCTTACCCTACAGAGCATGCTCCAGGTAACCTAGCCTGTCTAACTAATGTTATCTCAGTTGAAATATCTGTTTTCCTTTCATAAGTGCGTAGATAGCTTGCTTCAGTATTAGATCATGACATTACAGCAACTATCATGCAGTATTTTTATAGTATTGTTAAACTAAATTTTTAAAAACTACAAACGTACACCACAAAAAATAATTGTGGTAAAGTGGGGAGGTGAGATTATTATTGTGAGCGATTAACATCACATATATAGTTATCGTAATTGCAAGTTTGTGTGTAACTAATAGCAAGCTGCGTACCTTACACACAAACTCACAATACTGACCGCGCAATGCACGGCAAAAGCCATGCATGCAAAGCAAAACGGGAAGGAGAGCGGGGGAAAGAGACACAAGGGAGGAAGAGGTGGAAAGAGAGGGTGGAGAGACCCATGGGAGTGAGAGGGGGCAACAGACACAGGGGGTAGACAAGACACAGGGGAGGGAGAAGGGGCGGCACCGACACAGGGGAGGGAGAAGGGGCGGGACAGACACAGGGGAGGGAGAAGGGGCGGGAAGAAGACACAGGGGAGGGAGAGAGGGGGGAAGAAGACACAGGGGAGGGAGAGAGGGGGGAAGAAGACACAGGGGAGGGAGACGGGGGGGAAGGAGACACAGGGGAGGGAGAGACACAAGGGAGGGAGAGGGGGAAAAGACACAGGAGAGGGAGATGGGGAAGGAGACACAGGGGAGGGAGATTGGGGAAGGAGACACAGGGGAGGGAGATGGGGGAAGGAGACACAGGGGAGGGAGAGACACAAGGGAGGGAGAGGGGGAAGAGACACAAGGGAGGGAGAGGGGGAAGAGACACAAGGGAGGGAGAGGGGGAAGAGACACAAGGGGGGAGAGGGGGGAAAACACAGGGGAGGTAGAGGGGGAAGAGGCACATGGGAGGGAGAGGGGGAAGAGAAACAGGGGAGCGAAGGGGGAAGAGACACAGGAGAGGGAGAGAGGGGGAAGAGTCACAGGAGAGGGAGAGAGGGGGAAGAGACACAGGAAAGGGAGAGAGGGGTAAAGGATACACAGGAGAGGGAGATGGGGGAAAAGATACACAGGAGAGGGAGATGGGGGAAAAAGATACACGGGAGAGGGAGATGGGGGAAAAGAGACACAGGGGAGGGAGAGGGAGGGAAGAGACAAAGGAGAGAGGGAAAGAGAAACAGGGTAGGGAGAATTTGTAACGGGCAAGTGACTAGTACTATTATAATGTCCATCAACAATTGGTAAAAATATAAGCAAATTGTTTATACTCAATGCAGATGTCATATAAGATACCTTCCCACTTTATTTTATATTCTTGTCTTATTTAATATTTTAACAATTTCATGAATAAAAAATATGCTTTAAATGCAGCTAATACTTTGTACCCCCTTCTGGATTGCTACCTTGTCGTGGTGAAGCGGCTTGTGTACCTTTAATGAAGCTGTGAGCTATATTATGTAGGGTCACCCAAGATGGCCAGGTCATAGCAGAGATGTCAGACAAATCACGGTCCACTGGAAAAGGAACTGGCACCCCACTCCAGTATCCTTGATATGAAAACCTTATGGATTAGCAAAGTCAAACTCAAGATACGCCTGGTGTGCTGTGGTCCATAAGGTCACAGAGAGTCAGACACAACTAATTGATGATACAGTCTACACTAAATGATTGGAGTCAAAATCAATTTGTGATGGAATGGGCACAGGAGGCTTAATACATTTTAAACTTGTTTATTATCAATAGCACACAATATCAATTTAGGAAAAATACGGTCTACTCATATTTTCCAACTGCAGTTTATTCTGGAGTTGATGTATGAATAATGTGGTTTGTAAATCATTTTTGTGCATCTCCGTCTGCAAAGCACAATAATAACCACAATGCAATGGCTCCTGATTGATCAGATATCCAATGGAGATATATTACATGTGTAACAGCTTGGGTACCCACCAGCTGCTTCCAGCAATACATCAGAGAAATGTAAGAGAATTTTATAAGAGATATTTTTCTGTATTTGTTTGCATCTTTTGATTTAGAAACACAATGCAGAAACACAAGACTATACAAACTTACACCTGTGCCAAGTTCCAAACCTGTCTCTTGCTTTGGGGGCATCAAATATATTCTCTTTTTCTGCAAATTGAAGCCTGAAAATGCACCGCGTGAATCACTATTGCTTCACATAACATAATTTCTAATAGTCTGTTACTGATAGATTTCCTTCGGAGGCGCAGCACTGTCCATCCCCATTAGTTGTAAACCAGAGAGACATTTACTTCTTGAATACAAAAAAAAAATGATAAGGAAATGTTCCTTTCCAGGGCAGTGATGAGCATAAATGTTACCTCCGAAGGCTACCTATATCTTGAAGGTAATCATTTCACCAGGGTTTCCATCTGCCATTGGTATGAAAGTAATGTACATTTAACAATAGAGTCATTTTTGTGTTACAAACTAAAAGCATTCCAATAGGTGCTCCGGGAAATGAAAACACATTCACAATATGGGATCATGATGAGCGTATCTACATCTCAAATTAAGGTAGTAAGACTTGTTAACTGCCCTGTGCCACCTGGTCCAACATTTTGTTGAGATATATAAAGTATGCCTCCAACCTGGAACATGCATACATCTGTATATTTCAGTGTATGTTTGACAATGCATGCACATATACAAGAAACAATATGCCTTTTCTTGACATTATCATACGGCTTTGGACTGCAAACAATACAGACAGACACTCAAAGGGCAAAATCACCCATACAAAAAAAAGATGACAGTCTACGGTTGGTGGATGGATTAAAAGGGCTTATTGATAGGTATTAATTGCACACTTCAATGTAAATTTACTATAACAGAATAATATTTTTAAACAACATTTAATTGCTAAAGAACGTATTATCATCTTTAAATTTGGCGCTCTGAGGTATCTTTATCCATATAAACAATGTTTTAATTTATTTAAATTAGAAAAACACAGTGAAAAATGCGAACTTTTTTTTATCAGCCTTGGGAATAGGCTCCTTCAAGCATTTACAAACTGTGGCAAAGTTGGCAACAGACTTCGCTGCAGCGGCTTCAAAACTGCGCAGCTTTATGTCCATTCTAAAGATTAGGAGAAATAGCATATATTTTCAGTGCAAACTTTCTCACATAAAATCAATTTCATAAATTCAAAAGGTTTTTATACTAATCTTCAGTACTTATATGCATGATGGGTCATTACAATGCTCCTTTAAGAAGAACTGATATTCTTGACCACTACAAGATATTTCCAATCACAGTCAAAAAATATGTTTTAATCCATTTTATTATTTTAAATGTACTTTGAATCAAGATGCATGTGAATGGATTCAGTTACATCATTTATACATTTGTATGGTGTTCCACCGCAGAAAACAGATCAAATGTTTTAAAAGCTATATTATCTTAATAAAGGACCTGCTCTAGGTGTGCACAGAGAGAGGCTGCTACTTAGAGTAAACAAAAGGTGGCAGTGTATTATATATTGGATCCATGGAAAGGAAGTATTAATGAAGAGTAGTATTTTATTCAGTACATTCATGGTATTTACCACCCAAATATACCACAAGGGTTACAAATTTGGTTGGCTGAATGGGTAAAAAGTGCAAGACACGGATATACCATGAGGTTTAAAATCTACGGAATTGAAGGAAAAATATGTGCTGAATCCTGTTCCAAAAGCACCACAAATGGTGCACAAATGCTTTAATATTTAATATAACAAGTAAATACAACAGAATATTATGGTTAATGTCCCATTCATATACATACATAATGTATGCTTGAGACCTCTACTCCCATTCCCACCTGCCCCTGCAAGACGGACAACACAATGTGGTAAATGCAGCTCTCGGTGCACTGGCTGTAACAGCAGGATGCACTCTAATAAAGACATGACAGCGAGGAGCCATTTGTTCCTGCATCGGTAGGGAGACTATAAACTTGACTAGCGACTTGCCCGTCAAAAATGACGGGGCAATAAAATTGTAAGGTAGGTAATGGTGTTTGCCACAGACAGTAAGTGTTTTGGTCGTCAGATCCTTTGGCGATCATTGCGAGCCTCTTTGTTGGTGTATTTTTTGTTATCAGAGGCGCTTTTGCTGTTATCGTATGGTCCGCGCTGATCTCCTTTTTGCGCTTATTGCAAGCCTGTCCCCTGGTGTAGTTTGTGTCCTATGAGCACCGTTGGCGCTCCTTGCGAGTCATGCGGTGAAGGTCTTATGCCGTTTATTGCGATACTGTGTTTTTTTGGGGCACTTTTTTGTGTGCCTTTGTAGTTTTTCATGATATTTAATTAATGAAATCATCATTTACTTATTTGTAATTAATATATGCTGCAAGCAATGTGCCAAAGAGCTAACAATCTGTTTTGATGTTCCTCCACCATACAATGTAAGTTTGCACTGTTGTTGAGATGAGATGTAAGTGTCAGCAATGTGCGCAGTGTGTAGTGTAAATAGGCTGCGTGTGTGAGGGCAAACCGTTTGTGTAGCTGTGTAATTTCGCATTCTGTAAGTTAGTGTTGTAAAATGGCGGCGAATGTGTATGTGGATGATTTAGCGTCCTTGGTAATAGTGTATCTTGTACCTCGTACGGCTTTTTGTAAAAGTCTTATGTGCTTGGTGGCGTTTTGCGGCTTTAGGGGTCGTGTAGCCTTGTTTTTGTTTTTTTCATCGTCCATTTTTTCTCTCGCTTCGGGGATTTGCAAGTGTCTAAACTCGGTAAATTGGACTTAAATTGAGGTGTAACCTCACTTCCAGACGTCCTGGGTGCCCCCCGCCCTTGGTGTGGGTAAGGTTTTTATTTGATTTTTGTGTGTATTTAGTGGTTTTTTATGTTTTCCGGAGTGCCCGGTTCGACAGTTAATGTCGTATTTTTGCGAGTTTGTAATGTTTTTTTTCTAAGTCCCGCAGGTCGTATTTTTATGTGTAACTCCGTTTTTTTTTTTTGTAACCGCGTGTGTGGCGCCTTAGAGCCACCACCTCCACAAATGCGGCCCCTTGTGTGCGAGCCTTCACCTTCCACAAATGCAGACCCACATTTGCGGCCCGAGCTCGCAAAGCGTGAGGACGTTTCGTAGTTTGAAAATGTTTGAAATATGTGATTCAACAATAAGAACTGCAGGGAACCAGTTTACCAATATTTAGAACAGCCGTATCTCGAATATGTCTCGAATATATTGCGTGTCTTTTTGGTCGTCTGAGCACCTTTGGCGCTCATTGCAAGTCCTGCGCTGAGCGCCTTTGGCGCTCATTGCGAGTCTCTCCCCTTGTGTACGTTTGCTCTTCTGAGTACCCTTGGCGCTCATTGCGAGCCTCTCCTCTGCTCTCTCTTATATATATATATATATATATTTATATATATATATATATATATATATATATATATATATATTTTTTTTTTATAATAATTAATTAAAAAATAAATTAATATACTTTACCTATTTGTAATTAATATGTCCAGCGATCAATATCTCAAAGAGCTAACAATCTGTTTTGATTTTCCTGCAGCTTACAATGTACATTAGGACTGTTGCTCACCTGATAAATATGCTGCGTGCGGGTCGGCAAACCGTTTGTTTAGTTGTGTAAAGCGCCATTTTAGAATGGTAATGTTATTAGTTGCAAGTTAGGGTTCTGAAATGGCTGCGATTGTCTATGTGTTCCGCGGGTCTGGAGCATTTCCCGTACTTCTTAATAGTGCATTTTGTACCACGTACGTTCCTGGGTAAAAGTCTTATGTGCCTGGCGGTGTTTAGCGTGGTTAGGGGTTTTCGTTTTTTTCGTGCGCCATTTCGGCGATTTTCGATTGGCGAAACTCTGCAAATTGTGTTTAAATTGTCAAGTAACATCACTCCCAGACGTCCTGGCTGTCCCCCCGTGCTGTGTGTGATATTCATTTGCATTTTTTTTTTCTGTGTGTTTTTGTTGATTTTTGATGTGCGCGGTTCAGCCGTTAACTTCGTATTTTTCGACCTCAGATTTTGTTTTTCTGTGTCCCGCAGCTCGTATTTATTTTTTTCTAAGTCCCGCTTTCCAGTCTTATGTGCCTGGTGGTGTTTTGCATGGTTAGAGGTCGGGTAGCCTCGTTTTTGTTTTTTTCGGCCAACATTTTTCTTGTCACTTAGGCAATTTTCGAGTGCCTAAACTTGGCAAATTATGTTTAAATTACTGTGCAACCTCACTCCCAGACGTCCTGGCTGTGACAGTAATGTTGAATTTAACTCCTTTTTCCCATCTGTATATTTTTTGATAAAAATTTATTATGAAAATAGGAAGTTATTTCAATATTTCCTTTTTAATTTTCTATACATCTTTTCATTTCTGCCAATTCTTTTCTTGTATTTCTTTTTGTTTAGTGTAGGTTTGTAGGTAGTTTTAGGAACTATGGGGGACCTTATGTTGGATACGGTTCATTAGGACCAGTCCATAGGAACCCCTATGTTATAGAGGTTTATGTTTGGTGCCATGAAGGACCATATTGAGCCCCATGGCATAAGGGTTAATTTTAGGTGCTAATATGTGTCCATAGGGAGCCCCATGGTTATAGAACATAATAATAGGTGTCACGGGGGTCCATAAGGACCCCATGGGGGGGTCCCTGATATCAAAGCAAAATGGATGGGTGAAAGGGGTCCCAATGACCCCCCCCCCCCCCCCTCTCCCTGGTTTTAAGCAGGGTCCCAAGGTATACCCAAGCTAATAGGGTGTAGCAGAGTATAGGCAATGGTCATAAACACCACTCATTCATTTTATAATTTTAACCCTTTAAAAGGGTATTAAATGTGATGAGAGCCTTTACTTGTACAGTAACCGCTCTCAATAGATATTTAACTGTTGCTGAGGATGGTTGAGTATAATTGTAGGGTTCATGCAAGTGCCCCCAGGCTCCACAGGAAGATGTCGGATTCCAGTACTCTTTTTTAGGACATATATTTGTTAATTTATTATAAAGTGTTCGTCAATTCAAATAATTCTTAATATATCAGTCATATTTAGTAGATGGAAAGCCAAAAACAAAAAGAAAATAAAAAAAACAACAACTTACAATTACCCACTAGGTGTGGGTAATTAAATATGCTCTTAATTATGCATTCTTACAGAATGCCAGTACCTTTACAAAAAAAATAATAAAATCAAAACAAGACATTTTTTCTTGCAACAAAATGTGAAAGATTAGGTATAAAGCTACAATATTAAATATAATACTTGTGGTATGCTAATTATAGTTGGAATTGTAGCTGAGCACATGGTGCATTAGTCTAAGAGAAATTGTTTCAGTAGTAAATGAACAAATAATAGTTATCTATGGTAATTAATATAGAAATAAAGCTTTGATATATTAATTTTACTAAACTGACAGCATTTTATATACTACTAGGATATTGCCTGTCAAAAATTACGGGAGTAAAATTGTAAGCCTGGCAATGCTGTTTACCACACAATGCGAGGCCTTTGGCGCGCATCACGAGCCCCGAGCTAAGCTCCTTTGGTGCTCATTGTGACGCTCATGGTGAGCTGCAACTTTCCTGCTTTTGAATGATCACCTTTGGCGCTCCTTGCGAGCCCCACGATGAGCGCCTTCGCTCATAAACTGTATGTCCAATCGCTCCCATTTTTTAAAAAGTAATTATTAATTACTCAATTCATATTCATTTTTTTTGTTGTATATTAAAATTAGATAATCTAAGCATAAATTAAATGGAAAGGTTCTCCCTCTCTCCAAATTACTTTATCTCATCACACCACCGTGAGAGATAATTGCATAAGTATGAAGAGCATACTCAGTTGATATACTTTACAATAATATTGGGAATTTAATAATTAAGTCTCTGTGGCTATTATTATTAATCCAATTATGTATGAAAAAATTAATTAGATGCAAGGCAGGACCATTAACGTAAATTATGCTTAAAATGTCCAACTTCAAACTCAATTATCAAAAATCATTTCCACTATTTTTTTTAAACAGAAACCAATTGTAATTACTGTATATACTCGAGTATAAGCCGACCAGAGTATAAGCCGAGGCACCTATTTTACCACAAAATACTGGGGAAAATGAGTGACTCGAGTATAAGCAGAGGGTGGGAAATGTGCTGCCCCCTGTGTCCCTCTGTGTCCCCCTCTTGTGTGCCCTTTTCTTGTGCCCCCAGTCTCTCTCCCCTGTGTCTCTTCTCCCCTCTCCCTCCCCTGTGTCTCTTCCACCCCCTCCCTTATCACCCTCCTCCTTCTCAACCTCCCTCCTCAACCCCCCTCCTCATCCTCAACCCCCCAACCCCTCCTCATCCTCAGCCCCCCATCCTCCTCCTCAGCCCCCCATCCTCCTCCTCAGCCCCCCATCCTCCTCCTCCCTTCTCAACCCCCCTCCTCAACCTCAGCCTCAGCCCCAACCCCCCTCCTCAACCTCAACCCCCCATCCTCATCCTTAACCCCCCATTCTCATCCTTAACCCCCCCTCCTCCACCCCCCCATCCTCATCCTAAACCCTCCCCATCCTCATCCTAAAACCCCCTCCTCACTTTACCCCTCTAAATACCTCCCCCTCTCCCCTCACTTACCGCCATCTGCAGGTGCTCCTCCACTCCTCCAGGCTCCTTCCTGCGTCTTGACCCGGCCAATGCTAATGACGTGGCGCGCATGTGACATCATGTCATTAGCATATGCCGGGTCCTGACGCAGGAAGGAGCGTGGAGGAGCAGCTGCAGATAGAGGTAAGTGAGGGGAAAGGGAGAGGGGGAGGTATTTAGAGGGGTTAATTCAAGGAGGGGGGTTTAGAACGAGGATGGGGGTTTAGAATGAGGAGGGGGGTTGAGGATGAGAAGGGGGGTTGAGGATGAGAAGGGGGGAAGGAAAGAGACACCGGGGGGTTAGAGAGACACGGGGGGGGGGGGTTAGAGAGACACAAGGGGGGGGTTAGAGAGACACCGGGGGGGGGGGGGTTAGAGAGACACCCGGGGGGGGGGGGGTTAGAGAGACACCGGGGGGGGGGTTAGAGAGACACCGGGGGGGGGGGGGTAGAGAGACACCGGGGGGGGGGTTAGAGAGACACCGGGGGGGGGGGGTTAGAGAGACACCGGGGGGTTAGAGAGACACCGGGGGAGTTACAGAGACACGGGGGGAGTTACAGAGACACGTGAGGGGTTAGAGAGACACGTGAGGGGTTAGAGAGACACGTGAGGGGTTAGAGAGACACGTGAGGGGTTAGAAAATACACGTGAGGGGTTAGAGAGACACGTGAGGGGTTAGAGAGACACGTGAGGGGTTAGAGAGACACGTGAGGGGTTAGAGAGACACGTGAGGGGTTAGAGAGACACGTGAGGGGTTAGAGAGACACGTGAGGGGTTAGAGAGACACGTGAGGGGTTAGAGAGACACGTGAGGGGTTAGAGAGACACGTGAGGGGTTAGAGAGACACGTGAGGGGTTAGAGAGACACGTGAGGGGTTAGAGAGACACGTGAGGGGTTAGAGAGACACGTGAGGGGTTAGAGAGACACGTGAGGGGTTAGAGAGACACGTGAGGGGTTAGAGAGACACGTGAGGGGTTAGAGAGACACGTGAGGGGTTAGAGAGACACGTGAGGGGTTAGAGAGACACGTGAGGGGTTAGAGAGACACGGGGGGGGGGGGGGGGTTAGAGAGACACGGGGGGGGAGTGACTCGAGTATAAGCCGAGGGGGCGCTTTTCCAGCCTTAAAAAAAGGGATGAAAAACTCAACTTATACTTGAGTATATACGCTATATGTATGTGTACTTGTGTGTTATTTGTGTACTTTTCCTTATTGTTATTGTATATTTGTAACACGCCAACGTATTTCGTAGAATTAGGGTTAAGTAAAAGGCAAACAATAACACATTGCAAAGAGTGGAGAGCCTGGTCTTTGAACTTAGAATCTAGCGTACACAGTACTTTCCCTAAAGCACCTTACAAGATTAAAAAAAACTCCCAAATTTACAATCTAAGGGGCCTTTGTTAATTGATTTTTTCCCCTACATTACACATTTATTGTAATCTTTAGCTCCCCTACATTATAGCAGTCAGACCACATCCGTAAATCCTGCAAAAGATTTTACTGTAGGACTTACCAAAACCAAGCTTTAAGGATGAGAAACGGCTTTAGGGCACAATAGAAAATGAGTTATAACAAGTGCTGTAACTGCGGCAAGAAAACATTATATTTATATAAAAAATTATATTATATTTTAATTATTCATATTATTTAACATTAAATAGAGGTTGTATAATGAAACAGACATAATAATTTAATATCATATTTGTGGATTACATATATGTTGATATTGTATTAAGTGTTAAATATTGTATGCATTTCCTATTTTTTACTTGTTTTTTTGTATTATTCAGTCTCTTTACTGGTTGAGTCGTCACTCCGCAGTGGTTTTAAAACCATTTGCGAGTGAAAACTCCTCCAGGAGTCTGGTGATGCCCCGCCCAGGAAGTAGTTAGCAAGGTGTGCTAACATGTACGTCCTGACCAATGGACGTGAGAAGCAGAGGCCGTCAGAGAGTGCTCTCCTACAGGCTTAGGCCCCCCAACCCACCACACTGAGCAAGAAAGAAAGGAAGGCAGTAGCATGATCTCCCTAGTGGAAGCTCCCTGTGAGAGGCGGCTGGTGCTGTGTGTTACAGACTGAGAGCTGGCTGTTATTACTGTGTATGGAGAGCTGCTGTAGAAACTGTTTTAACCCCTAAGGAGGAAGGGCCTGTTTTAACCCCCAGGAAGGGCCTCAGCAGCAGTAGCAAGTTGTTGTGCTTAAAGAAAGTTGGTGCTTTCTATATTTGGGACTAAACAATAAGTATCTAACAAAGTGCAATAAATAATTTGGAATAAAAGAGGCTTTACTTGCTGAGGGGAATGGAGTATCTATAATAAGATATATAAAAAGTGCCAGCTGAAAACTCTCCACTGAAGAAAATTACTAGTAAGAGAGAAATGCCTCTTTAAAAGGAACCTATACAAAGATATAGAAAGAGGCAAAAAAAAGTCTGGTCTGGATTTGCCAGAATGGAAGGTCCAATAAGGAACCAAGGATATTGTCTAAAGTCGAACTTAAAGATAGTGTGGCAACCTGCCTTTCTCGTCTCTAGTTTCTAATACGTATTATATAACATCACTTAACAGGAGGCTTCAATCTATTTTCAATCTTTTTAATGCTCCTTCACCAGTGCCCTTTAATCTCTGGAATTCAGGATTCCCAGTCTGTGGTCTTTTCTGAATAGCTTCCCTCACTTTAGTCTCTCTCGGTCTCAGCTGTAATACTTCCTCTCTGGGCTCTGAGCTACAACTGAACTTTAAAAAGATTTTCCAGCCTGGTCACAGCTGTAGCCACATTATGATGTAATAGAGCCTTTTTTAACACCTGCAGTGATGGATTGGGCAAATGCTTCTATCCAGCCTCAGGCTCACATATCTGCCATCTTGGACTCTCCCATATTTCTGTTCGGCTTTGTCAATACCCTTTGGTAAGATCCAATGTGGACAGGAATCAGGCTTTTCCCAATTGATCTATAAGTTCATCAATTCTGGGAAGAGGATATGTGTCAAATTGAGATAACTCATTCAACCTTCTGAAATCACCATAGAAGCGTGTTGTCCCATCAGGCTTTGGAATCACGTCATGGCGGATCTCATTGGACAGAGCTGGATAAGCTGAAAAGACATCTCTATTACAGGTTAGCATTTGTAAACTTCTTCTCTCTGTTGGGATAATTCTTGAAATATTGGTACTTCAGGAGGTAATTTTTCTAATTCAGCAACAGATGAAACAAAATCTACTTCAACGACTCTCTCATGCCATGCTTTTAACAAATAATGTGATAGATTTAAATTGGTTTGCGGCGGTCAGGTTTTTTGATCTTGTAGTTTACTTCTCCGATGGCTTCTATGACTTCATAAGGTCCCTGCCATCTTGCCATAAGTTTACTTTTCCACAGTAGGAACTAGTACCATTACTTTGTCCCCTGACTGAAATCATTGGACCTGAGCTTTATGGTTATAGTAGGTTTTTTGTTGCTCCTGGGCTCCTTCCATATGTTCTTTGACTACAACTAGGATGTACTGGTGCCCCCCCGGGCTGTCTTCTCAAGTGGTCCTACTAGGTCCATTGCTATCCTTTCAAAAGTTTCCTCTATGATCGGAAGAGGTGTCAGTGGAGCCCTTAATTGGGGCAGAGGACTTGTAAGCTGGCATTCTGGGCAGGACAGACAATTCTGACGTACCTCAGCATAAATTCCAGGTCAATAGAACCTTTTCATAATTCTATTTAGGGTTTTGTCTATTCCCAGGTGACCTCCAAAAAGATGGCTATGGGCCAATTCCACCACTTGTTTTTGATGTCCCTGAGGTACCTGCATTTGTTCTATAACCTCATCGACAGTCTTGACCATCCGATACAGCAGATCTCTCTTTAAAACAAAATATGGACCTTGAGGATTTTCTCTTCCTTGTACGGTTACTCCATTCACCTCCATCACCTCCTTTCGTACATTATATAGAAGGGGATCATTAACCAGATCTTTACCAAAGTTTTTCATATTTATAAGACAGGGTTAATCTTCTGCTTCCATGTTTTCACTATCTGGAGTGTTTGTCATCTCCTGTGAAGGATATGTTACTGTTTCTGCTATATCTTCTCGGTTAGCCTGGGATGCTGCTAGAGCCTCCTCACGGTCCTGTTTCTTCTTGATTTCTGTTCCCCTATTTTTTTCCTTCTCTCTTTTCTTGTTTTCTTTACTTTTTCCTGACTGGAGAATAGTTCTACATCAAAGAAGGGAAAGATTTCACCTAATGCCACAGGATGGTTAAATGTAATGTCCTCTACATTATCAGAGTTCTCTTTTTGTTTTTAATGTATAAGCATTCCAATATGTGGAAAATTCCTGCCTGTTACTACTGCATACGGTAGTCGAGTGATCACAGGGCCAGTAATTTGGGGACATACACACTTTACCTTAACACATGAAGTCTTGATAGGCTAAGCCAAAACGGTACCATGTACACAAGCTATACCCATCTTTTTTTCTGCCTTTCAGTTATCCACGGATACAACTTTTCCTGATAGCATGGTCACTGCGCTTCCAGAATCAATCAGTCCCGTGACCGTCTTACTATTTAACAGTAGATCAGTTGTGTATGGATGTTTTACCTCTGCCAGTCCAACAATATTCACCAAGCCACATAGAGGTACAGGTATTCCAAGCTCACACTGCATAGGTTCTTGTCGGCTAGGACAATGAGCAGCTATATGTCCGTATTCCCCACATTGAAAGCATTGAACTGTGTTCCCAAAGGTGCTCTGTCTTACCTGTGGGCTACGAGAAGCCTTCTCTTCCAATTTTCTTCTTTCAGGCTCTTTTCTAAAGTTATCCTGGTGTATACCCAAGAAATTTCCAGTGAACATTTCAGTAGGTCAAACTCTGATTGTTCTCGCTTTCATGTCCTGGTTCCTTCTGCCCTGAGACCATCAGAAACATATTTTACAGTTTGATAACGTTCAATCCAATTGACCAGATCATCAATGGAGTGAGGTCCGCATTGGCCTACCCATTCTCTCATCTCACGTGGAAGTGCTCTCCAATAATGATTCATTACTAGAATTTCCACCATCTGTTCTGGAGAGTTACTTGCAGGGCAAAGCCACCTACGAGTTAAATGGAGAATGTCAAACATTTGTGTCCGTGCTTTCTGGTTACTGTGGTATCTCCACTAATGGAACCTTTGGGCACCAATTGCTGGCTTCACCCCTGCTCTAGCTAGAATTTCAACTTTTAATAAAGAATAATCAAAACCTGTTGTGATGACACGTCATAGTAAGCATGCCGAGCTGTACTTCTAAGGAATGGTGCCAGTATATCAGCCCATTGGGTTGTAGGCAAGGCTTCTCATGAAGCAGTTCTTTCAAAAGCTAGTAAATAAGTCTCAACATCATCTTTATCAGTCATCTTTTGTAGAAAAAGACTAGCTTTAAGTTTTTCCAGAGGAGCTTGGTTCTGAGACACTTGGGTAGCCAGTAACGTGTTAAATTCCTGTTGAGCAGCTGTACTCTGCATTATGGCTTTTACTATATATCCTCCATGCTGAGGTGTGGGCTGTCCTCAAAACAAAGACCAGGAATCCCACTTCTGACACCAGTGTGGTAACCTGCCTTTCTCTTCTCTAGTTTCTAATACGTATTATATAACATCACTTAGCGCTACGGAATATGTTGGCGCGTCACAAATAAACGATAATAATCACTTCCCAGGAGGCTTCAATCTGTTTTCAATCTTTTTAATGCTCCTTCGCCAGTGCCCTTTAATCTATGGAATTCAGGATTCCCAGTCTGCGGTCTTTGTTGAATAGCTTCCCCACTTTAGTATCTCTCTGTCTCAGCTGTAATATTTCCTCTCTGGGCTACAACTGAACTTTAAACAGATTGTGCCGGCCTGTTCACAGCTGCAACCACATTATGATGTAATAGAGCCTTTTTTAGAACTTGCTGTTCAGCTTTGACACAATAGTTGCTACATTGTTTGAAGTACACAAAAGTCTGTGCTGTGGAGGTAGAAGCTGGTTAATGGTGTTCACTGAACATCTAGAAGTAAAAAGCTTCCTGCATGAGGTTACAACATTTAAGAAGAGCAAGGGTCAAGAGTAAGGGCAATGCCCTAACATTCTGCTTACAGTAATCTAAATAGTAAGAGACTGGGACATTTTATTAAATATTACTGCCAAGTATTTTGGGGAAGCCTCACAGGACAAAGCAAGGTGTGGAAAGACTTAGAGAATACATTTGATTTTTAGATAGGTTGGCAGTAAATCTCAGACGTATAAAGAAATCTTGGTTTTATATATATATATATATATTTATATTTAATGAAATTCTCAAGGAATATATGAGTGCATGATAATTGGAGACTGTGAAACAAAATCTTAGTAGGGTTAAGAAAATACAGGTTATATAAGGTTTAAAGTGTTGGTTATTCATGGTTAACTTATACTAACATAACAAGAGAAGTTGAACAACCAGAATGGAGTTAAGGAGTATACGTCAGTCTGAATTATAAGTAGAGGAGAAGTATAATAGAAGAAGAAAAAGGGTGAGAAAGGGAGGGGAAGAGGGGAGAAAATAAAGGAAAAGGAGGAGTTGTGAGAGTATTAAAAATGAAGAAGAAAGATCAAAATCTACTCAAAAGTAAAAACAAGGATAAAAAAACAATTGGTGTGAAAAATCCCTATAGTTTCTTCTCACCCAAAGAAAATAATATGGAAAAATCTCTTGATGGTACACAAATTACCCCTTTGACTGTCACAGAACAATCTCCACCCAAATTCAATCTTAGAGATTATGAAAATTTGGACTTGTCAAGTACCGTAAGCACTCCAGAACACAAAGTTCTTACAACTATAGTAATGAGACAATTACTAACAGATTTTCAAAATTCCTTGAGATTGGAGTTAACCCAATAAATTGTTAAGAACACTCAGGCTGTTAATGACTTGATATCATGTCTAAATGAAGTAGAAAATAAGCAAGAAACTTTAATTAAAAATGATCAACTTAAGTTAAACTACATAAAACAATCTAGAGGAAGAAGTCAGGGATTTAAGATTAAAGCAAATGTCAATATGAGGCCTCTCTCAGAAGAAATAGACTGAGAGAATAGCTAAATTTATTACAACAACTGAACTCCCTAAGTATATTATTACCTTCTTTAACTCATTAATTAGTTTAAGCCCTCAAGGAGAAGACAACATAGATGGTATATATAGGATCCCTCTACCCAAAAATGCCCCAAAGGATGCACAAAGAGACGTGATAGTAAAAGTACATTACCCTAGTTATACAGGTTTTTGCAGATCTCTCAAGCGAAACGTTATTAAAAAGGAGAGAATTTAATGAAATTACCAAAGTTCTAAGAAATAAAAATATCAAATACAATTGGGGATTTCCAACAAAATTAATAATTATGAAAGGGAATCTAAGATATGTTATTAAGACAGTTACTGAAGGAGTAAAACTTTTAGAAATGTGGAATATCCCATGCATCTCTACTGTTAGGAAAGACCTAACAGCAGTTGATGCCTCCTTGTTTAATAAATGATTAAAAAAATAACAACAAAAATCAAAGGATAAAATTGGACATACTACAAAGAAACTTTAAGAAAGGTCCTAAAGCCATTCTAAATATTCTCGAATATGCTGAAGCTGTAAGAATTACTAACATTTTATCTTGGTGTAATACCAAACACATGATAAAATATAACATCATTGAAAAAGCTCTTACAGAATATCAAAAACTAGAGTACTTAATTTGGAGTAAAGATAAAAAAGACCTAAAAACACCTTCCCCAGTGATACATTTTCAGGTTAAAACTTGGTTCAAATATAATATTAAAATCGGGATTAGTAAGGTTTCCCTCCCCGCTATTGCCTATTATAACCCTAAATGAAGGACCTTTTAAATTTAGTAAAATTAACTGGGAGAGATGTAACCTTAAGAGGTTAGTAGACTTGTTTTCAAATGGCAAAATAAAAACCTTTGAAGTACTGAGGAGGGGAAACAGTCTCTCAGGAGAAAAATGGCTGGAATATAATGCTTTATTTAAAGTGTTGTCTAATAATGAGTATAAACAACTAATAAGACCAATTACTAAATTTGAAATAGAAATTACAAAGGAAGGATGGAAAAACACAATAACTAAACATTTTAAGAGATATGAAAGAAGTAAAAAAAACTATAACAATGAGTAGATTGGAGGAAGAATTGGGAAAGCAATGGAGCCAAACTTTATGGTATAGGTGACCACCAATACTCTAAAATGTGTTAACTTAAAAGAAAAGTATTTAAAAAAGTTATCCAAAAATTGTACTTAGTACCAAACCAAATCTCTAAATTTAGTAAAGAAAAAGATATAGATCTTTGCTGGAGATGTGAATCTGCAACAGGTTCTTTTGAATACATATGGTGGAAATGTGAAATTGTGCATAGTTTTTGGTCTTCATTTATAGATAATATGAAAAGGATTGTAAAGTGTGACATTTATTTTACACTTGAATTTGCGTTGTCCCACATGTTTCCAGATGATATGGGTTGTAAAGTTAAATACATCTAAGTTCACATCTTATCAACCATTGGGGAAAAAAAAAAACTCTTCCCACATGGGGAGAAGTAAAATATATAGGGCTTCATTCAATTCGGGGCTGCTACTTGCAAGTAACTTTGTGATTTGCTACTTTTGGGCTGCTTGCTCCAGTAGCTCTATTTTTACTTGCCTATTCAATTGGCCGGGAGCGCAAGTTAATCTCAATCGCGAACCCTGCCGTTGGAAGTAAGAATCGGGCCTTAGCATGTAGCCCGTAATGCCCCCTATAGCCACTGCCAATGGAAACAGAGATCGTCATTATGACATCAATATTTTCAACCCCCAAGTCCGTAGGACTTGTTAAAATGCAGCTTGCAACCCTGCTGCAGGGTCTCCACATTACGCCCATGCTGCGGGACCTCCACAATGTCTACATATCACCCCCAAGATGTGGGGATTAAAATCGGGACCTCCAGTGTCTACACATCACCCCCATGATGCAGGCGTCCCGATCGGGACCCCCAAACTGTCCCCACATCAACCCCATGCTGTGGGGGGGTCCGATTGCGACCAGTGCAGCATTTAAAAAAATAAATTCCTTGCAGCGGGGCCTTAAAGGCACACTAATGGTTTCCCCCATGCCGTGGGCGTACTTACCCCCCCCCCCCCCCCATGCTGTGTGGTACTCATCGGGATCCCAGGAGGGTCCCCCATTCGGATTGGCTGATGGACCTGTCAGTCATTTGTAATCCAATCAGAAGATGCTATTGCCTTCAGCCAATAAGAATGGGATACATCAGCCAATCAGAATGGGCTACAGGGGTGTATCCCATTTCGATTGGCTTATTTCTTGGCACCTTCCGATTGGCTGAAATATGATTGACAGCGTTTTTAGGACAATCAGAAGGCGCCATTTCCAAAAATTTTACCGGAGCATGAGCTAGAAGCCTCATTTGCACTGGGGAGCTCCTCCAGTGATGAGCTCTTTTAGATTTTTTTTTATTTCTTTAGCCCGTCTGTTTTTTTCCGAGGGGCCCTGCTGGCGTAGACTACATGGAGGATGGGGTCATCGCAGAAAGGTAAGTTTTCTATTTATACTGTATTGTTTTATATGTTGTGTTCATTTCTTTATTAATTGTAATGTTTATTTTTCTCCTAGGGGTGCGTAGTATTTGTTATTTTTCTGTAAGTGGTGGGGTGCTTTTTATTTTCTGTAGTGGTGCTTTTTTTGTTTTGTGTAATGCGGCTTTATTTTTTGTAATTAGTGGGGTGTTGGGGGATTTAATAGGTGGTTAGGTAGGTAGTGTAGGTGTTAATAGGTTAGGGTAGAAAGGGGTAATTACTAATTAGAGGGGTTAGTTAAGGTGGAGACCCTTCAGGGGTCCCGATGGGGACCCACGCATTGGGAGGGTTAATGTTAGTTGCCACGAGGGTACATACTGTACCCCCACGGCATAGGGGTAACCATTTGTGTGCCTGGGGCCCTTGAAGGACCCCTGACAGGGAATTTAACATCTTAAAATGCTGCAGGGGTCCAAATCTGGTTAATTTGGGTGAAGTGAGGAGGATACTTAAGGGCTTTGCGAGCCCTTGCTATACCTCCTTGGGTCAAGTAAACTGGAGCTGGCTTTTTGCCCTTTACCGGCTTGGCGGAAAAGGTAATCGGAGCAATTTAATAGTGAAGTGGCTATTTTTGCTCTCGGGACTCTTGCGGCTGCTTAAGATCAAAGGCTTTGAGACAATTAACTTGCGCTTGAGAGGAAAGCAAGGGAAAGTAACGTGCAGCAAGTAGCCCAATCGGAGCCTGCCAGTAGCAGGCAATTGAATAAGGAAGTAACTTGCGATCTCCACTTACTGCTATGAGGCCCATAGTCTAGAAATAGAGTTATCAAAAAAAGATTTCATTAAATTTAACTTGAATACACAACTGAAAACTAATATCACCTGGAAAATGTGAGATTACTACATAGAAACACTTAACTAACTTATGGCACGCTTCCTCATTCTGTATTCAGTTGATTTAAAGATTGATATTTATTGATGGAAAATCAGTACGTATGTTTAGGTTTTGTATGATTTTAAATATTTATTTGTGAGTTTCATGTATATAAAAAAAAATAATAAACGAAAAAAAAACTTTGAGAGTGGTCTTTGATACACGTAAAATCTCTGTCCATTTTTGCAGTAATGGCACTGCCCTATTTTGAGAGTGATCAGTAAAAGCTTATTAGCATAGGGTTTTGGTGTAAAAGTCAGAGTAACAGAGTAACTCATAATCTTTTAGCAGTGCAAAAATTAATGGAGATGTGTGCAGTGAATTTCAGCTTTGTCGTTCAGCAGTCACTCGTAGCCATGCCAAGTTTTCAGGTTGGGTGATTAACATAGATAGCAGGATTTACTTTGGACTCAAACATGGTGTAAACTGCCATATTGATAACTTACTAACATAACTGGTAGCTTTGGTGTGTTCTAAAAATAAGTACCTAAAATAGATATAGAATTTAGAGTTATTTTAGATATAAATGAACTCAAAGTATCATGCTGAGATATTGGTTTTATCAATAGCAATTAATTAAGATTAACATTTGGGGTAATAAAGAAAACAACAATGTCCAGTTGACAGACTAACTGTGAAACAAACTGTTAAACTGAGAATGCCCTTCTTTTCTACTCCCACTGCTAATTTTAATAGTTGTTGATAAACCAGTTAAAAATATACATAAATTACCTAATTTTTTTAATCAATTTTAAGGCATTTTCACTTTTTTTAACAATTTTTTTAAATTATGTTTTTTATGCATACTTTTCCATCATTATTTCATCAACAAATTCGACTTTTTCTATGTCACTTCAAGCAATCCAATATGGCCAAAGTAGTATTTTCTATATATTTCATTCACTGCAGTTGGTCTTTTGTGATCTGCATCAATCAGAACCTGACCACGTAAGTTTTTGACTGAATAGCCTGTTACCTCTTCTCTTCTTGATACTATCTTAAAGGAATATTTGACCTTAATTACCAATAAAGCATAGAGGTCTTGCTGATTAGGTGGTGTTGTAGCCCATGGGATATAAGGTGATACTGCACAGCAACAACTGTGACTGTCATGAACCAAGAGCCGGGTCCTAAACACAGCTTTCTTTCAGATCCCTTGGGAATACGGCTACCAAAAGTCTAGAATTCCTTAACAGAGGAGATCATGTTTATCAGCTTCAACAGTTCAGCTGGGCCGCGGTCCAGGTAGTCTGCTTGTCTAAGCTTGATGAAACATAGGCGCCATCAGGTAACAGTAGTGGTCAGGGAGGCTGCCAGTAAGGTGTAACACAAAACGAAAAAATGAAATTAAAACACTACGGTAGCCAGGCCGTTTCTTTCTGCAGATTGTAATAACGGTAAAATAAATGAAGTATATGTATAGTCCCCTTCTTGTATACTTTTAATATCTTCTCACACATATCATTTCAGAGTTGAAAAGATTATAATATGGACCAAAGCCTAACCGTGGGGACCCGATCATCATAAATACAGAAATGAACTCCTGATGTATCTATGCTGGGCTTTTACGTTAGATCTATTTACTGATTTTTAATAAAACTGGAGTAAAACTTGAATACTTTAAATATCTTATTTACCAACTCTCCTAAGTAAGCTATTTGGAAAAGAATAAAACTTAAAGTGTCCAGTATTTTTCAAAAATGTTATTAGTGGTCATAACAGATAAAATCAAGAAACATCTTATTGTATTTTCTGCTTGTTTTTTAACCAGAATTTTAAGTCTACGGAAAATAAATATTTACTGTTGGAAATTGCATACTTCAGATTAAAGTTATATCTAATTTTCTCTGTTTGTAACTTTCTTCTTATCTAACGCATACTGTTTATATCAGACACACACATTACATTACATTACATTAAGACCTTCTATACACATACAGATTTATTTTATTTTAAAAAAATAATTTGTTCCCCAGAGCTGCTTACATAGGCACGGTGTACCTACCAATAGAAACATTGAATCTGGATACGGAATTTAACCCTTTACTAACATTCAAGCCAACAACAGCACAATGCAGAGATCTACAAAGCAGTGTCTAGATCATCATTGCTTCCCTGTGCAGGGAACTACACATTCCATGATGCCTTCCTGTGCAAACTGACAATCACTGATTGATACAATGTAATAGCGGCCTGTGATTGGCCAAGATATATAATTAATTTTATGCAAATTTTGGCAGGGATTTCTAGGGGTGTTAAACTGAAAAACAACCACTAGCAAACTCAAGAGATTTACCAAACTTTAGAGTAAATGTTTATTTTGGCATTTTTTCATACACTGATACTCCTCTATCGGATGCATTCATAATCCATGAAACTTAAATATGCCTTTAAGTTATTACTCTTCTATAACACTAACACATGAGTTGCCAAAACTCCTGCTCTACTTTTAATATATTAAAAAGGTAAGGAATATATTTGCAATAGGTTTGTTATTTTGAGATCATTTGTACTATTATAGCATTAAGCACACATAGCTACACAAGTGTGCCTCAAATTGGTATAATCAAACAGGACGCCTCTCCAAAGATAACATCCAAATTTTCAACAAAGTATGAAATACTAAAAAAAAAAAAAAAAAAACAAGTTTGGGTCATTTCCAGGTATTGCACTCAGAATGCAATTTTTTTTTTCAACATGTGAAAGTTTGCATGTGTGGAAAGCACCAAAATAGGACACTGTGGTCATATTTACATAATTTACTTTTTTGAAGAACTACGCTTGAAGATAGAAAACATGTTTTTGCAATGTAAAAAAAAATAACAATAACAGCTTCTAATTTATTATTTTTTACTTGTGACTAGCGACTTGCCCGTCAAAAAATGACGGTCAATAAAATTTGAAGCCATTATAATGCTGTTTGGCACACAATGTTAAGCTGTTTATACTCTAAGGGCCTTCGGCGCTCATTGCGAGCCTCTCATTGCGTGCCCTTTGGCTCCTCTATATTTTTTTAAATACTAATTAATGAATTAATTGAATAATAAATTAATATAGTTTACCTTTTTCTAATTATTATATGTAACAATCAATAGCCTAAAGAGGTAGCAATCTCTTTTTATTGTCCTGAAGCATATTATTGACTTAAATTTGCATTACACCTCACTCCCCGACGTCCTGGCTGTTCCCCCATGCTGTGTGTGATGTTTTTGTTGTATTTTTATTTTATTTTTTTTGTGTGTGTGTGTTTCGGCCGTTAACTTTGTATTTTTCCTATCTCGTATATATTTTTTCTAAATCCCGCGTCTCGTAATTCATTTTTCTAGGTCCTTTGTCTCGTAAAAAAAAAATTCTAAGTCAACTGCATGCAGCCTAAAGCGATCCTGCATTTCCTAAGGACGCTAAGTCCTGCGTGTTTCATTGCCTCCACTGCTCGCCTCGCTCATCGCCCAAGTGCTGCGAGTTTTAGTGCCTTAACGGCTCACGGGCGATGAGCGCCTTTGGCGCTCATTGCCTAAGTGCTCAGAGTTAACGCCTCGCTTCGCGAGGTTCGCAAGCAATGAACACCTTCGGCGCTCATTGCCTAAGTCGTATACACCACGCAAAGCGTGATGACGTCTCATAGTTCGACAATTATAATATGTGCTGTGGAATCTGCTATTTTGCTATTAGTATTTCTTGAGATGGGAGGAAACTTTGGGAACAAGGCAGTTACAGTGGCCAGTGCTCTCAGCTGTACTAAAGGGAAGCTCATTAGTTTGCAAGGACATATCAACTTACACAAAAGACCGTATAGAAACAATCTTGACCAAAATTCTTCAAAATTCTTCAAAATTCAAAAATAGACAAAAACACTGCTTATGTTCTTTTTAGACTAAGGAAAGCACAATTTAAATGTTGCTTTAAAAAAGAATATCAAGTATTCTCTCGGTACTTGAATACCTCAAAACTCGTCGATTGCGGTCTTCAATGCATCTTGATGAGCAAAAAATCATTTGGCACTCAACGCTTCCTTGGTAATCACCGTGCTTGCAAAAACCAATTAACATTACTCCTTATGGGAGTTTGATACTCATCATTTTGACACCTGTCATGCCTTCTGGAACCAATTAACGACAAGTACCAAGGGTCCACTGTATGTTTGTAATTAAATAAAACAAAAATAAAAGTGTCCAGTTTTGAATAAACTGCTTTAATATATGGATTACAATCCAAATGAGCACAAATACATCCGTATGAAGACTTACTGTGATTGGCTGAGGACTGGCAACCTTTAATTTTCACTTAAAAGGAGAATTTCAGGGGGTGTAATAAGCATTGCTTTAGTCTACTTTTACATTTTGCATTGAGGAAAAACATTTAATACAGTGGCAGCACTTTAATATTTTTGATAGATAGAAAATGTTATAAAACATTAATTGCTCTTGTAGAAATGACACAAAATGTCCCATTTCAATTTAATGTTTTGGTCTAATTGACGGACACATTTGTAACCTATCCAACAACACGACAGACTCCTGATTTTGTTTAACTTGAACAGTAGTAAATCCAAATAGGCATGAAACAATAATTGTGCTGTTGATGGACCTGAAATAATAAATTACATTAGGAAGTATGTCAATAAATGGGCTAGACTTGTGTTGAAAGATGAAGTCCTTAAAGAAATCTGAAACTGGGACTGCAAGGAGATATTAATCTAACAGCATCTCCATCAATTCAATGGTACCTTCAAATGATAATGTTTTGTACTGTTATACGTATCGAGAACAAGAACTACCACAGCCCATTTTCCATTACCACCAATAAGTTAATGCCTTTTTCCCCCGTTTTTTTAATTTTAAAGACAAAAACCTACTAATTTATTTAATAACTAAAAATCTAGGAATCAGCATGAACGTTTTAGGAGGTGCGACTCCCTGGCTCATGGGATTTGCCAAACATAATTTTAAGAAAACTCAATTATTTTTCTCAGTATAACTGTTTTAACATCATAATTGTTAAGAAAAAAAAACATTTACAATATATTATATTGTTAGATAACAAAGGATATTATTTAAATGCAATATTATTCTAGGTTACACATTAGCATATTTTCTGCAAACAATTATTTTGAAAATTTAACATGGGTAATGTTATATTTTGAATTGTAATATATATATATATATATATATATATATATATATATATATATATACACACACTATAAAATTCTGTTATCCACAGGAATCATAAATATTATTTCTTCAGTAGACCCTTCACGCTGTCTTTTGCCTGACATTGGAAAAGCAATAAGCTATTTTTCTACTTTACATTTTGAGAAAGTGCATGGTGACAAATAGTATGGCTTTTATTTTCCAAACACCACCATTAAAATCAAAATACCAAAGTCAGGACTACTCAATTATGTTGCTAAAAAAAATATCAATCACAAAAAAAGAATAAAAAAGTCACAGTTTTTACTTTAGTTGTCTAAACATAGCTTAGAGGTGATCTCCAATATTATGGGGCTCGTCTGATGGCTATAATGACATGTGACTTATTTGAAAAATGGTCCTGTCATCTTCAAATGTTCAAATGAAAGGTCTCATGCCATCTTTGCCCAAATATTATTAATGCTTTCAGGAGTTGCCATGGCAACAAATTGATTGCTTGAGGTAAATGGATTGGGAGTCTCCCTTTTTTTCAATAAAGGGCGCTATACTTTGTGAATCAGGTTGCAACGCAGGGCAGTGGCGGAACTAGAGAATGGAGGGCCCTGATGCAAAAAACGATGTGCCACCCCCCCAGGAGGTTGTAAAAATGTTTTTGTGCTGCACCCCTTTACCAACTCACTCAGTGCCACCTCTTCCCATATCAGCTCCCATCCCCAAGGCCTCTTCCCATAATAGTACCCCACGCCAAGACCCTTTCCCATAACACTACCCCTCCCCAAGACACTCTCCCATATCAGCTCCTCTCCCCAAGACCCTTTCCTACGAGAGCACCCCTCCCCAAAATCATTTCCCATAACGGTACCCCTCCCTACTACTTCTTCCCTTAAAAGTAACCCTCCCCAAGACCATTTCCCATAGCTGTTCTCAAAGACCCCCTTCAGAGTAGGGCCCTGGTGCATTGCGCCACCTTCGACCACTGGTAGCGCTGCCCCTGATATAGGGGCTCTTTAACAGCCACCAAGAGCAACAGGGAACTATGTCCTATTGGTGCTTAAAAGGATAAGGAGGTTCCTCATCCTACCCCTCAGGAGTTCATGAGGGGGTGGATATCAAAGGCAACTTCCACACCTCCTTTAAGTCCAAGGGTAAATTAAAATCTTGAAATCACTCCTCCACCCAACATTGGATCTCTGCTTTTGTTGTTCTTAGGTAAACCAACCCTTATAATGTAAAGTCCAACCACAAAATACTTAAGCTCACTGCTAAGAATTGATGCGGTTCTGGATTGCTACCTTGCCGTGGTGAAGGGGCTTGTGTACTTGAATGAAGCTGTGAGCTATACCATGTAGGGTCAAGAAAGATGGGCAGGTTATACTCCAGTGGAGAAGGAACGGACAATCCACTCCAGTATCTTTTGTAAGATAGCCTTATTAATAAGCACAACCAGTGACATAACAATGTGTCTGGCTGCTGTGCATAGGGTCATAGAGAGTCAGACACAACTGAATGACTGAACAACAACAAAACAATTGATAGAGCAACAAAAGCCAGTAAAGAATCTAAACTTCAAATCAGAACCAATTACCAGCAACATCTTTCACTCTACATTACTTATACCTGGCATAAAAATGATAAAAGTGTTTTAAAATTAACTTTCCGATGTGTAAAACATATATCTGCATAACATATAAACTCAGTCTAGAACTAGCATACACTTTATCTATTTTAAAATCCTTAGAATCAAATCCTTACAATCTGTGTGTTGCAACTGCATATGAAAAAAACTAGGTTAAGAACACAATATTCCTAAGCTATTAATACCAACCCGGTAGTATAAAAGAACCATAAAAAGCTCATCCAGATTGTTCGAATGCTTTTATTTTAAATGCTCTCTGCCAACAATTTAGTCTTTCACGAGAGACTGTTAATTGTCAGGAGGGATGGAACGGGTAGAGTTAGGAGAAGAATGGAGGCTTTGTACAGTAGTCGATGGCAGTCAATGGCGAAAAATACATGAAGACTTGGAAAGATAGACTACACTGGACTGTGATGGGCTACAGGACAGGTAGAGTCATTATTAAGACAGTTCTTTGTAATAGCCCCCTCCCTGGAAATTATAGTGCACTGATACAGATCATACTTGTACCCTGCAAGTACATTTTCAAACACAAACAATCTTACTGTGACTGCAAAATTATATCTGCAATAATATTTATTCACTAATATTTAAAGATATGTGAAGAAGCACTGCAGTGTTATATTTGCAGTATGTTCTTATGAAGAGCTTGACTTGAGAATATGAAAAATGTTTTAGTGTGCTTAAAATAAATACAGCCATAGAACTGTAACTGTATTCTATTACATTTCACTTTAATGGCAGGAATCATTTGGCTTTGTTCCTAATGGGAAGAGCCATGCAAACCGATAACATCTTTATTCAGTTATATTGAAAGACTGTCACTGTGAATAGCCACTTGAGACATTCCCGTAAGATTACTCTCTCTGGCTACAAGGAGATTAACAGTTCAAGACGGAATCCAGCATGATACAAGCATAACATCTGCAAAGATGTTTATGATCATGGCTTACAACGCTGCTAATGTTGTTAGCTTGGTAATACTTCACAAACATGTGAAGCTCTTCCTAAACTACAATGGCCTTTTAATAGATCACTTACATGTCTACTGATGCTGTATTAAACTTGACTACACATATTCTGCATATGCTGAAATAGTGATTATAAAAACTATAGAATTGATATCTGGTCCCTGAGCAGGGGCGAAGCTACCAGTGGTGCAGTGCGCCAGGGCCCTCCTCTTGGGCCATTCATTTCTGATATAGTGTATGGGCCCCCAGCTGTGGCCCCTTGGCTGCACAATCCCCTGGCCGGAGATTGGCGTATGACTTTAAAAAAAAAAAAAAGAGCATTTCTACTGAAGCTCGAGGAGGTGGCAGTGTGGAGCAGTTCAGCACACTGGAGATGTGTATCAAGGAAGAATGTAAGAGCAAGAGCTGCAAAGTGACAGCAAAGTACAGGGGTTGGTTTTGATGGGGGAATAAAGGAGATACAGATGGGTGCTATGTGCATTGGTGCCCACAAGGACTGTGTGAGGGACTGAGTGCTCTGTGGAGATAGTATATGTGTATATATTTCTGTAGTGTAGGGGGCCCTTCCTGCACCGCCTTGGCTACACCAGCCACCCCCATCCTGTACAGGATGTCCCCCGAAAGTGGAGTAAGCTCATCCTGGAGCTGTGCTGAAGTCAGAGGAGCTTTTTGGAGGCAGGAGGTAAGGGAAAGATAGTAGTGGGGGGGGGGGGGAAGCAGCAATAAGAAGAGGTCTTGGGGAGGGTTGCTGTTATTGGAAGGGGACTTGGAGAGGGACGCTGAGTTAATTAGGGGGCAGAACATAGAGATAGCCTCACTGTCAATTCAGCACCGTTGAGTTGCGCCACATTGGAGGGCGGAATAATCATAGGCCTTCCCTGAAACCGCCATCTAGCAGATACTTGCTGGCACTGCAGCTGTCAGTGCTGGCGATTTCTCATACACAACGGATAGATCGGGTATATCTACGTTTCCCTATTTTAACAATTTAGAATCTAACACATGCTGCTTATATCAGAAACACACATTACATGGAGTCATTCTATACACATACAAATTGTATTTAAAAATAAAATTAGTTTTGCACACCTCCAAAGCTGCTTACATGCCACAGTGTACCTACCAATAGAAACACTGCATCTGGATATGGTTTTTAACCCAATACAAATATTCATCCAACAGCAGCACACTGCAGAGATCCACACAGCATTGTCTGAGCTGCTCTTTGCTTCCTTGCGCAATGTTAAAACAAGCCTACACATTCCATGGTGCTTTGCTGCACAAACTGCCATCACAGATTGATACAATGTATTAGCTGCCTGTGATAGTCCAAAACAAATTATGAATTGTATGCTCATTTTAGTAGCTATTTCCATGGGTGTTAATGCCGACAATCAAGAGATTTAGCAAACTTTAGGATACATCTAATAGCGTATTTGCTTTGGGTTTTTTTTCAAGCCAAAAAATATTTGCATACACTACTGATTCACCTCCATCAGTTGTATTCATAATCCAGGAAATGTATACATGTCTTTAATACAAATAACTCACTACTCAATTTATTTCTTAGACAATTCCTTCTGGTTACCAATAAGAGGGGTATGGACAGATGCCAATGTTTATTATAGGGACAGGACATCTGCAATGTGTATCTTACAAGAAATCAGGCCACAGGGTGTTTGAGCATAATATAAAATATATAATGTCCAGTGATGCAGCCCTCACTGGGCTCTCAAGACATATTTTGCTGAATTGGTCTTAAAAAGTCACTTGAAACCAATCTTATTTTTTTTGACAAACGATATATGTAAGTGTGAAGGTGACCATCTACGGTACTGCAGAGGTTAAACACATAGCCCCACTGTAAGTCACACAAAACATCCCGCTTGTGAGCGGCCACGGCACCTGCCAGGAGCACGACGCACTTCCGCCAGCTTTCTCTTACCTCTCTGCAGAGCGCAGTGAAGTATTCTACACACCGGCATGGCTGTAATAGTGACGCGATCTGCGCATGTCTTCACCCCAGTAATATAATTGGCTAACACAAATCTGGCGGAAGTAGTCAGGAAACTGAGACAGAAGTTCTGGCATACTGAACTGGTTTGCTACGGGGGCTCCGCATGGACAATAATAAGCACCCTTTCAATCGATGTCATTTGATGACTTTTTAGAGTATGGTATCTACAAAATGAATTATCAAACATCGATGTTGGTCTGTTGTTAAATATAATATTTACTAATACACATAGTAAATTTCAGTAACAAATATTCTTTAACCAAAATCTATTTAATCACTCTATGGAAAAATGTTTTTATTTTTTTATTTTTGTATTTATTAAAGTATCAGTATGGAGTAAAATCTTAGCATAAAATGTAATGTGAATAATTTCAGCATAATACACATAATATCAATATTATATTTCGTATTATCATACTAGTTGTTTGCCCATCATAAATGACAGGATAATATTTTTCCCCACCCCCTTCCCCTGTCTCTTCCCCCCCTCTGTATCTTTCCTCCCCTCTCCTGTGTCTCTCTCCCCCTCCCCTGTGTACATCTCCCCTGTATCTCTTCCCCCTCTCCTGTGTCTCTGGGCCCAATTTGGAAATGTCCAAATTCTGCCCAAAGTGTCAAGATTTTGTGTGGCCGCCATTATTTTCCAGCACTGCATTAACCCTCATGGGCATGGAGTTCACCAGAGCTTCACAGGTTGCCACTGGAGTCCTCTTCCACTCCTCCACGATGACATCACAGAGCTGGTGGATGTTAGAGACCTTGCACTCCCCCACCTTCCGTTTGAGGATGCCCCACAGATGCTCAATAGGGTTTAAGTCTGAAGACATGCTTGGCCAGTCCATCACCTTTACCTTCAGCTTTTAGCAAGGCAGTGGTCATCTTGGAGGTGTATTTTTGGTCGTTATCATGTTGGAATACTGCCCTGGGGCCCAGTCTCGGAAGGGATGGGATCATGTTCTGCTTCAGTATGTCACAGGACAAGTTGGCATTCATGGTTCCCTCAATGAACTGTAGCTCCCCAGTGCCGGCAGTACTCATGCAGGCCCAGACCATGACACTCCCACTACCATGCTTGACTGTAGGCAAGACACACTTGGCTCTGTACTCCTCACCTGGTTGACGCCACACACGCTTGACACAATCTGAACCAAATACATTTATCTTAGTCTCATCGGTCCACAGGACATGGTTCCAGTAATCCATGTCCATAGTCTGCTTTTCATCCGCAAACTGTTTTCAGGCTTTCTTGTCATCATCTTTAGCAGAGGCTTCCTGCTGGGACGACAGCCATGCATATCAATTTGACACGCCACCCCAAGAACCTCTGCAGAAATGCTGGCAGCACTCATACGTCTATTTCCCAAAGACAACATCTGCATATGACGCTGAGCACGTGCACTCAACTTCTTTGGTCGCCCATGGTGAGGCCTGTTCTGAGTGGAACCTGTCCTGTGAAACCTCTGTATGGTCTTGCCCCCAATCTTCTTTTAGCCTAGGCCATCTTTATGTAGAACAACAATTCTTTATTTTTCTGATCTTTAGAGAGTTCTTTGCCATGAGGTGCCATGTTGAACTTCCAGTGACCAGTATGAGAGAGTGTGAGAGCGATAACACCAAATTAAAACACCTGCTCCCCATTCACACCTGATACCTTGTAACACTAATGAGTCACATGACACCGGGGAGGGATAATGGCTAATTGGGCCCAATTTTGACATTTCCACTTAGGGGTGTACTCACTTTTCTGGCCAACGGTTTAAACATTAATGGCTGTGTGTTGAGTTATTTTGAGGGGACAGCACATTTACACTGTTATACAGGCTGTACACTTACTACTTTACATTGTAGCAGAGGGTCATTTCTTCAGTGTTATCACAAATGACAGGATAATATTTTACTGTATATTTCTGTTTCCCCACCTCCGTCTCTTTCTCCCCACTCTCCTGGATCACTTCCCCCCTCTCCTTTATCTCTTCCCCCCCTCCTTCCCCTGTATCTCCCCTCCTTCCTCCCTCACTCCCCTGTGTCTGTTTCCCCCCTCTTTCTTCCCATGTGTCTTTTTCCCCCCTCTCCCTCCCCTGTGTCTCTTCCCCTATTCTCCCTCCCTCGTCTCTCCCCCTCCTCTCCTTCCACTGTGTCTCCCCCCTCTCCCTCCCCTGTGCCTCCTTTTCCCCCTCTCCTGTGCCTCCTTTCCCCCTCTCCATTGCGCATGCGCAACTCGCAACTTGCGCAACGCGCAACTACATTTTATATATATATATATATATATATATATATATATATATATATATATATACCCATATACAACTGCATAAATAAAAGAACAGTGGAATGCAAAGTAATAACTAATGCGCCACAGCATTCATTTTTTGTGTATGCAACTGAGAGTATTTGTTAATGTCACACTGTAAATTCTATTTCTAATGAAGTTCTCCGACCAGAATAAACTCAAACCACATGCAAATCTAAAGCTTCTGTATTCTCTTCTGTGAATTTACAATGTATGGCAGATTATTATATAAAAACATAATAATATTCCCAGCACATCTGAGAAAGATTCCTAAAACCATTCAAGGCGACAGATCGGTATCAAAGATTATTAACAAACTAGCGGCTTGCCCGTCAAAAATGACAGCAATAAAATTGTAAGGCTGGGAATGCTGTACCTTTGGCTCTCAATGTGAGCCCTGCTCTGAGCGCCTTCGGCCTGGCTCACGATGAGTGCTGTTGCTTGCGTTTTTTGTCTAAGTGTTACTGGCTTCGTGATCGTGTTTACTTTCTTGCGCTAAGTGTTACTGGTTTCGGGGGGGGGGGCGTTTTTACTGCTTTCGGTCTTGTTTTCATCTATTTACGTTTTTTCGGCCGCCATTTATTCTCTCACTTAGCCGATATTTGATCGTTGATTCTCCACCCCTTCAATGAGTGCCCGCGGGCCTCCACCCCAGCAACTGCGTTCCTCGCTTTGCGAGGCCCGCAAGCGTGACGACAACTTGCAGATTGACAACTATTATAGTTGATTATTCAAACCAAGGAAAGAACTTCTCTAATTTAACTGATCTATTTGCCACTCATTACTCTTATAATCAAGCAATGTTGGTCAATCCTAGACCATGAAAGGAGGCAAAGTTCTAGTTGCATAAAAATAAGAATTTTATTACAATACATAAAATGCAAACAACGACGCCTAAAAATATAAAACCACAGCACTGCCCGGATGATAACATCCATAGAGAAGTACATGTAACGTATGTTTTTACATTATTCAATCACATTATTTCAATTGTACCATTAGCCCAGAGAGAATCTGCATCAAAAACTGTAATCAGTATTAAATATATCTTTTTCAATTATTATATTTACAATATTACGGATAATGAATTAGCACTGACAGTTATAATCCAATCTACATATATTCTTCAACAGTCCCAACATGTGCATATCAGGATAGAACTTTACACCATATGTTATTAAATATTACCACAAAATTACACATTATACAATATCCTATTTAGGTGCTTAATATTCAAACATTCTTTATATTAATATTAATTGAAAATTTCCCTGAAATGTTTCACTAATTAGAGTGCAAAATAATTATTATAACCATCCCTTTATTCCCAAAACTTGGAAAGGTATTGTATCCAACTGACACCATCCAAATATTGAAGTGCACTACTAATTAAACAAATCATTTTAAAGCAGTACATGATCATAACTATTTAAAAATCATCACCCAGTTTAGTAGCAAACAAAGTCTAATTTCATTATTATTGCAATACTTAACTTACATTATAATTACATATATATATATATATATAATCAATTGGCCGATAATCAATAAATATATGTGTGAAAAAGTAATTATATTTACAAAATGTAACACATATAACACATCACTCCTAAGCCCCCATCTTCAAAATATTGTCTCATATGTTGTCAGTATTAAATTCTTGCAAAGATCATACTAGTAACTATAGTACAATACCCTAAAAATACTAAGGACCTCATTCTATTAGCGGCCGTAAATCGGCCGTAAGGCTGCGATTCCTTGCGGGGGTTCAGTTAACTCGCGATTCTATTATACGGCCCCGCAAGGATCTCCTTTTACGGCCGGCCGCATATCTTGGAACCGGCCGTAATCTCAGAAATCTAAAAACTAAAAAATAAATTCAAGCCTGCACTGTACAGCTCTGTAAATGCTAGGGATCATATTGGGGGACATGAGGATTAAAAGGAACCCACTCTCAAGCTTGCACATCTGCCCATACCCGAGTTCAAATTAACTGTTTATTTTCCGGCTGCGGCGTGGGCGTGTCTGAGGTGCTCCAAGCACTCTGGACTTTTTACATGGATATTTTACGGATATTAAAAATAAAATATTTTACGGATTTGAGTACAGGATAATTATGTGCTATTTTTTCTAACACCTAAAATCCCTTTATAGTCTTCTCAAAGTGCAGGATGGCTTTATTTAAGCTATTTTATGTGCTTAATTGGTGCTAGCGAGACCTCTTTCCTGCAAGTAAGCTGCGGCTCGCTTTTAGCCTTGCAGAGAGGTTTCCCGGAGGAATTGAATTGCAAAACTCTTGCGGCCGTTTTAGATCAAAGGCTTTCCTCTGGCGCGAGCGGCCACAAGAGATAGCAAGGCACCGGCCGCAAGCCTGCCGGAGCCTCCGGCCGTAAGGGAATAAAATAGCAGAATAGCTTGCGGCCGGTCCTTGCGGCCCCGCAACGGCTGCGGCCGCTAATAGAATGAGGCCCTAAGTTGGTGGTAATGGAACCCACCATCGACTCCATAAAGGATGTTACCGATAATAACTACTCTCAACATTACCTTCTGATGTACCTCACAGGTCAGATACCTATACTACTTCTAGTGTGGCGGTACTGGGGATCCGCCACTCCCCTCCCTAAACTACCAGCACTACCTAAACTGCTCTTTCCTCCTGATCTGAGAATCGCAATAACATACATTTTGTTCATATCAAAGTAGTACAAGCATTGTAAGTTGATGCGGTAACTTCCCTCGTGGGAACTTTATGACGTAATCCTCTACTAATTAGCCACACACGTTTAAACCTCCAAGCCATCAGTTTCAAATTGTGTACCTCCTGATAAAATAAAGGACCAATTCTGGGACAGAGAATCCAATGCTATGGGACTGCCTTGAACCTGTAGTGACATTGAATCTCTCACTTTCCTGTTTTTGAAGTTTGCCATTAAATTTACCTATGGCATCCCACACTGATGAACTACCCAATTGAACACTTGCTGATTCAGCTCCCAATCACATATAATAGTTAGATAGAAGCTTTCCGAGCTTGGAGCACATAGGCGATGAGCTCATCACCCTGCGAGTCTTGAGGTTGCACGCAAATTTAAGCCGAATTTGCAGAGTTTCGGCACTCAAAAATCAGCTAAGAGCGAAAAAAAATGGAAGCCGAAAAAATTTAAATGAGGCTAAAGGAGAACAAAGCGCACAAATCACCGGCAGGCACGTACGAGTTAGCCAGGAACGACCTCGGAAGCTCGGGGGGGGGGGGGGGGGGGACCTCACAAAAATAGTAATTTAACAGCCAAATCGGGGAAATTGAAATAACACCCCAAAAAAGAAAAAAATATAAAAATAAACATAAAAACACACTCACACACAGCATGGGGGAAACAACAAAAAAAAAAAAAAAAAAAAAACATGTACAAAAAACTATAACAGACAGCACAGGGGGAGACACAGGAAGCCTGGGAGTGAGGTTGCAAGCGAATTACACCCATATTTGGTGTTTTTCGTCACTCCAAAACAGCCTAAGCGAGGAGAAAAATGACGGCCGAAAAACGGAAAATTTCAGAAACAGCATGAAAACGAGGCTCAGCAACGCCAGGCTTGCAAAACGTACAAAACACACAATGCTGAAGATAGTAACATTTACACAAATAACGCCAGGCATGCAGGTCTTAGAAAATACACCACACCGAACACACCGACACTTACAACAACAACGCCAGGCACACGGAGAGGCTTGCAATGAGAGCAGGCGAGAGGAAAGGCTCGCAATGAGTGCCAAAGGTGCTCATCGCGGGGCTCACGATGAGCACCATGAGTGGCAGAGGTTTGCAATGAGTGCCAAAGGCGCTCATTGGGAGCCCCGGGTTGAGCGCCAGCGTGGGGCTCGTAATGAGCACCGAAGGTGATCAGTGCAAAGCAGGAATCTTCAAGTACACAGGGGAGAGGCTCCCAATGAGCGCCAAAGGTGCTCAGAGGACCAAAAGCCTCACATTGTGTGGCAAACAGCATTGCTAACCTTATAATTTTAATCCCGTCATTTTTGACGGGCAAGTTTCTAGTTACATGTAATAGTTGCTCAATGAGCGCAGAAAGTTACGTATTTGATGTGGGCTGCAATGAGCGCCAAAGGTGCTCATTGTGGGGCTCATGATGAGCGCTATAGGTGCTCATCGCGAGGCCCATACGCGACTGGCTTAACGGGGCTGCAGTGAGCGCTCATCGCGGGGCTCGCAATACAGGGGGGAGAGACTCCAAACGGCATCAAAAAAATTATGGGCTTAACGGCCGCCATTTTTTTAAAGCTCGTAACTCGAAAGAAGTTTCCAGACCGCCAAAAAAAGCCAATTGATTCGAAAATTAGCTTACAACCTCACAAACAGCACAGGGGGAAAGGCAGGGTGCCTGTAAGCAAGCTAATTTGCTATTTAATTTGAGTTTTTTGACAATCTCAGAACAGCTACGCAAGAAAAAAAATGGCGGCTGTAAACCCGTTATTTTTTTTAAGCCCCTAAATCAGAAACCCATTTTGGGCTTGAGGAAAATGATCAATTTCCCAAGCCCGCAAATGCTTTAACAACCATAAATGCAAACAGGAGCACAGAGGAGAGAGAGGGGGGAGAAAGACACAGGGGAGGGGGGGGGAGACACACAGGGGTGAGCGAGGGGGGAAAGAGACACAGGGGAGGGAGAGAGGGAGGGGGGATAAGATACACAGGGGAGAGGGGGCAAAGAGACTAGGGAGGGATAGAGGGGTAAACAGACACAGGGGAGGAAGAGGGGGGAAAGAGGCACAGGGGTGAGAGAGTATGGAGAGGCTCACAATGAGTGCCTTCAGAGCTTATCGCAAGGCCCAAAAGTTGTTCCTCCTTGTCCGTTTATGAAAGCTACCACCATAGCATTGTCTTTTTGCACCTTTACTGACTGTTGAGGAACTTTGTCTTGGATCACCGACAGAGCTAGACACTCCACTTGCAACACATGTAGATTGGACAACCATCTTTTCTCCATCTGATTCCACTTGCCTTATATATATATTCCCTGGTGAGGAGCTCCCCAGCCTGAACAACTTGCATCTGTGGTTATGACAGTCCAATTCAGGGATTCCCAATGTACTTATGTTAGTAGGTTTGTTGGTATCCTCCACCAAGTGAGGGACAGTCTTGTCTCCTGTGATAAAACCATCAGCTTGTCTAGACTTCGCCTACTGCTAGAAGATGTATCTTGCAGTAACAACATTTGTGCTCTTGCCCATTGCACTGCTGAAATGACTGCCTCAGCCATGTAACTTGATATCTTAATCTTTCCACCTTTATCAAAAGGTTCTTCCTGGTCCTCAATCTAACTCTTGACAAAGAACCAACTGAGACTTTTTGTAATTGATATTAATCAATGTGTCATTTGGAACATCTAAGTAACTATCAGAATAATGTGTGCCATGTATTGCTCTGACTGAGCTACTATAAGGCAGTCATCCAAATATGAAACCTACTAATACCACCAAGACCTTTGTAAACACTCTGGGAGATGCAAGCCCGAAGGGAAGGGGTTCAAATTGCCAATGCCGTCCTTGAATCGCTATGTACAGATACTTTTGTGTAGACTGGGAATGTGTAGATATGCATCCTTCAGATTTATGGAACACATAAGAACTCCTCTTCTTAGAAATGTTACTGTTGATTATTGATCCCATTTTGAATTGTCCTTTTCTCAGAAATCTGTTGAGCCCTCTGAGGCTATGATTGGTCTGTAGCCTCCTGTAATCTTTGGGACTAGCAGTAAGATTCTCTTTCCTCAGAACCTGTGCACTGCACCTAACAAAATCTTTCTTATTTTTGTCTTTCTGTGACTACAAGATCTTTAAAACTTTGAAGGAGGTGTTTTACAGGTTTCTAAACTGTAACCTCAATGAACAACGTAAAGAACCCAACGATTGGCTGTAAATTTTGGCCACTCCCCTGGGTAAAAACCTTAATCTTGCTTCCACTGGTAGCTGCCAAATGGCATCAATAGGAGATGGGTTTGGTGCCCATCAAACTCATATGATCTCTGACTCTGCTTGTTCCTCTGCCTCTAAGAGAAATCAAATGCTTAATGTGTATTACTGTCAGGAAGGTTTGAAAACTTCTCGTTTCCTTTCTGGAAATTTTGGAAGAAACTGTCTTCTTTTAAAGGAAAACTGTCTGTTTCTGAACAAATGCCTATCCTGAGGTAATTTTGATTTAGCATCTGCCATCTTTTCCACCAGAAATGTCCTTACTCATATGCAGGAACACAATAAATAATTTAATTCAAAGGGCATTCTGGCTAACCTATTCTTAGATGCTGCATCTACCTGCCAGGCCCTGAGCCAAATAGCCCTTCTTGGCGCTGCAGATAATGCTGTACCCCAGGCTGCTAATCTGAGTGACCCCCAGTAAATGTCACACAGAAAATGTGACGCCAACTGAAGCACAGTTATCCTCTCGCTTTCTCAGCCAATGTTGCATGGCCCTTGCCCCACTAGTTGCCACCACTGATGCTTTTATACCTGCCACTTGGAAACTCCTTCTCAAGGCTACCTCCGCTCGTTTCTCCATAGGATCTCTTGGAGCTGAAGTTCTTACAGAGGGATAGTAGACATTTTTGACAATATAGCCACTAGTACATCAACCTTTGGATATAAATCCCATGAACATGTGTTCTCCTGATCCATCGCCAATAGATGATTAACTCTTGTTGATATTGGAATTATTCAGTCCTGATATTTTTGCAATCCTGTTTAATTAATTCCATAATAGCTTAAGAAACTGGAAATACTTATGATGTTTTTACTGCCCCAAAGAAGGCTTTATCCTGCATAAACTGTTTCTCAGATTTGTCTTATAAAGGTAATGCTGACTTGACCTCTGTTATTGAATAACTAGCGAATTGCCCGTCAAAAAATGACGGCAATGAAATTGTAAGGTAGCTAAATTAGTAAATGAATATAGTGTACCTATTTTGAAGCATTGTGATGAAGAGCTGGCAATCTGTGTTGATGTTGCTGCAGCATTAGTGGTGTGGAGCTGCTGTATAAGCATGCTGAATGTGTGCAGTGTAACACTGTGCGTGCGCGAGACCAAACCGTTAGCGTAGTGGTGTACTTCCGCATTGGTGTAAAATGGCGAGTAATGTGTGGTATAGGTCTGTATCGGAATATCCGTAGGTGTTTTGTGGTGTTTTGCGAGTTTAGAGTGCTGTAGCCTCGTTTTCGTTTTGTTCGGCGGCCATTTTTTCTCTCGCTTAGATTTTTTTTTGTCTCTAAACTGTTTTATTTCGAGTAAAATCGAGGTGTAAGTTGCATTTTTGAGGTCCTGGGTGCTCCCTCTTGGTGTAGGTAAGTTTTTTATGTATGTGCTGTGTGTATGTATTGTGTTTTAAATGTTTGTATGTCGGCGTGTTGCGTCCGATGTTTGCGAGGTCGTAATGTGTGGTAACGTGTTTCGTACGTTGTTTGCGTTCCTCGTAAAATTTAGCGAGTGTCGTAATTTGTGTGTCGTGTTTTTTGAGTAGCGACGTGAATTTTGCGAGTGTCGTAATTTGTGTGTCGTGTTTTTTGAGTAGCGACGTGAATTTTGCGAGTGTTTGAGGCCCTTGCCCAGTGACCTCGCCAGCAACTGAGTCCCTCGCTTTGCGAGGGGCCTCAGTTGCTGGCATGGAGCGCCTTCGGCGCTCCATGCCAGCAACTGAGGCCCTTGCCCAGTGACCTCGCCAGCAACTGAGGCCCTCGCTTCGCGAGGGGCCTCAGTTGCTGACATGGAGCGCCTTCGGCGCTCCATGCCAGCAACTGAGGCCCGTGCCCAGTGACCTCGCCAGCAACTGAGGCCCTCGCTTCGCGAGGGGCCTCAGTTGCTGGCATGGAGCGCCTTCGGCGCTCCATGCCAGCAACTGAGGCCCTTGCCCAGTGACCTCGCTACGCGAGGGCCGCGGCTCGCTGCGCGAGCCGCGGCTCGCTACGCGAGGGCCGCGGGCTCGCTACGCGAGCCCGCAAGCGTGAGCAACGACTCGTACGCTCACAACTATATATGTGATTAAGATTTTCTTCCATAGAAAATACATTTTCTTTCTTCAGACTCTGATCTTCTACGTCAGAATCAGAATATATGAACACCACTTCTCCCCTGAGGAAGATACCTACAAATCTAGATTCAGAAGATCATCAAATAATGCCTCGAGAGATCTATTATAACTACTTTGCTGGCTCAGTTGACTTCCAACGGTATTGGATGCTATCTGTGGTTTCACATTTGGCAGTGTCTCCTGAATTTCATTTTGGAACCACCCTGGAAACATTATCCTGTTATTGCTTTAATGGGACAATCTCCCAACATGTATTTTGGCATGAGTACCCATATTTTAAAGAGGGGTCCTCCAGTTTTCATCAGAGGGTTTTCATGTACCGATATTTTTTTTTTTTTTTGAGGGGGGTTAAATCATTGCCCACCCAAAAATACTGTTTACAAACCTAGAAGCTTGTATAACAATCACATTAAAGTTGGTTTATGAGAACGCTAATTTGAAAGAACTCTATCTCATAAGTATCCTCATTATACTGGCCATTCCTTAAAGTCCCACTGCTCATAATTAGCCTCATTCAATTGAGCGGTTCGGGAGATCCGGGCTCGGAAATGGAGCCCATAACTTTATTTGCTATTCAATTGGCAACGTTTTGCGGGCTCCGATTGAGTTACAGGCTCCGAGCTGGGATTCATAACGGTTTTTAAAATTTCAAGTTAATGCCCTCCAAGCCTTTGATCTTTCACTTTCGCTAGGCTAAAATCGCAAATTGTTATTTAATTGCTCCTATTCCACCTCGCTAACCACTTCGTCAAGCCCGCAAATGGCAAAAATCGAACCACAAGTTAAGGGTACCAAGGAGGACTTGCAAAGGGCTTAATGACATGTACGGAGCACTTCAAATGCAAATAAAAAATCAATACTGTACTGTTATTAAAAAGGAAGTGATGTTAGGTCTTACAATTAAAAGCACAACATTCTCAAGCTTGCATATCGCCAAAAGAAAATACTTTGAAATCCAACCTCCAAGCCCGTAACTCGTAATTGCAGCCTGTAGTACTTTGAAGACTCGAGGTTGGATTTCAAAGTCCTACGGACTTTAATTACCAGCCAAGCCATAGGACTTTAAAATCCAACCTCCAGTCTTCAAAGTACTACGAGCTTCAATTACGAGTTACGGCTTGGAGGTTGGATTTCATTGATGTCATGATGACGACCTCTGTTTCCATTGGCTGTTTCTAACTCGGGAGTTACGGCCTTCATGTTCAAGCTCGCAAATGCTACATACTAAAAGCATGGTTTTCTAATCTCGATATCAGCCCCTAACTTCCGGTCCTGGTCAATTGAACAGCATCGCAATCGGAGACGAACGGGAGCCCACAACTCATTTGTAGACATTCGGCTATCTGCGATCGAGTTGCGATCCCCGAATTGAATGAGGCTCAATATCTTTTATTCTAGCTGTGTTGTCAGATGCTTTCTGTTCCTACAGGAAACAGTCAACAGCTTAAAGGGCACATGACTAGTCATTGCAATGAGGAGCATCTGCTCCTTAAATTGAGGATGCTACTGAGTATTATAATATTGGATAAGTGGGAACTAGCTTATTTATAATAGCCCCAAAATTACCTAAGCAACCTTCTAATAGTGAACAGTATGAAAACATGATTTAAAAGAAAATATGTCACCTTCAAATAATCATTTATCTTGAAAAATGTATATGATTCAGAACATACGAAGGGGGTCATTTACAGGCTTTCCCCGCAAAGTAATAATGAAGCGGTCTCAACTGATGGGTCATATTACTCCGTGCAATGTATATAGTGAAAGCTAATGATTTTATTCTGTGCTACTTATAACCTAAATATAACGATTTGCAAGTGGAACTATTAGTCAGTTGCCATGACTGTGGTAACCAGTTAATAGCTTTTCAAAACTTAAATGTTGCACCATTGATCAGATAAGCTTTTTTTTTGGTCTTGTGCCTAGGGCTGCTGATCTTATGGGACGGCAAATATTACAACTTTTAAACTGATTTGGCATTTGCCTGTTTAAGTGTAGGGCTGCTGCCATTAAAGGTGTCATCTTTATACCATTTTCTTTCTTCCAGAGGTACAGTACTATTAACCTTATTTGTCTCTATATGCATGTACCTCTTTTCTTTTCCTTTTTGTGTCTCTTTCCCGTTACGTCCCTTTAAGGCTGTATGTCCTTCTCCTTGACTCTCTCCCTTTCAGCATGTATGTCTTTCTATGCAGAACTATATCTTTCTATATATATATATATCACATATTATAATTGTCTAACTACGATTCGTCGTCACGCTGCGTTGCTTAACGAGCCGCTAAACCGTACCACTTTGCCGATCGTACGACTTTGCCATCGCCTGGCGAGCCTCGCGTAGCGAGGCGAGCTGTTAAATCGTAGCTCATTGCAGGCGAGCCTCGCATAGCGAGGCAAGCCGTTAAACCGTAGCACTTAGAAAAAAAATACGAGGTGAAAAAAATTACGAGATAAGCGGCAGAACAAAAACAGTAAAAAAAACACTAAATACACACTAAAAAATAAAACAAAGGTCACTTACAGCATGGGGAACCAGGCAGGACGTCTGGAAGTGAGTTGGAACTGCAATTTAGATCGATTTAGCCGAGTTACAAAGATCGAAAATCGGCTAAGCAAGAAAAAAATGTTCGCCGAAAAAAATGAAAACGAGGCTATACTACTACGAACTGCGTAAAACACAGCCACAGATGTATGTGTTCGAAAAACAATGAGATAAAGGATGCGGATTAACCGCACAATGAGTAAAAAGACAGTAGCGAGTATATTTTACGAAACGATATTACCGATTTACGCATTAACACAGATTTCCCGCCTTTGTCTCGCGCCACATAGGATTTTCCGCCGAAAACAACGCATTTGGCTTGCGCAACTGCGGATTTCCCGCCTAAAACAATGCATTGTCTTGCGCACAAAGCCTATATATAGGGCACACTTCACACATAACTGACACTTTCTCCTCAGGTGATGACAGTCTGACTGGATGTTTTCTGATGCCGGGAAATCGCAAGAGATTGTTAGCTCTTCAGTATATTGCTTCAGCATTATTACATTAAAAAAGGTAAATATATTATTTATAATTATTAATTAATAAATTGGTACTTACTTAATAAATAAGAAATAAGAAATGTAATTAATAGAAAAATAATATGGTGCTTACCTGTGTGAAACAATTGTTAATAACATTCATAATGTACATTAATTAATTAATTAATTATTAATATCAAAATTAATTAACGATTAAGAATGTCAATAAAAAAACAACATATTTATAAATTAATTATTAATGTACATTAATTTAACAATTATTTTGTTATATGTCGTGATTACCTGTGTGAAACAATTGTTAATAACATTCATAATGTACATTAATTAATTAGGAACACATTGATTCATCAATTATTAATGTACATTAATTTAAGAATTATTTTGTGATATATCGTGATTACATGTGGGAAAGAATTGTAAATAACATTCATAATGTATCATTACTAATCATTAATATTAAAAAAGGTTAACGTTTAAGAATGTGCATCAAAAAAGGAACACGTTGATTAATTAATTATTAATGTATGTACATTATTTAAATAATTATTTTCTTATATATTTTGTATAAAATAAGCCAAAAAAGAAAAATTAAAGGCTATATACTCATGCTTACATGTTGATGTTAGATTTAGTCACAGATTAGTTTAATATTAATGAACATTAATTGATTCTTATTTTATTAGTAATGTACATTATTTTAAGAATTCAGTTGTAACATACTCATTTTAAAATACCACTCAAAAAAAAAAAAAGGGAACATGCTTATGTGTTGACGTTATATTTAGTCAGACATTAATTTAAGATTAATACAGATTCATTGATTCTTATTTAAAGACTAACAGTAATATTGAGTGTATGTTTATAATCTATGCTTTCATATGTGTGTTCATGCTGATTGATTGATATATTTATTTCATGTTTTTAATATATTGCAAAATAGGTATGTTAAGCCTCATTGATTAATACAGATGAAGTAACATATTATACATTAATTTTACTATTTTGTATAATTGCAGTGAACTCTACCTGAATGACCAGAGATAGTGATGTTTTTTTAAACATCATAAGGATAATTTGGACAGGTACAGAATTTTAATTATATTACTTCGGCAAAATATTAAAAAATATGAGGTTTTTAATGTAGCCAAATATATGTCTGTTGATGTTCATTTAATGATATTGATGAAGCAAAAGTTTAAAAATATTATCTATTTGATTTTACAGTTTATTAGGATCTGAAAGGGAATAAACAGACAGTGTGACGTTTGCAGCCTTTGAACAACATCAACATCATCCTCACAGGTATAAAATTTTATTTTGTAGTGATGCATAGAAAAAGGCTATGTATTATATATTTGGTGAAAATTGAAATGTATTGAAAATGAATAGTACTTATTGAGTCAATAATTTATGATATTTAGTCAAAATAAGAAGCTTACAACACTTGCAAAAAAAAAAAAAAGGATGGTATGCTGTGAATTCAATCAAGAAGGAATGTTATTGAAGGATTAATAATATAAAGATAGATATGTGCAGCTATTTCCGATTTCATATATGTCAATAAAATACTTTGAAAAATGGTTTCATTTCTTTCAGACTAAAGTGCAACAATTGAAAATGTTTTATTAGTTTATTCATCTACTTTAATCTAAAAGTACAAAAAGGAAAAAAAATGTATACAAAACAAAGAACAAACAATAATTACATCTCTATTTAAAATTACAGATTAAAATGGCGGACAATGGAGAAGACAAAATTGAACGCAAAAGAAGATTGGCAAGGGAAAGGAAGCAAAGGTGGAGAGATGCTCAGAAACCGGAAACTTCACAACACTTGCAAGAAGAAGATCGACAGAGACTTTTAAATAAAAGAAAGATGAGTAAGAAAGCTGCAAGTGAGTGTGTTGGGGCTTCCAAGAAACGTAAAAGTAAACAAAAACATCTCCATGAATCATTGTGCAATGATTCAAATTTGCAGAATGATTTAAATGTAGACACACAAGAAAAAAATGTACTTAATGTGGTTTGTCAGTTTTGTGGGGCCTATCATTTTATAAAGGAAAGACCTACTGACGGAAATTTCATTAGTTGCTGTCAGAAAAGAAAGGTGAAACTTCCACTAAGACACCCATTTCCATATTATTTAGAATGCATTATGAGTGATCCAACATTTCCAAATTATAATAATTTCAAACAAAACATAAGGTCTTATAACAGTGCAATTTCATTTGCTTCAATGGGTGCAACATTAGCAGAAAATGTACCAGGACATGGTCCTTATTGTTTCAGAGTTCAAGGTCAAATATACCACAGAACTTCACATTTACACCCACAAGAAGGACAGCAAAGGAAATTTGCACAGTTATATGTCTTAGATACGATGGAAGCTGTGGAACAAAGAATGACACTTCCTGAAAATAGACAGTGTTTGCGCATAGTCTAAAAAACCATATAGTCAAGCATACAAACAATTAGCACAGCTTGAAAAAGAACAACAGGAACATGCTGAAAGACATCAATTGCCTACACCAAGAGTCAATATGGTGTTAAAAAGAGATCGCAACACTGATCAAAGAAGATATAATTTACCTACTGTAAATGAGGTTGCCATGGTGTTTAAAAATGAAGATGGTGAACCACCTTTTCAGCGGGATATTAGAATATATCCACGCAATGAAGAACAACCATTTATCAACATCAATATATTTAAGCTGTAATTTAGATCCAATGACATATCCCATTTTCTTTCCAAATGGGGAACCAGGATGGGAACCAAAATTACAACTAGAAAGTTATCCCAATACTAAACTTCGTATTAGATCTAATATTTCCATGCTGGAATATAAAGTGGCACAAACTGCTATCCGTGATTGTTTTAATCCAATTTTACATGGAGGAAAACTCACTCAACAATGGATTATTGATTCATATTTACAAGTTGAACCCAATAATCTAAATTTTATTAAATATCAACAAAATAAATTACGAGTAGAACAGTATTGTGGATTAATGGATTATGTGTCAGATTTAGCTTCCAACAGAGACATTCCAGCTGGAAGAGCAATTATTTTGCCATCCTCTTTCCAAGGATCTCCTCGCAATATGCGAGAAAGGTATAATGATGACATGGCTATTGTTACAAAATTTGGAAAACCAGATTTATTAATAATATTCACGCGTAATCCACAATGGCCAGAGATCAAGGAAAATTTGAATCTGGGACAAACTACTTCTGACCGACCAGATTTAGTGACAAGAGTATTTAAAATCAAACTCAATTCATTAATACATGATATCACTAAAGCACACTTATTTGGACAATGTGTGGCTTTTGTTTACACCATTGAATTTCAAAAAAGAGGATTGCCACATGCTCACATACTTTTAATACTGCAGGAAAAAGACAAGTTGAACACTGCAGAGAGAGTGGATTCAGTAATTTCTGCACAATTGCCAGACCAAGAAAAATATACAAAACTTTGGGAGATTGTTACACATAGAATGATTCATGGCCCATGTGGAGAGATGAATCCGAATTCACCATGTATGGAAAATAAAAAATGTACTAAAGAATTTCCAAAACAATTTCAAATGCAAACTTATGCAAATTGTGATGGATATCCTTTGTATAAAAGAACACAAGGACAAACAGCTATTATCCGGGGCCAAAAGGTTGATAATAGATTTGTCGTTCCATACAATCCACATTTGCTCATTAAGTACAATGCACACATCAATGTGGAAGCTTGCACTTCGATTAAATCAATTAAGTATGTGTATAAATATATATACAAAGGATATGATGCAGCTACTGTTGTTGTACAAGGTGCTGGAAATGAAAACGAAAATCCAATTTTACATGATGAACTATCAAATTATTTAGATGCTCGGTATGTGAGTGCTCCTGAAGCAATGTGGCGCCTTTTGAAATTTGAGATGCATGATCGGTCACATGCTATCTATCGTTTAGCTGTACATTTGCCTGAAAGTCAGTTGGTTTGCTTTACTCAAGGAAATGAAAGAACTGCATTATATCAAAGTGAAGACAGAGATACCACGCTTACTGCGTGGTTTAAATTAAACTGTCAGGATACGCAGGCCAGACAATTATTATACATAGAGATACCATATCACTATGTATTTGTAAATGGTCTATGGCGACAACGAAGAAGAGATACACATAAAATCATACCACGCATTTATACCGTCAGTCCAAGGGACATTGAACGTTTCAGCTTAAGATTACTTCTGCTACATGTTCCCGGTGCACAGAGTTTTGAGCATTTACGTACAGGTAATGACATAGTTTATGAGACATTCCTATTAGCTGCAAGACATAAAAATTTCATATCTGATGATACAGAATGGGAGAGGTGTCTGGAAGAAGCAGCACTATGTCAAATGCCTAAGCAAATGAGACAACAATTTGCATTCATTTGTATATTTTGAAATGTACCTAATGCTTTCACTTTGTGGGAAACATTTAAATTAAACATGTCAGAAGATTTCTTAAAACGTTACAGAGAACCAATAGCTCTGTTAAAAACATTGATGGAAATCCAAGAAATATTGTTGGCTCATGGATTAAATTGTGCAAGTTTTAATTTACCAGATCCAGGACTTATAGATGACATCAATTTTGATGATTATGACACTGAGCTGCAAAAACAAAAAACCCAAGAAAAACTGGCAACTTTAAATAATTTACAGTTAGAAGCATTTCATGCCATCACAAATGCTACAGATGATGAAATGGTCAAAGACCGGTATTTCTATCTAGACGGACCAGGTGGATCAGGAAAAACTTATCTGTACAAGTGTTTGATGAGTTATATTCGATCACAGGGTCAGATAGCTATGCCATTTGCAACAACTGGAATTGCTGCACTTTTGTTAGATGGTGGTAGAACTGTGCATAGTGGATTTAAGCTGCCAGTTCCCATTTTGGAAACATCAGTGTCAGATATTCGACTCAATTCCATACAAGCAAAAAAATTCAAACTAACTAAACTAATTATCATAGCCGAGGCAACAATGATGTCATGTCATGTACTGCAATGTATTGACAGATTCTTAAAAGAAGTGATGGATAATAAGTTGCCATTTGGTGGAAAGGTGATGCTGTTAGGAGATTTTAGGCAAACATTACCTGTTGTGCCACACGGAAATAGAACAGAGATCATTGAAACATGTATCAAGACCAGTAAACTGTGGCAAATATTTACACATCTCAAATTAGAATTAAATATGAGATCTGAAGGCCAAAATGAATTCAATGACTGGCTCATTAAAATCAGAGATGGAAAACATCCAGAAATACAGCATTTACCAAATGATACCATTGAAATTCCATCAGAAATGGTTTGCAATGAATCACTCATATCAGCCATATTATTAAACACTCTTAATAATGAGGATTACACAGACATTGCAAAAAAAGTAATATTGACATAAAAAAATATCAATGCCTTGAATGTAAATAACGAAATTTTAAAATACATCAATGCATCACAAAATAATTATTACAGTGCAGATTCTATTCTGTCAGATGATAAAGACAGTGAATCGAATTTTAGTATTGAATTTATTAATTCGTTAACACCATCTGGAATGCCCCACATATTTTACAATTGAAAAAAGGCGCAATTGTTATGTTATTGCGAAATATGAATCCAAAAAAAGGACTTTGTAATGGGACCCGATTAATTGTGCATGAGTTAAAAGATCATTTTATACATGCAGAAATTATAACTGGCACCCATAAAGGTGAACGAGTTTTTATACCAAGAATTGATTTAGCTCCAAGTGAGAGTGGTTTGCCCTTTGTCCTTCAACTGAGACAATTTCCAGTTATCATGGCATTTGCTATGACCATCAATAAATCCCAAGGACAAACTTTTAAGTCAGTTGGGATTTTTTTTAAAGGAACCAGTTTTTGCACATGGACAACTCTATGTGGCTTTTTCAAGATGCACTAATCCAAAAGAAATTAAAGTGCATGTTGAAGAAAACGAAACTCAAGGTCATTTATTGGACAATGGATGTGTTTACACCAAAAACATTGTCTACTATGAGGTGTTGGAAAGATAGAGGACAATGGTTTCATTTTAATGCCAACATTTTATGGGACTCAATATGATTGCACAAAAACAACATTAAAATATCCTTAAACAGATTTGAATGGGTTCAAAGTTTTATATTTACGTGATTGGCCCCACAAAACAATTAACTGACTTTTTCAGGTTTACAAGAGTTAAATGATATTGTTTGATGTTACAATTTCAGATGTTAAATATGTGTTTTTGGAATTTTGAAAAAAGTTTGGTAAATATATATGTGGTATAGTCAAATATGTATTGTTAGTATAAAGTTTAAGTATTTTAAGAATAATTGGAAATGTATTATTTAAAGACATAGGGCCTCATTCTATTAGCGGCCGCAGCCGTTGCGGGGCCGCAAGGACCGGCCGCAAGCTATTCTGCTATTCTATTCCCTTACGGCCGGATGCTCCGGCAGGCTTGCGGCCGGTGCCTTGCTATCTCTTGCGGCCGCTCGCGCCGGAGGAAAGCCTTTGATAAAAGGAGATCCTTGCGGGGCCGTATAATAGAATCGCGAGTTAACTGAACCCCCGCAAGGAATCGCAGCCTTACGGACGATTAACGGCCGATAATAGAATGAGGCCCAAAGTATTGATTCAGGGAGAAATCCGATAGCCAGTTAATGGGGTCAGGAAGGAATTATTTTTTTTCCCTCTTTGATACAATTGGACAAGTTTCAATAGAGGGTTTTTTATTGTTTGCCTTCCTCTGGATTCAATGCTAATTTAGTTTAACAAATATGTTACAAATGATAAAAAGCATGTTATTGTTAAAACTATTTACTTACTCAAAGTTAATATAGTCTGCAGTTACTCAGTGATAAATATGTATTGAAAAGTGTTAGTATTGTTAACAAAATGGTGAACAAATGTTTCATATACAAGTTGCATGTTACAAACTTTAATGTTTGTGAAATATAAGTTGAAAGTTAAAAAAATTAAAAGTTAAAAAAATTAATGTTTTTATTTTTAGAAAAAAAAAGGGACAAATGTAGGTGACTCATTTTGTGTTGCAAACAAATTTCACAACATTTAATTTTTATTGACCGTCATTTTTTGACGGGCAAGTCGCTAGTGTGTATATATATATATATATATATATATATATATATATATATATATATATATATATATACCCGAAACACCCTGTCCATTTTCTTTGTATCTCTTTGCCCACGACAATCTGCCTATACAGTGCCTTGCAAAAGTATTCTCCCCCGTTGCATTTTTCGTGTTTTGTTGCCTCACAACCTGGAATTAACATGGTTTGAGTATTTGCATCATTTAATTTACAGAACATGCCCAAAACTTTGAAGATTATTTAAAAAATGTTTTATTGTGAAGCAAACAACAAATAGGACAAAATAACAGAAAAGGTCAATGTGCATAACTATTCACCCCCTAAAGTCAATACTTTGTAGAGCCACCTTTTGCGGCAATCACAGCTCCAAGTCGCTTTGGATAAGTCTCTATGAGCTTGCCACATCTTACCACTGGGATTTTTGCCCATTCCTCCTTGCAAAACTGCTCCAGCTCCTTCAAGTTGGATGGTTTGTGCTTGTGAACAGGAATGTTTAAGTCTGACCACAGATTTTCTATTGGATTGAGGTCTGGGCTGTGACTAGGCCATTCCAACACATTTACATGTTTCCCCTTAAACCACTCAAGTGTTGCTTTAGCAGTGTGTTTGGGGTCATTGTCCTGCTGGAAGGTGAACCTCCGTCCTAGCCTCAAATCATGCAGAGTGGTACAGGTTTTGGTCAAGAATATCCCTGTATTTAGCACCATCCATCTTTCCCTCAACTCTGACCAGTTTCCCAGTCCCGGCTGCTGAAAAACATCCCCACAGCATGATGCTGCCACCACCATGTTTCACTGTGGGGATGGTGTTCTTTGGGTGATGTGTTGGGTTTGCGCCAAACATAGCGTTTTCTTTGATGGCCGAAAAGTTCAATTTTAGTCTCATCAGACCAGAGCACCTTTCTCCATACATTTTGGGAGTCTTCCACATGCCTTTTCACAAATTTAAAACACGCCATTTTGTTTTTTGCTGAAAGTAATGGCTTCCTTCTGGCCACTCTGCCATAAAGCTCAACTCTATGGAGCGTACGGCTTATTGTCATCCTATGTACAGATACTCCAGTCTCTGCTGTGGAACTCTGCAGCTCCTCCAGGGTTACCTTAGGTCTCTGTGCTGCCTCTCTGATTAATGTCCTCCTTGCCCGGTCCGTGAGTTTTGGTGGGCGGCCCTTTCGTCAGGTTTGCTGTTGTGCCATGTTCTTTCCATTTGGCAGTGATAGATTTGATTTGATAGATTTGATGTGGATATTTTTTTTTATAACCGAACGCTGACTTGTACTTCTCAAGAACATTGTCCCTTACTTGTTTGGAGAGTTCCTTGGTCTTCATGGCAGTGTTTGGTTAGTGGTGCCTCTAGGTGTTGCAGCCTCTGGGGCCTTTCAAAAAAGGTGTGTATATGTAATGACAGATCATGTGACACTTAGATTGCACACAGGTGGACATCATTTCACTAATTATGTGACTTCTGAAGGTAATTGGTTGCACCAGAGCTTTTTATGGGCTTCAAAACAAAGGGGGTGAATACATATGCACATGATAATTTTCTGTTTTGTTTCTAAAAAAAAAGTTTTATGTATGTTTTTCTCATTTCACTTCACCAACTTGACTATTGTGTTCTGATCCATCACATAAAATTCAGAGTAACAAAACATTGAACTTAAGGCTGTAATGTAACACAATAGGTAAAACATCAAGGAGGGCGAATACTTGTATCCTCCTGTGTCTTTAAATGTCTGCTTTACTCTGCTTCTGATTTTACCTACTCTTGTACTTTTTTCTGTCTGTCCCCACCTCTGTAAATGGTCACTGTAAATTAAAACTTCCCATCATGCATTTAAAAGGACATCTTTTATATTACTAACATTTTGTTTTACACGTAAAATATATTCTATTTAAGTACTATGAAGAATTACAGGAACAGTTAAACTATGTGTTTTTGATCCACTGGAGGAAAAAGCATAAAGTCAGAAAGTCTGTTAATTGTGCATTAATTCTAAAAATTCTAGTTTAAAGTGACATCATGCTACAAACTCTTTTTTAATAGAGAGGCAGTGCCTGCATTTATATACAAGCCCCTTTAAAGCACAAGTGAATTGTAAGCAATTTCAAACATATTGGCAAGTATCTTGGCTTACCAGTAATGCTGCACTGCAGCTCAATATGCATGTAAAGCGTTTGTGGGTGACATGACACCTCAGCCAGACCAGTAACATCAGCAGACAGGCTGAAGTGTAGGAGCTTGCATATCCGATGCAGCTTATGAGACGTATGCAAACTTCTCTTTCTCTCTCATTTTGGGAAGAGAAATATGGTGGTTTGTAGAAAGAGCTGTCATGACTGCCTTTTGGGTCTGGAATGGGACTTCCCGAGCCTACCCAAAAAAGTAATTTCTGGGCCAAAACCAGTTATGCTCTATTTTCTTGGCAACCACTGGGCCAGGGGTTTTATCAGTACTATGACAGTTTCTGGGTATGTGACCTTATCAGGCAGGATTATTATGTTTGTCACAACTCCTGGACATTAAAGATCTTATTAACTCTGTTGTGTTTTTTTGTGGGAGTGTGGTTACGGTTATTACTATAATGTTAAAAAATGGTGGCTTAACTGTCCTGTACATGAAAGAGCCTTAGAGACTGTACACTTCTATTCAGTGTATTTTATGTCAACTATACCACTACCATCATTTACAGGTTGCTCTGATAATGCATTGCTTTAATATACCTAGCTGGAATAAGCTTGTAGCAGCTGTGATTACTGCACAGTAATAATATTATTTTACCTGCAACTAACAAAGATACACTTTCCTATTTCTGGCATGTTGTGTTCCGCACACCATCATAGTTAGTGTGACAACAAAGGGTTAACCAAAAGTTTCTGCAAGAATTTGGCTTCTGTGAAGGGCAATATATCCATCTAATCATACTCTCACTGTGGCCTCCAATAGTCCTAAAGTGACTTTATTCCCGCTCTGGAGTTTTAAAACAGATCAGGTCTGGAGACCAGGAGAAATGCTTTTTTGTCCGGAATTCATAACCTTACATTTATTTGTGTTCAACCTCATCTGCCATTTAATTGCCCTTTCCTCTAATATATGTTTTTGTTGAAGGGAAAGTACATCAATTTCTGATTTAATTACCATGCATAACTTGGTATCAACAAAAACGGAAACATTACGTTGCAGTCCAACTTCTAAGTTCTCGTTTAGTAGTATCCAACTCTCTCTGACCCTGTGTACCTCAACACGCCAGGCACAATCATTGTGTCTCTGGTTGTGCATATCCATAAGGTTACCTTGTCAAAAAAATAACAAAAGTTGTGACTAATGTGTAAGAAAGCCACACTATTAACAACTCAGGGAAACTTTAATTCTAGTAAAATTTAAAAAAGTGAACACAGCTAGGGGAAATTAAGTAATAAAATATTTTCAGACTAAAATACACTACTGTACATTTTACAGATTTTGTAATTCATTTCATATGACATAAGTCATTTAGAGTGAACCAACCACAGAGTTAAAAAAAAAAAAAATCAGGTTGATACACTAACTGCACCTCCGCAAAAAAATTAAAGTAGACACAGTATGTAGAAATAATGATTAATCAGTGTAACAGCAGGGTACAGTTTGTGCTACAGCAACATTGCAATTTAACACACAGCAAACAAATGTCTGGCTAGCCAAAGCTGAAAAAAAATGTAAAAAAGTATTTAGATTTATTTGCCAAACAAATCATTAATAATAAATTCTAACCTAATGAGGCTGCTGTGTGTGACGGGCACCCATAAATCTGATAGCTGTACTAGACTGTCTCACTGCATGATGGTAAAAAAATGTGATGGTGCTAGATATTGACAGTTAAAGTATCCTGAATAGAGGACACACATACATTTATAGTGAGTTTAAAGGAGAACTGTGTAATTATTGTCAGGAGGTCTCTCTTATGAGACCCAACGCACATTTCCCCGCTCTAACATGCAGATTCCTCAAGGGAGTAAGACTACTGTATACCATCTATTGCTCTGGCTAAGCTACCATAAGGCTGTTGTCCAGTCCTTTGCAAACACAGATGAAAGTTTGAAGGGAAGGCCTGCTAATTACCAATGTTGTCCTTGAACAGCTATGTTGCCCTTGAGGAATCTGCTGGTTATAGCGGGAAACACGTTTGGTGTCTTCTGAGACCATGACCGCCTGACAATAATTACATAGTTGTCCTTTAAACTCACTATGAATGTATGAGCCTCCCCTGTTTAGGATTATCTGTCACTATCTCTAACTGATAGAGCTGCAGCACCAGCGCCTTTGTTTACGATCAGGCAGTGCGATGTCTAGTTCAGGTATCAGATTTACGGACACCTGTCACACAACTCACACAGAGGGACAGCAGCTTTATTAAGTCAGAATTTATTATTAATGATTTGTTTGGCAAATAAATCTAAATACGGCTTTGACATTTATGCAGCTTTTGGCTAGACAGATATTTGTTTGCGGTATGTTAAATTGCAATGTTGCTAACTGTAGCACAAACAGTAGTACCCTTCCGTGAGCTAGAAGAGATTGGGATGGTTAGGATGCATATTGACAATACTGGAATCCAAGAGAGTTGACATTTCTGTCTATATCTCCATTTTCGTATATTATACTTGGAAGTATTTTAAACTTTTTTGCACAGACTTATCCATGTAATCAGTATTACTTAAACATCAGCATATCTAAAAATATACATACACACACATTATATATATATATATATATATATATATATATATATATATATATATATATATATATATATATTTAAAAAAACATACAGTAAACTCCCGGTTATCCGGCACCTAACCAACATCAATTCCCCATTTAAAGTTTACACGATCCAGAATTCGAGACTGTAAAAAAAAAAGGAAAAAAAAAAAGCTAACCTTCTTTTGGTGCCGTATAACGGGGAGTTTACGAGAGAGAGAGAGAGTGTGAGAGAGAGAGAGAGAGAGAGAGAGAGTCTACCAAAAGAAACACTGCATTTCAGTATGGATTTTAACCCTTTACTGACCGTCAAGCCAACAGAGCAGTGTCTGGCTCCTGCTACATCTTCCTTATACAGGGGACATGTCCTACGATTTCTTCCTGCACAAACTGCTATCACAGATTGATACAATGTATTAGCTGCCCGTGATTGGCACACAGAATTATGAATTTGATTCTAATTTTCGGAGGTATTTGCAGGGGTGTTAAATCTGAAAATCAACTACTTGCAAGCAAACCCAAGAGATTTAGCAGCCTTTAGGGTAAATTTAATCATGTATATTGTAGTATTTTTTTCATGCACACAGCATCTGGTATATTATAAAACACCCTCTTTCGGAAGCAACAAACAAAAAAATTCGTTTAATGCCTAGGGAAGCTGATCTTATGGGAAGGCAAATATTACAACCTTTAAGCTGAGTTGGCAATGCCTGTTTAAGTGTAAGGCTGCTGCCATTAAAGGTGTCATTTCTATACCATTTTCTTTCTTTCAAAGGTACAGTACTATTATCCTTGTTTGGCTCTGCATGTCCCTCTTGTCTTTTCCTTTTTGTGTCCCTTTCCTGTTATGTCCCTCTCCTTGACTCTATCCCTTTCAGTATATATGTCTCTCTATCCAGAACTATATGTATATATGCCCCAAAACACTCTGTCCCTTTTCTTTGTATCTCTTTGCCCATGACAATCTGCCTATATGTTGTTTCGGTGTGTCCCTGGTTGTATCCTCCTGTGTGAATTTATACGTCTGCTTTATTCTGCCTCGGATTTTACCTACCCTTGTACTTTTATCTGTCTGTCCTCGCCTCTGTAAATGGTCTCTCTAATTTAAAATTTCCCATCATGCATTTAAAAGGACATGTCATATTACTAACATTTTGTTTTGCATGTAAAATATATTCTATTTAAGAAAAGTACTATGAAGAATTACAGGAACAGTTAAACTACCTTTATCTTACAAGTTAGCTGAGGAAAAAGCATAAAGTCAGAGAGTCTGTTAAATGTGTATTCTTATCTAAATTCAGTCGAATGGGAACATAAGCATAATTTGGTGCTCTCCAGACCTCTATATGACTTACTCTGTCCGTCTGTTTTCTCCAATATGTCAGGACAGAGAAGGAAAAAACAAACCCACTGTGTCGACATGTAATGTAACTTATCTACAATATAGGCCACTTATTTTTCATTCAAAAATATTTAGATTTAGAATATATGATTATTTAAATGCATGGCAGAATGTTTGGACTATAGTGGCATTTTATATCATGTGACTCATATAACAATCTGCCCTATGTTATTCTGCCTCACATTAATGCTGTCTTGATGACCTAACATCTAGTGCCTATACTGAGTGCTCTGCATGGAATGTCTCCAAGACCAGGAATTAAACTCCTAGAAACACAACACATACCAAACACTTGTATTCATACAGTAATAAAGCAGTAGAGAACTAAAAATATCCAAGTACACTACGATTTATTGCAATTTTAGTTTTTAAGTGCCAAAGAAGTACAGAACTTTTAACCGAGAATGTTGAGAACAGAAAAATATTTTAAAAATTGTGTTGCACAAGAATAAAGTATATGCAATGTGGTCAAGGCCAGTTTCTTGGATGACGTGTAATGCACCCAAGCTGCTATCTCATAATGTAACATTCTACAGCTGATGTAACACAGTCTTTTCTGAAACAGTCAACACTGCATTTAATTAAGTACCAAAGGAATAATGAGCACCAAATGTGCCAATGGCATTTCACTATAGATAGTCACACTGTATCCTAGATCTTCAGTCACATCCTACATATTATACCCACTAAGTAACCTTTATCTTCCCAATGCACAAACTTACGATGTAATATAGATTTATTTGCTGAAATAAAGGGATAGCTTATTTCTCCAAATTATTATGAAATATGAAAAAATGTCTGACGGAATTATTACTGCTTTATGTAACATGCAACTAGAGGCACAATCATCTTCTTGGGAGTTCATTTTTTAATTAATTGAAACACAAGTTAAGCACTCTTGAAATAATGCTAAACTGACTTCAAGGCCTAAGGAGATTCCAGGCCGCTTCCAGTTCTCAGCTTAGAAGTTTCATAAAAATACAGTAATATACCAACCAAAGCAGAATATACAGAGGTTTGCATTGAAAACGTGTGAGAATTGTAAAACTGTCAGTACAGGGGAATATTTTCAAAGGTAACTTGTGTGTGATTTGCAACATTAGAGATACTTAATATTTTGGTACAGAATGTATACTATCTATGCCTGAGCAAGCCGTTCCACTGTTCTTCTGTAGTCAGACACAAGCTGTTGATAGCTCTCCTCCAGCTGTTCGTGTTGAGTATTTAGGTCAATCTGATTCATCTGGTTCGTTAGTTCTTCGGGTTTAAGGCATCTCCTCATCTTGGCCATCTCCCTTTGATTCTTCTGTGGAATTAATGATAGACAAATTAATTGAAAGTAGCAAAATCACTGGGCTACATTTAAGATTCTTGAAAAACATTCTATATATGTCAGATTTAACATGGTGCCACTTTCCTTATGTGAATCATATGCGATCAAAATAATATGTAAAAGTAGTAACCAGGCCCATCCCTTTAAAAGTAGTATGAAATAATTTGGTTTTATTTTTATTGTACAGACATGTTATAATTTCATATACATTAGTCACATAAAATTGGTGAAAGTACAAATCCCTTTATCACTCTTGCTCAAAAAATAGCAAACACAGCATTGAAGGGATTCAATCAATCATTTAAATCAATCATATAAATGGAGAAAAAAAAAAAAAAAGAGGTGTTTTGGTATGAGGTAGTGTATTATTGGTTAAAGCAATGATTTTGATATCCTACATTTTATGTGCTGAACTATAATCCTATATGGAAATGGCCACAACCTGCTTCTTCAATGGGGCTTGGTAAGTACCCAGAAGGACAGTGTAGTTCTCGTTACCTCTGGCACAAAAGATGACTTCAGGAAAGGAACAACGTCAAAAAATATGTATGATGATGCAGGCAGGAAACTGGTGATTTCAGAAAATGATTATTCCCCACTCAGGATACAGGCACACAGTAAATAGCGCCATACATTGTTTATGTGAAAATCATAATTCAAATTGCACATATTTATACCCTGTCCCTAGTTAGGAGCAGCCAATGCCAGTAACGTGCATTCTTGACTAGCCAATCAAGACAGGGACTTTGGTGGTTACTAAATGTTCCATCTCACAGAATCAGGCCAAGGTACATTCTCAAATGGCTTGGGAACACATGTGCACATGCCCAACAGAACATATGAGGTGCACAGCTCCACCTGCTCAGCAACAGTCAGTTTTAAAGGTAAAAACCCTAATTCTTTCTGTTCACGGAGCATCGAACAGCATTAAATTGTAAAATATTGGGCAGTCTGCGGTGTATTTGTAAACAAACATAAGTCTGCAAATGTTTAACAGTTATTTAAAAAAAAAAAAAAAAAAACAACTTGCAAAGCTCTCAACTGCACTGCACCTATCTTAGATCTCAACTTGTATCCAAATACACCTTAAACCACTTTCTCCACTCTGCCCATGATCAGTATCTCTCTTGTCCTGTCATTACTTCATCCCATGCCTGCCTACAGGGCTTCTCAAGAGCAGCCCCAATTCATTGGAAAAATCATGACCATGCCTACAGTTCCAGAACCACAACAAAGTTGCTTGATTGCCTTTAAACGTATGGCACTTAAGCACAAAGATTACACTTGCTGCACTGTCAATATACTAATCATTTTCACTAACTCATAGCATTACCTTATATGGACCAACTAGTCTCTTCTTGATATCCAGTCTGTATGCCCTGGATTTTTCAGAATTACTCATGTCTGTTGCTCGTAGCCGAAGGATTTCATAAACGCGCCTTGCATGTTGCTGTAAAAAAAAAAAAAAAAATTACACAAGCTTATTATACATTTGAAAACTGCAAAACTTCCCTATCTGTGCTGCACGTATTTAACTTTTTAGTAATTTTCAGCTTTACGAACAAATATCCCTAAACAATTTTAAGTATTTTACAAACAAAATAACTTGGATCAAATATCACCCAGAAGGTACACTGGATGGGTCTGCAAGAATAAAACTAGTTCCCATTATCGAGTCATTATCGTGTCTTAAATCATGAACATACAGATTGGTGTATGGCAAAAGGGTGTAGGCTTTGAAAATCAACACCACAATAGTGGTTAAACATAAACTTAGAATACATGATATGGATCGTTAATTCCAATGTACTGCATTTTAAGTTACTTTTTTCAGCGAAAAGAGTTTGTGATAATTCTACTATCAATGTCAAGAAAAGGGAAATGATTGAAGACAAAAATATAGTTTATTGACCAGTTTGTATTGAGATGCATATCAGATGACTTCTTCATACTTTTCTTTGTTCTATATTCATATTGGCTATGTAGTATTATAGGCAACGTACTTTTGCTGTAAAAAACTCATTCAAAAGTCCTGCTCCCAAAAGTGTCACTCATAAGTAAAAATGTATCAACCTAAATAGCTGCTTGGAATTAAAATAATGTAGGCAACATTTTGTCAAAGCATAAGACGGCTGACAAAATCATGGGGTTTATCTCTGAATATACTTTCAAACCACATTTGAAGTTATTTGTATGGTTTTAAATATATTGTGTACCAAATATTAACCTCTTTTCATAGGAATAATACAATCTCACAATAGTAAAACAATTATCAATTATCCTATTAACAAAAAAAAAATCTTGTTGTATGGGTGGATCAGAAATGCTGAATGACTGCTCAAAATTGCCAACTTCAATGTTTGATTACTGTAGAAAAATGCAATATTTAATTGACTAAAGTTGTAATCGTAGTCGGGGATCGAGGGGTGAGGTGGGTGGGGAGATTTTGGCACAAACAGGAAGGTAAGAGTAGGAGGTGAGTATTTATTGGGAGTTCCAGCCCTTCCCACGACCTCAGGTTAATTAATTAACATGCTAATTGTAGTCTGGCGCCTCTCTAGTGAAGTAAGCTTGAGGTATGGCATTTTAGCTACGTCGTCCTAGCCCGATTAGAGGAGCAAGGAGAAAAAGGAGAAGCAAGAAGCCCTGCATGCTCACAACAAAGATGGGGGTGGGAGCACAAAGGACAATGGAGCAGAGGCGCGTGCCCACCACGAAGATGGCATCAGGCGGAAGCGGAGCCAGGGACACCGAAAGCGCATGAGGAGTGGGAAAGGGTACCGCAGAGGAATCCTCAATGGCGACTGAAGCACCAAGGAGGCCGTAAGTGGGGGGGCGTAGCAGAGAGGTAAGGACGGCGCAAGCGAGGCAGGAAGTGGAGCAAGACAGCCGAGGAGCGTGAGAGGCAGGGAGAAAGAAGGTGAGGCGGCGGGACAGCACAATGAGCCAGAGAAAAGTCTGGGACGGCACGGGGAGCAGGAGAGAGGCAGCAGAGGGGGGCTGGAGGAAGGAGGCAGCAGAGGGGGGCTGGAGGAAGGAGGCAGCAGAGGGGGGCTGGAGGAAGGAGGCAGCAGAGGGGGGCTGGAGGAAGGAGGCAGCAGAGGGGGGCTGGAGGAAGGAGGCAGCAGAGGGGGGCTGGAGGGAGGCAGCCGAGGGGGCTGGAGGGAGGCAGCAGAGGGGGCTGGAGGGAGGCAGCAGAGGGGGCTGGAGGGAGGCAGCAGATGGGGCTGGAGGGAGGCAGCAGATGGGGCTGGAGGGAGGCAGCAGAGGGGGCTGGAGGGAAGCAAGGGGGAAGAAGGAGAGTCAGTGGGACAGCGCAGGGGCAGCTGCAGAGACGAAGACGACAGATAGCAAACCAGGGAGTGAGGACAGAAGAGGAGCAACGTGCAGCATGGCCAAGGAGATCTGGGCATGAACAGTGAGGTAAGAGTAGGAGATGAGTATATATTGGGAGTTCAAGCCCCTCCCACAACCTCAGGTTAATTAAATTAACCTGCTAATTATCTATAGTTTTAAATTATATCATATTTGGAACCACTGCTGTTATTTTAATTAGTTTTACATCCAAAATAAAAAAGAGGAGCCTGAGGATGAGCAACTCCTGTATCATATAACACTGCAATTTAAGAGCAAGAGTAAACAATTGCACCTCTTCGCACTTTAAGGCAACTGCTATACATTATATACTATTCATTTTCCATACAAAAGTATAAAACTTTTGTAATGTTTAAAACATGTTTTGAACATTATAGAATATTTGAGAATATAGTTACCCCCTTTTAGGGAGTAAGAACAGAAATAGAACTATGACGTGAAGTAAAATACACATTTTTAATCCGATACCATTCTCACATGCCTGTCCACTTTACAAGAGAGGAGAGGAGCTGTTCAGCAAACTTAAAACTTTCAAATACTTGCACAAAGAATATCAAAGGCAACTCTATTGAGGCACCCACCGATTTGAGAGCGCATAAGATGTGTGCGTCGAGGAATGCGCACACCAACACCAGTGAGCTCCAAAACGGGAATGGGGATAGGGAGAGGTGGCATGGGGATAGTCACTATCTGTAATCAATTAATTGTAACAGCCACTGAGGTCTGTGCTTTGTACATGGTGCAGGAGGACTGGCAAGGCATAGTGATGTGGATGAGGTAAATGGCACCCTGACTACAGCCGAAAAGGGGAAGAGAGAGAAGGGAATGGGGAGACTGGGGATAGAGAGAGATGGGAAGGAAAATAGACAGAAAGGAGGAGGAGAGAGAGGATTATGGAGAGAGAGAAATTAGTGGTTAAGGAAATGACAGAAGGGGGAATGGAGAAAAGAAAGAAATGGGGAGAAGATAAAGAGAACTGCTGTTTCGTCCAGGGGCACTGGTGTTGGTGCGCACATTTGTCAGGCATTCTGGGCACGCACATCTTGTGCGCCCAGAAGTCGGGCCCCCCTCTATTGGACATAAAAATCACCTGACTTATTAAGTGGGCAAAACACAACATACATGAACTAACCCAACCTAGATTGAATAAAGAAAAAACTAAAGAATTGGATGGGAATAATTTGTTTCTCATAAAACTTCTGTGCAGCATACATAGGATAAATAATTTACATTAGGTAGTGTGCAAGATAACATTATGCTTTTCCCATTCTTACATAGGGCCTCATTCAAATGCGTTTTGGCCAATTGAATAGGGCTCTATATAAGCACATAGCAGATTTATTTACAAAAGTTTTTAGTTAGTGAAGACCTTGCTTTTGGACAGATGTTAACGAACTAAAAACTGTTGTAAAAAAAATATGCTATAAGTTTATATAAAGCCCTATTCAATTGGCCAAATCACATTTGAATGAGACCCATAATGAGTTACAGGTGCTATTGTTTGATGTTTGAATACCTTATTTATCTTGAGTTTATGCTGCGCCTCTGTCACCATTTCTTGATTGAAGCCTTCAAGAAGTTTGTCAGGAGAAAAGCATTGGAGATTCTGACAGAGCTTAACAAGTACATAGTCTCGGAGTCGGACAAAGCTTTCTGATGGATCTTCAGCTGTTAGGTAAAGAAAAGAAAATACATTTGCCACATTTGTCAAATGATAGAAACCTTAAGACATATTACATGATTTAAACAGTTCAAATGGGAAGTATTTTCCAGATGAGGTACAATGGAAGAAAAAAGAAGGATATTATAAATTAAAATTGAAAAGGTAGAAGACTTTGTGAGACTAGAAAGGGTAGGTCGCCAACTAAACAGCCTTTCAGCAGAAGGGACAAACACATTAACCATGCCTGGATAAGCATTAGGCTATACTGAGGATCAATTAAGCTAATTTTTTTAGGTAGAAGGTATGGGAATATTAGATCTTTTGGTTCTTCGCCAAATCTACACTACATAAAATGTCAATAAATCATCATATAATTAGATATTTAAGAAAAAGGAAACAAAATTTGACAGTGAAAGTACAGCATTCGGTCTTTTTAACCCAAGTAAAAAAAATGATAGATGTGGTCAATGGTTTGTTCAGAAAGTTTATTTATTAACAGTACATTTTGGTTTCAAAACAGGTCATGCTGTTCTGTTAAAAATTATTTTCTTTATTCGAAATGTAAAGCATGTAGTTTAAAACAAATAAGTTTTTGTAAAAATACTGCACCTTTTACTATTAAAATGCATGCATGTTGTAATATTTTAAATTAATCAAAAAGCAAAATGACTGACAATTGGATTTTACTTACAAAAAAAAGTATATTAAAAAAAATGAATATTCGTCAGCGTCTCAAAAATCAATGTTAAAAATAAGTTAAAAAATATTGGGGTGTTGCTGTGATCTATTCATAAATTACATGCTGAAAGTAACACAGCTGAATTCCTGTGATCACCTAATCCACATTTTATAAGATTTATTTACTGGATTACAATAAAATCTGCTAAAGGAACACTTTAAAGTGTTTTTCTTTAACAACCATCATACAATTGATTAAAAATGGGATTGATTCATATAACTAAATAAAATACTTGCAAACATTTGATAATTTGTTTACAACTGTCTTACACCACGTGATGGTCCCCCTGCTCCTTTCTCCTCTAGCACATTATTTGCTCAGTCAATCACAGACGGAGTTCAAAGATGGAGAAATAAAGTAGTATAATGGGAAATCACCCTGGATGTCTTCAGTAATTGCTGAGAGTCCAACAATACGATTATGGATATAAAACAGGGGATGACTATAAGCATAAAAAAATACTTTCCAGTGTCTCTAGAATAAAGGTGTTGAAAACTTAATAGGACACAGCAAATGTCCCAATTGTATAAGAATATATGAAATCTGTTTTTTACAAAAATAACCTAAGTTAGTGTTAGATAATAAACATTTAATATTGCAATGATGCAGAAATTATTTTTCAAACTCTTACTACCTGGTCAGGTCTTTTATTTGAAGTCATTAATATTTGCTTTCTATTATTAGCAAATCACAAATATTATTTTTAATAGGTGAAATTCTCATTCCTATCATAACTGACCTTTAATGTCTTTCTTTAAATTATATGCAAAAATGGTCACAGCACAAAATAAAAATGATTATGCATTTAAACTTGTGATATTTTTAAAAATAACTGAAATACATTTATTGAGATTTAATATAAAAATTATGTTAATGTATTTAAATTACTAACCTATTGAAATGTGCATAATCAGTACACATTTTTTTTCTTTAAAGTTGGCAATGCCACGGAGATAGGAGATAGCATTGCTGGCTTATCAAAGAACATGAGTTGCTTCATGCAATTAACTTTGTAGCTCAGACTTTGGTTCGTTATCAATGAGCACACTATGTCCATGCTTCATGTGGTGTTGCAGTTAGACATACTCAGCCACAAACATTGCTATCCTACAAACATGATATTGCATCTTGAGAGTTTTTAAAATAAATACAGACTTATCTAGAATACTTACAAGCCAGGCATATTTTCTAGGGGCCAGAGAGAGATCATCCAAAAAGATACATTATACTTTTGGAAAGTATTTAGGTACCAGGAGGCAATATTGTTAAACGTTTAGGATTACAGAATTGTTCCACCTACGACTTATGTTGCACACTTTCCATTGGCATATGCTCCTTTACTATGGAGTTTAACATGACATATAGAAAAGGATATATTAAAGGCTAACAGGAGGATTATTTGCTTCTGAGATTTTTTAGTTAGCTAATATTAACAATATATATTGTCCTCTTGAGCCTTACTTTCCAGAGAATTATTTTTAATCCCAATTAATACCATTGGCCCATCTTTATAAAACTTAGGTAATAGCAAAATCAACTTTAGAGTGAAATGCCAAGCACATATAATTTGTATCTTATATAGAAAGCCTCAAGAGCAGGGACATCTACACTTTTCTTATCAATATGTTTTAAATGTACTGTTGTGCATCGCATATTCTCTATATTCAACGTATTTAGCGTTGTGCAAAATGCTATCATTTATATAAAAGGTTAATAATAATATTATGATTAAATACAATAAAATAATCTATCATTTAAAAAAAAAAAAAAAAAAAAAATGAACAATGTGCTTGAAATCTTCAACCCATATGACAAAAACTGGGATTTTAGGATGCAGGCCTAAAAACGTGGATAAAAATAGGGGGGGGGGTAGCTCTTCAGACCTATCCAGTGCCAAAGTTTGTGCACAGTGTTCTATAATATAAAAATGGTACATGCTATACAAGACTTTTTCCAGAGGTTTGATTTGCTGTCAAAAGAATGGGACATGTGTTTGTTTTTCAAAAGTATTTTACTGGTTTTCTAGGCAAGCAAGCTTTTATAATATATAGCACATTTTAATTTTAAAGTTTTTGCTATTTGGCTAGAAAGGTCGACACAGACTGGTCATATAAGAAAGGGAGTTAAAGGGGTCGAGACATCTTTACCCTTTCCTCCACCACCCACACTTCCAATAAAATGCATTCATTCACATGTAACCAAACTAAATATTTGAAGCCTTTCTCTTTCAATGCATTGAAATACCCCTTTCAAGCATTCAAATATATAATAAACACTTAAGTAGCACTTAAAATGTGCATAAAAATAGCTCATGTATGTTAATCATTCAAAGGTGCTACCTTTGCAACAAAGCAAACGCAGAGCATTAACTCTTTTCCTTTTATACCCAAGCATTTTAGAATGATGTGCAAAAGGTGCTTAAATTGTAGGCACTGCCTACTTTGCAAAGTATAGGGGGCACATTGCCACAAAGAGGCATTCAAATGGATCTTTGCACAAAGATAAGGGGAAGAATTGCAAAAGCCTGCTCTGATTGTGAAGGGAAAAAAGATGGGAAGAGGGGGAGGAGGGAGAGGAGAGATGCAGGTGCTGGAACTCAAGCTTTTATGCACAGTTTTATTTCCATATAGATACACACATTACATATATATTCTGTATTCATATACACACACGTCATTATTTTTATTATATAAGCTATGCCGTGAACAAACAGACAAAAAAAAAGGATAGGAATTGTAATAACCAGTAAAAAAAAAAAAATAATACTGAAATTCAAATGCTTCAAGTAAAACACAACTCAAACATAATGATCTTATGGGCCCATCATGCAAGTTTTTCTGATCCCTTTACAACAGTTTCCTTCAAACTATGCTTTTCCTACTGCAAGCTAGTGCTTTTCACAAAAGTATGTATGCCCCCTACTTATTTCCCATAGTTTACGTTTGCTCTACTCCATTGCTACTCTACAACAACTACTACTGGGCACTTTTATTAGCTCTCTTCCCAATTTGCTATCCACTGCCACATCTCTCCCTAACTCCATTGTCCTACATACCCCATCTCCACTTATTCTATATAGTGGTGTCTACGTATAGAACATTATGTTCACACTAAACAAGGCACTTAAAGATAGGCAATTGCTATTAACAAAATGTGTATAGAAAATATTGCTACATTAGTAATATAGCCATTAAAATAATAGAGATATCAAGGTTGGTGTTATATAAGAAAAAGAGTTGCCTTGCCACATAAAAAAAAGTCTAACTAATTTAACAAATACAGAACTGACTGAACACAAGACAAACTTTTTTTACACCTTCAAGTACTTCCCAGACAAATAATTATTCCCACTGAATGGAGGTTTCTTTATTGGTACACTTAGAAATTACAATAACCAATAAACTATTGAACAGGAAGTTATAAGCTTTTTACTACAACTTTTAACACTATAATATACTACAATTAAGAAACTTCAATAAATTATTATATACAATCACAATATGTTTTTGTTTTATTTAAATGATGGTGCATTATCCGTTTGAGAGGTGAAATGTTTCATGCATCTTAGAATAAAAGTTATCAATTACTTTGCTCTATCCTCTGCATCAATATATAGCAGACTGCAAGATAATAAATGCCAAGAAGAAAACTAATGTATACCATTATAAAACAGTGTAGCAGAGTAGGTCTAATTTAATTTTGCCTTACATCACCCATGCAAAACACATCTGCTATACTCAAAGAAGACCACCCGAATTCAGGGCGAGAATGCACTATATATCTCTTCTTTGTTCCCCCAAGCAGGAAGTTCTCTTGGGGCATAATTCAATAAATCTTGAAAGGCTAGAGTTCTCTGATAACATGTTACAAACATTATTTAATTACCCCTTTAAAGTATTATTGCATTATATATTTTTTATGTACTCTTGCATATTAAATATAGTGAACATATTTTGTCAGAGAAATAGAGTGAAAATAATACCATTAAACTTAAAACAATTCACATTACACAGTGTACTTTTTTTTCAGTTATACTACCAACATGAAAATAATTAGATGGTTATAGACTTGCAATATATCTGCACTCTAAAATCTGTATGTTTACAAGCATGGGGTAGGCAGAATAGATTGTATCTTTGTTATTCACTGAATATACAAAGTTTCTGTGGAAATGTGTAAGGCTGAAGTTGATCTGATATGCAAGACACACACAAAACATCAAAGACAGGCAAAGTAATCGTATAATAAAGTGAAATGTAATCTGGAAAACATTTATTTTCTTAAACATGCTTTACTGATTAACTTGACAGATACATTGTAAACAGACAGCAAAATTCAGTCTGCCTATCTTTCTAGGAAGCTTCTGGAAGTGACTGCATATGTTTGGGTTATGTTAAGAGATTTAAGTTTTTTTGAAACAATTTATAAATAAAATATAGTTGGAATACTAAAAGTCTATTGATTAATATTTTATGAGGGTTGTACTTACAAATTTAGTCTGAATATTAAAATTGGAGTAGAAAACCGATAATGAATGCTTAACTGTCATATTTTTTCTATTGTTATTTTGATTTTTAAAGCCCTGTACTGGCCAATGCTTTTATCATAATTATGGTTCCTAACTTTTTTGGTTATATTACATAATTATATACAAACAGCCTTTCTTGGCTATCAGAATGCCAACTTCTAAGTATTAAAGCCTATTATCAAACCCTTACCTAAAAAAAAGTGTATGAAAAAGTGAGAGCTGAAGCAAGTCAGATTTAAGCCGAACAAGACAAGAGTAATCATAAAATATACATGTGATAAAAAAGGTCACTTTACAGTTGACAACAAGGACTGGAACCAAGCACAAGTGAAACTAACGTAGCTTCTGAATGCATGCTATCTGACAAGCAAGCAATTGTGTAGAAGTGTGGAGCTGCAATGTTCTCAATACACTTCTCTAAAGAAAGTTCAATCTCTATCCAAAATAAGTCCTTACAACCCTTCACAGACCCTCTAATTACATTAAACTGTTCGATGGGTAGCAGCACTTGCATATAATAGAGTACTATTCACCGTAGCTTTGAAGAGGTTACTGTGCAAGCTTTCAATGGCAAAACTATAAAAGCACATCTGAAAGACTGCCCACCTTGAAACTAGCTGATAGATGTTTGACAGGGTTTTTGACCGAATTTAACAATGGCTAACTTTCTTTTCATTTATTTCTTCTGTGTTTTTTCAATCACAGGGAATGAGAAAAAAAAAAAAAAAAAAGTCAAAACAAAAAAGAAAATATTTCTTTTATACATTAAAATGATCTGAAATGCATTATTTACAAATCACAGTGTATGTATATATATATGTATATATATATATATATATATATATATATATATATATATATATATATATAGTACATCTGTGTTCACATTTGTATGTCTAAAACAAGTTAAAAAAAAACTATTTCCAGCTCAGAATTCCGAGAAATACAGTTCTTACACTGCAATTGTTGTGAGCAACCAAAGGCTCTTAAAATTGTAAAATAGTTAGATCTTAAAAAGGAACACTGAACTCTGTATTTTTTTTTACCTTTAATAAAAATGTAGATTTTCTATACTCTTTATAGCTGCCATTTTGCCTCTCACATTCTCCTTTACACACATTCCGCTATCTTGTATAGAAGAAGAAATGATGTCACTGCTGGGGGATGAGCCATCCTGGACAGGTTCCACTTACAAAAAGACAAGGGAAACTGTTTGTGTTTCATCCACCTAGCAGGAATGCAGGACTAAACTATAACACATATTATTATACAGAACACCAAAAAATGCTCTTCAGTTAATAAAAACTAAGTATACTTATAACATTTTAATACATATAGTTGGCTGGGTTTAAACTGTATGTAATAAACATATACATTATGTAAGAATATTTAGGTTTTATTACTGGGAGTGTATAAGTGCTGTACAGTAACTTGTATTACACTTTATTTGCTTAAATTGGTACTCTATACCTGTTATAGGGATGAATCGCAATAACAACTAACTGTAGAGAGTCTCCCCATGTCATTTTGTAAGTAAAACCTGCTCAGCTGTGTGGATGGGGGGTGGGAGGGGGGTTGAATGGCAGCCTGTATACTGTGCAAAAGGAGGGGGCAAAATAAAGTAAAAATATTCCAAAATATTTCAGTTAAATATTTATTTAAAAAAAGTATATAAGACATTCATTTTGATTATCCAGAGTTCAGCAGTTCTTTAAAATTGTCTTGGTGGTAGATATAAGTGTTTAATTGTAGATTTTGGGGTGTAGGTAACCACTCAATGGAATTTTCAAACCAATTATAAATTACTGATTGTTTGTAATGTATGCACAAGTGCTAATGCGAATAATATTATATAGTAAATAAATAAATCTGTATCTGTTTGCTGTGGCCTCTTAAGAAGAATGTCTTAATAACTTAGTAAATACCTGTAACATCCAAAATTTTGGGACAAGCAACATAATACCGATGTACTGTTTCCAGAAGATGGGCTCCATGACCTTCACCTTGAAATGGGGGCAAAATCAACATCTGGCTGCAAAATAAAGAAATGCAGTGTCACAATATGAATAATGGGAAAAAAAAAACAAAAAAACTTATGTAATACAGGAGGCAAGTAGAAGCAAGTGTTCCTCTGTTTTCAGAATGTTTTAAACTTTTGTTTAATTATTTTTTTTAAACACTTCAGTTTTTTATTGTAAACGTCAAACTAAGCCAATTTTTATAAAGTTCAGAAAATGTAAACTATTGCTAAATATTTTCTTTTTTTTACTATAATATTACTTACATTTATAAAGTGAACAAGTGAATAGAATTTGATAAGCTGGGTAATTCTCATTTGGTCAAGCATTGTTCTTAATTATTTATGGACAAATTCTGGGGATTTAAACAGGTTAGAAGATAGTTAAAAAAAAAATAGCCAACAAGATACTGTTGCCATGTTATAGCTATGTCATATGACAGTGCCTTCCATGTGTTTTGGTAGACCCAACCACTAATGTCATGGATATCCCAGCACTTTGGTACTTTATGTAACAAGCAATTGACATCAGCACTACAGCACATAAAACCATTTATACTGTAGGGCGCATACACCCAAAACCACTTTATTTGGGGATTGAATGTTCATCTCATAGTATCATCTTCACACTCCAAACGCTCTGTTTCTTTCACAATAAAATGTGCAAAAGCCCACCCTGTACTTGTAGATTATTCCATGGTGAATATTGTCTAAATAAAAACCACCAAAAGAAAGGGAGAAACAGGTTCCAATAAAAGACACAAATTTAAAATGCATCCAAGTACTTGAGATATAAGAAACTCTAAATGTAGTTTTAAATACGTCAAACTGTGATGTGAAAATATATATCTATATAAAATGTATATAGAGACATTGAGACTTAACTTCTCTGCACTTGTACCTGTACCAGCCCCAGCACAAGTTGTCTCATCCTCAAAATGAGCTAGCACTGAAAACCATTAATAAACACTGTGATTTTAACTCGATAGCTTTGCTCATTATTGCCTAGAATTAGGTTTCTAATATTTGACAACAGAGGTAGCACTTTGCTTGATTTATATGCCACAGGGATTGTGTACAACATCATAAGTCAGTTAACTGTGTGGACATAACAAATAAGTTCTAAAAGCAACTCAAGAAGACATCAAGTAATTGTATTGCTTAAAGCATTTATATTCACTACACTTGCATGGTTAAAGTTCTTACCATGTGGTTTGTGAACCCCCTGATTAAATAACAAAATGTTATCTGATAATTACTTGATTTGTTTGTAAAACATATTTGCATTTTTGCTACAACTCAGACAATTGCAAATATTTCCCAAAAATAAAATGCTACATTCATGGGCTTAACAAGCCAAAATAGCAGTCCATCTCTAATTAATTGAGATTTTTTTTTATCCCCCAACTGGCTAAACACAATTATAGCTAGTACTGGGAACTGCAGCATAATTCACTTCTGAAATAAAAGAAAAGGCACGTGTTACACTGGCAATTACCTTACACGTGGCCGGGTTTTGTCTGGGTACACGTAGTAATTATAGACTGTCATGTAGCCTACGGTCGCAAAGAGTGTAGCTCCGTCCTTATTATACTTCTCAAATCTGCAGATAAAACAGAAAGCCAAGCAGGTCAATTACAGGCGCACTCCCATGCAGGGTCCATTTTCTTTTTCCTTTCTCAGAGTGAATTTCCAGTGTCAGCAAGCTACTCTGTGAGGGCCCAGTGAGTACACCTGCTATATTCTGAATGTGCAATTCACTTAATTGGTGAGCAGCAACTTGGATAAATCAGAGCTCTTTGCATCACTTCAGTGCACTTGCCTATTGTGCAGATGAATGGGTGGCAAGTAAAAGGAAACAGAGGCAAAGCTCATTTTACTGTTTAAGTCTACATTCAGAGCGCCAATGGACAACAGTATTTAATTCAGCACTATTCTGAAGGCCTCCTTAAACATAATAAAAGGAAAACTGGGAGCCTGATAAACAATAGTTTGTCTTGCCTGGGAAAAAAGAAAAATATCATTATATTGTTGCGGTATAATTGGTGACCACCAATTAAAATCCAAGCTTTGTTACATGAGGTAGGCCTAATGTTGCTTTAGAACAGTACTTACACCAAAAAGTAGTCCCATCGCTCATCATCTACATCAATATAACTTGCGTTTTCAATAAACCACATCAAAAAGGTTTGAAGCCTTTCATGGTATTCTTGGAAGCCTGGACAGGACATATCAGCCTAGGGAAAATGTCATGTAAAGTCAGGTGGGAGTTCTTGTCAGGGAGACCAGGAAACAACACATTGATTTAGGCTGGGAATAGAGCCATCAGGCCAAAAGTTTACACTGAACACAGAGACTCTGACTGGAAAGCACAAACAGAAGTACAATAGGACAAATAAACGCAAAGGAAAGGCTAATCGATAGGTTCCGTAGCAGAAGAGTAACCCACATAAGAAAGAGTCTTTACAAAAAAAAACATAATATTGAGAACCCACCACAATAATTTAGAAGCCAGCTTAGCAGCAGTGTTTACATAAAAGTATGGTTTGAGCTGGAAAAATAGAGGAACCTTCACTATAAGGGCGTGGGGCTCACAAGCTTTGTCTAAGTCTTCTTATATTCACACACATTTACAAAATTGTTAAGCATAAAAGCCACAACCACATACAATAAAATTCAACAAAAAAGTTACATTCAGGGTTACAGGCCTAGATATCATATGTCATTAAAAAAACAATGTTTTTACCTTGTATATTTGATATGTAATATCTTCACCTGCTTCTTCATTATGAACAGTATAACTATGAATTAGTGTTCCAAAGGGTTTAAAATTAACTTCCTTTTCCAGTAAAGAAATAAAGTCGTCTGTACCACTGCAAAAGCCTGAAGGAATTAATTCACGAATTTTGCTTTCCACATCATCTGCCTGTAAAGGATAGAGAAAAGTTTTCACTAGCATTGTAAAAATTACAACGGTCATCATTTGTATCATTTATTAAAAGTGATAGGCAACACTAATTGCTTTGCAAACACGTTTCTTCCATTGCAGTTCTTCATTACATTTAAACAGTAATTTTTGTTGCAAGTTTTTTTTCCATATTATATTAAGTGTTCACCTACACAATCGATTTTACCAGGGACTATCGATTTTAGTGCATGATTAACAGTCTTTAGGTGTTTCTGAACAGCAATTAACATGGAACTTCTTAAAAGCAGCTTTTTGACATAATCTATCTTAAAGGACCACTGTACAATGAAAAAATATAGGATTTGAAAACTCTGCCAGACACTGGAGGCATCTATGACACCTTAATGAAGGTTTTATGTGTAAGATGGCATTTACATTTCTGTATTAGCATTCATTGATGCAAGCAGCCTGTTTCTAGGCATGTGCAGAGGAAAGGAATTTGAGTCAAATTATAAAATATCCAATCATTAAACAAAGCAGCCTAACTCATCATACTGGATTGCATGTCACATTAAAAACGTGACAGTATGAATCTTAAAGGCATCTAGAAATTATGTTAGTGTCTCTTTATATTACGCATATTACCATGTACCAAGTTTGCAATCAGATTGGACATGTTCAATTTTTTGTAAAAAATAAATAAAAAATGAAAACTCCTAAACTTTTTTAAAGCCACATCAACACAACTATTCAATCTGTTTAAGCAAGGGGCAGGTGCAGCCATGTTAGATGGTAACGAGGAGGGGGTAAGCAAATAAGAGTGTAAGGATTAAAATGGCAAAGCACCAAATCTTCACTAGTAAAATCCTATTTTCCTTTTTATTTTATAAAAAGTGAATTATGTGGAAAATGGAATGTAAATCAAGGTCATCAATTTAGGATTACAAGGAATTACAACTTTTCTAAATAGTTTTTATTTATGCAGATTTCCAACAATAAAAGAGGAAATCCTGTCAGACAAACCGTAATCAGAGATTAGATGTAAGCTTGTTAAACAAGCACTGTCTCCCTGTAGACTGTCAGCTGAGCAGACTTCATATTCCCTTTCAAATCCCCTAAGACCACTTGATTGAGCACATTTACTACTTATCTTTAACCATGAATATTTGATGAACTTTCACAATAATGCATTACTGCTTCTCACCGGGTAATAAAATGTAATGAATTGGTCTCAACTTAACAAAACCATGCTCTTCAATACAGTTCCAAAAAGCCTGGCAGTGCATGTAACAAAACGAGCCTGCATCCTATTCAGACCTACTTTCTTTTTTCTGTGTAGGGGAGGGGGATTAAACAATGGAGCCAGGTTTTTACTCAGTGGGGTCTGTGGTGATTTCAGCTGTAATGTTTGTATTGTATCTATTTCCACAAGGGCTAACACAAGGACACTTTGTGTTAACTTACTAAGCAACTCTTTCACACCGTTTACACGCACGATGGGTATTAGTTCAAAACCAAGAGTCTAGCTACTTAGCATTCAAAACAGAGAAATTAAGATGCTTAGGACAAAATACACTACAAAAGGCTAATACAACATGCTACTAATTCCTGTCCTTTCAGGCATTATCCCTTAGCTGAGGCAATGCACCTGCAGATGAATAGCACTTTACAGTCATTCAGTTACTTCGCTAGGTTATGAACGCAGTTATGGAAATTAGCACAAACAATTTTACTTTGCTTTAAGACCTCTTGCATTTTATTTAGTTTTTTTTTTCCACTTCTAGAATAAAAACCATTAGTTGGCTAAGCAATGACCCCTATTCTTTTTATACAAACATGTACAAGACAATTAATTACTTTCTTTATTCATGCAGTTTCCAAGGTGCATTGATATAATTACATGTAGTTATCAGACCGTTCACTTACAATTCTGTCAAAAAAGATGAATTTATTTCTAGAAAATCAATATAGCTTTTGATTGTTGGATAAATAGCTAAATTACTACAGCAAACCAGAATCAACCAATATGTACTGAGCTTAAAAAGTTTAAAACAGTCAAGCATAAAAACTCAATTTCAGTACAAAACTACATTTACATTGATAGAATTACCATCGACTAAAGCAAGATTGCCGTAGTCATAAATCACTAACAATAGCGGTTTGAAATGTATATTGCATGCAGCTATTTGCTTATGCCTGTTACTTAACATTTCTTTAAGTGATAGGTAGAAGCTGAGAGCCATTCCATATGACAAAGATGAGTTTGGCTAATCTTCATCACTTAGGAGTATTGGGAGCACCATAGTTGTTTTATAAAATGTGACACTGTCCCGCATCGAGTATCAGATCAAATTTTTTTTTAAATTTAGTTTACCCTTTTTTTTAAATGATCATATTACCCCTGGTGTCTAGGGATCATAGTTAGTATTAGAGTACTGCAATCTCTTCATCTACTTCACCTAATATTTTCCTCACACATTCAATCTGTTGCAAGAACACAGTGTTTCTTTCTTAGAAATATAGCATGTACTTTCATTAGCCACTCCACTGTGAGTACAATAATCCAGGCTCATATTTTCTCTTGTCTAGACTACAGCACTATTTAGTTCTCAGATTGTCCTGCTTCTCATCTGGGCCATCTGCAATCAATACTTAGGGCAGCTGCTCACATCATCTCCCTCTTCTAAAATGTCTTCCTTCTCCAATGCTAAAAAATCTCTCAACGGACTTCCAATAAAGTCAAGAATAGCCTATAAAACTCTTCTACTTCAAGGCTATTCACTCCTCAGCTCCTCTGTATAACTCTAAACAGAGATATAAAGTTAAAACTTTTTAGATCCGCACTGATCCTTATAATTAACTAGCGACTTGCCCGCCAAAAAATGACGGCAATAAGATTGTAAGGCAGGAAATGGTGTTTGGTTGAGACATTCATTTTGTTGGTGTTCCGAGATGCTTCGGCGCTCATTGCGAGGCTGTTGGTTCTTTGTGTGCTATGAGCATCATTGGGGCTTTTTTTTGTTAATGAAATGATGAATAAAATAATAAATGAATATACTTTACCTATTCTGAAGTAATATATGCAGGAAGCATTGTGCTGAAGAGCTGGCAATCTGTTTTCATGTTGCTGCAGCATACAATGTGTGTTTTCAGTGCTGTGGAGCTGCTGTGTAAGTGTCAGCAATGTGTAGTGTAAATAGCGTGCGTGCGCGAGGCAAATCCATTAGGGTAGCTGTGTACTTCCACATTGTCTAAGTTACTGTTGTAAAATGGCGCCTAATGGCGCAGCTGTAGCCGATTTTGTGTCCTTGTTCTTGGACCTCGCCCGGCTTTTTCAGAAAATCTGTATGTTTCGTGGTGTTTTGCGTGTTGAGGGTCCTGTAGCCTCGTTTTCTTCGGAGGCCATTTTTTCTCTCGCTTAGGGGATTTTCGGGGGTCTAAACTCTTGTATTTCGACTTAAATTGAGGTATAATTTCAGTTTCAGAGGTCCTGGGTGCCCCCCCCTTGCTGTGGGTAAGCTCTTTATGTGTTTGTTGTGTGTTTTTATTGTGTTTTTAATGTTTTCATGAGCGCGTGTTTGGGGCGCTAAGGTCGTAATGTTTATTTTTTAAAGTCCTGTGGCTCGTATTTGTGGATGCTAAGTCCGTAAATTTGGCGGTGACGTGGGTGCCTCCACCTCCTCAAATGCGGACACTCGTGAACCGGGGACACAAGAGGCAGCACATTTGCTACCCTCAGCTTATACTCGAGTCACTAAGTTTTCCCAGTATTTTGTGGTAAAATAGGTGCCTCGGCTTATACTCGAGTATATATATTATGAGTGATTCTTGGTTTGTGTAAAATCCAACCGAGTGCTTTGCTTAAAAGCGGTTTAATACAGCAGACATATGCTTTAAGGGAGCAATGTATAAAGTTGCTATTTTTGGATTAAAAAGGGTGAGGTACATTGTATTCTCATTTGCATGTCCCCGCCTTTTAGACATGCAAATGGACTTATTAATGTATTATTCGTTTATATATATATATATATACACACACATACACACACACATACATACACACAAACACCATATATATCACATATATAGTTGTGAGCATGGGAGTTGTTGCTAACGCTTGCGGTCTTGCACAGCGAGCCGCGGCCCTCGCGAAGCGAAGGCGCTCCTTGCCAGCAACTGCGACCCTTGCAAACTTTACGTTGCAACGCAAACAACATACAAGACACGTTACCACTCATTACGACCTTGCAACAATCGGCCGCAACTCGCTAACATGACAAAATTCAAAACACAATAAATACACACAGCACATACATAAAAAGCTTACCTACAGCAAGAGGAAGCATCCAGGACCTCAAAAAAACAACTTACACCTTCATTTAACTAAGAATAAAAGAGTTTAGACACTAAAAAATTCGTTAAGCGAGAGAAAAAATGGCCGCCGAACAAAACGAAAACCAGGCTACAGCACTCTAAACACGCAAAACACCACAAGAAACTTGCAAAACACCACAAACGCCCTACGGATATTCCGCTAAGACGCATACCACACATTACCCGCCATTTTACGCCTATGCGGAAGTACACAACTACGCTGTTTCGTCTCGCACACGCACACTATTACACTGCACACATTCAGCACGCTTACACAGCAGCTCCACACCACTAATGCTGCAGCAACATCAAAACAGATTGCCAGCTCTTCAACACAATGCTTCAAAATAGGTAAAGTATATTCATTTATTAATGTATTATATATTTCATTAGTATACACAAAACAGCATTAGCTACCTTACAATTTCATTGCCGTAATTTTTTGACGGGCAATTCTCTAGTATATATATATATATATATATATATATATATATATATATATATATATATATATATATATATATATATATATATATATATAGTTGTCAGCAGTGCGGCTTGCCCAAAGCCGTTGCTAACACAGTTGCTGGCAAGGAGAGCCAAAAGCGCTCCTTGAGCTGCTGATGAGCGCTGTCATCCCTACGACAGGACTTCCACCTCAAAATTTACAGACTTAGCCACAAATACGAGACGTGGGCCTTAGAAAAAAAAACATTACGAGCTTGCAAAAATACGACCTTAGCGCCCGAACCCTGCGCACATGAAAACATTAAAAACACAATAAATACACACAACAAACTCATAAAAAGCTTACCCACAGAAAGGGGGGCACCCAGGACCTCTGCAAGTGAAGATACGCAATTAACTTAAGTAGAAGATCCCTTAGGCGAGAGAAAAAATGTCTGTGGAAAAAAAACGAAAACAAGGCTACAGGACCCTAAACACACACACACAAAAAAAAAAGGGACCCTAAACACGCAAAACACCCTGAAACACATACAGATTTTCAGAAAAAAGCCGTACGAGGTCCAACATACACTATTAACAAGGTCAAAATCACCCACAGCCGCGTAGCACAAACACATTAGCCGCCATTTTACAACACTAACTTACACAATGCGGAAGTACACAGCTACCCCAATGGATTTTCCTTGCACACTATTTACACTACACACTGCACACATTGCTGACACTTACACAGCAGCTCCACAACAGTGAAAACTGCTGCAGCAACATCAAAACAAATTGTCAGCTCTTCAACACAATGCTTCCTGCATATATTACTTCAAAATAGGTAAAGTATATTTATTAATTATTTCATTACCATAAAAAAAACGCCGCCAATGCTGCTCATAGCACACAACCAGCGAGGGCACTCAGCGCGAGGCTCGCAGTGAGCCCCGAAGGATCTCAGGTCACCAACAAAATTAATGTCCCAACCAAACACCATTAGCTGCCTTACAATCTTATTGCCGTCATTTTTTGACGGGCAAGTCGCTAGTGCATACATACACACACACACACTTTTGCTTAAACTAAAACATGTTATCGGCTTAATTTGCTAATATATGTTTTTCTTTAGGCACCTTAAGATGTTATGTCCATCATATAATTTGGTACGATATTTAAAATGTGTAGGCTTATAAAAACAGCGTTTTTTATATGCAGACTTCCTTTGAAGTATAAAGAAAATACAATATTTTGACAAATGTATTAATTTGCATTTTATTTTTGCTTAAACATTTATTTTACTTGGCGATTCAGATGGACTATCCAAGCTCATTGTTTCTTTTGTTCCTTTCTTGACCTGCCCATATCTAATTCATGACGAGCAATACCAATTCCCATGAACAATTTTGATCTTTAGTTTTGGGTCATGTTTCAGCAGCTGAAGTATCAGTATGCAGAGATGTGTGTGAAAATTTCAAGGAAAAGGGAATTTTTCAATTACTTATGGATAAGAGTTGATGGACAGAGAGAACTAGTTCAAGATAGGTGTAACACGGAAGATATGATGAAGAGACAAAGTTCATAAGGAAAGACAATTACTATGAATCAGCAAAAGCATCAAATAAAATTGAGGTGCTAGTGTGCTAAAGCAAAACGGTCTCTTACAAGAAGTTGTCAACTTTCACATTAGAGTTGCCCAACACTTAGGCATTGTTCTCTCTCAGATGAGCACCTCTACTCTTTTTGTTTTTGTGTATGCATAGTACTTTCATAACTTTCAAGTTAAGATTTTCAGTGAAATCCCATATCGGCTTCTCAGATATTCAGATTATATCTCAGGTTGTGTTTTCTCATATGTAATTGATTTCCACTTTATAACTGGTATAAATCTGAACAAAGTGGCAAACATCTGTTTATCCTTACTTTAAACGTCATTGACATTATACAATTACCATTCAAGGTTGGCTTGTATCATGGCACAAAAGTAACTCATTTTAATTGCTGCAATGGGGTATTGTGTTGGGTTGTTATCAACACTCTAAATTGCAAAAAAATCTTTTTTCAGAATATTGAAATCAAAGTGATTAAAGGTCTATTTCAACTCTACTCTCTAAAATTTTGGAAATTGGCAGGCCCTCATATGTATAATTTTCTTTCTTTGGTGTATGACTATAATACATGAAACATACTTCACAGACTTAATGTCTTACAAGAATCATCTGTTGTTGGTGTGCAGAATAAGTGTTTTGTGCATCTGTCAAATCTGTTAAATTATCCATTGTGAGACCATCCATGAATTCTTAACAGCCACAGTGTGGTCGTCCCTCAGGTCTGTTTAAAGGTGTATGCTGAGCTGGATTAAGAATGCATCTGCTAGAGGAGAATTAGTAGTGTATGAAAAAAAATGTTTGCATGAAAAAAATACCAAAATAAACATTTAAACAAAGTTAGCCTAAAGTTTGCTGAATTTCTTGCATTTGTAAACTGTTTTCTATCAATGTTGACACCCCCTGAGAATCCCACAGAAAATGATCATACATAATACATTATATCCTTTTGGTCTGCGAATTGAGCTGCAGCTTTCCCTTAGATTTCTGTAAAGGTCTGTGTCCCTTCATTCACTGATTGTTTTATGTACATCCCAGGTAAGACTTCCCGCAGCCCCAGTGAATTGCCCCTGTGATCTGCCCCCGCCCAGTCCCAGCGATCTGCCCCCGCCCAGCCCCAGCGATCTGCCCCCGCCCAGCCCCAGCGATCTGCCCCCGCCCAGCCCCAGCGATCTGCCCCCCGCCCAGCCCCAGCGATCTGCCCCCGCCCAGCCCCAGCGATCTGCCCCCGCCCAGCCCCAGCGATCTGCCCCCGCCCAGCCCCAGCGATCTGCCCCCGCCCAGCCCCAGTGAATTACCCCATCACCTCCCCCAGCCCTAGTGAATTGCCCCATCACCTCCCTCAGCCCTAGTGAATTGCCCCATCACCTCCCTCAGCCCCAGTGAATTGCCCCATCACCTCCCTCAACCCCAGTGAATTGCATGCACACACAGAGACACATGCACACAGACCATGAACCATTTTAGTTTTGCATAAAAAAAAATAAAAAAAAACTTAGTGCATGCAAATAAATGTAATCATACATTACTAATTCCCCTCTATCAGATGCATTCATAACCCAGCTCACATGCATATACCTTTAAAGAGCTCATGTGTGGCTGCGCTGTGTCACCATGTAGACAAAGTTTTCTCCTTACATCTTTCTTTTCCTCTGTGATATCATTTCTAGTCTGACCATTAGTTTTTTTTACTTACATACAATGCCATGCCCCAACCTCATGAAGCTGCTACAATACCAGCACTTCCCACACAGCAAGTGCCATTCATCTCTTCTCTGCAATGGAATGAGTGGACATAGTGTCTTCCTGAAATACTTTGAGCAAGGTAAATTATTATCATCATTGTTTATTTCTAACGTGTCAACATATTCCGTAGTGCTATACATGCGTTGCGATCAAGTCAAAAACAATAGCAGTAGTAACATGTTGCAAAGGATGGAGGGCTCTGTCTGAGCTTAGAATCCAGTGTCCAAAGTGCTTTCCCCAAAGCACATTACAAGATCGCAAGTTTGCGAGTTTTCAATCTCAAGAAAGTCTTATTTATAGTTTTCCTGTGATTTTAAAATATGAATAGCCAGGCCATTTACACTTAACATTTTTATCATATATTTAGAGTCATTAAGCTATATCAATTAGACCTCCTTCTAAAATAACAAATGCTCTTTGCTTTGACACCACAATAGTTGCAATCAAAGGAAAAATAGTGAACAGTGTTGTAGATATGAGTAACACTTGTTAACTATTTGAACCTCCACAAAGAAATATTTCTCTCTCTCACTAACCAAAATTTCTCTATAAAATCAGGCTAGCAATTTTATTCCTCTGGGTACCCTCAACCGACAAACACTGTCCACACCAGTCACCCTTGACAAATTCAATGCATTCAACCGTAGGCATGAGACCATGGTGTTGAAAGCCCCAACCATTTCTTTCCACAAATACACTGACGATGAAATGTGTCTACGAAAATGCACCCATTCCCAGCATTGTCCGAATGAACACACTGTCAATCCTTATTTACTGGGAAATAAATGTCCACACTGGTAAACAACATGGAGGACAGAACAGATCCACCAAGGTTGCCGACTCCGTAAAACACCACCGCCGCCCTTGCATCAAAGTGCGCAAATCATATGACCACTGAAATCATATTTAAAACATACTTTCCTGAAGAACCACACTTCGAAATATGCAAATATCACTAGAATGGAAAATTAAAACACAAGCTCTAATTGAATTATTTTATACTCAATTAGGCTGCAATGTAGTCTCTCATTTTGGTCTCTGTTAATTAATTTCATAAGAGAGGAGGAGATTTTGAATTCAAAATAGAAATGTGGCAACTTTAACTGACAATGCTTTTAACTGAACTAATAGGAAGCTCATTAGTTTACAAGTTTACAATCTCCTGAGAAAGAAAAGGCAGAATCAGGCGAGTGCAGAAAACCAAACCCCACGCAGTAAAAGAAGGAAAAAAAAAATGTAAACGCGGCTTTACCCCAACAAATGTATAATTGTGACAATGTAAAACTGTGTAAATGTAAAATAGTGTTTAGTTAAGTAGAGAAAGAAGACTAATTTAAGCCAAGTGTAAAACATTATATATATATATATATATATATATATATATATATATATATAAAATAAATGTAGTAACTATAGTGATCCTTCACATATAACACAGAAAATTTGGTTATTTGCATATTGACCATAAACTAAGCAGTATGTGTAGGTTTTACAACATTTGCAGCAGTTGTACACCTTTTAGCAGGTACTACATTACATAGATGGTTGACTGAACAAGTCAATGCAACATTTCAAGGCTTTTTCTTGTCTGATCAATTAGAACTGCTTACGCACTCGCAGCCACTTTCACTCCCTTGACCACCTTGCAGTGAGTGAAGGCAAGCAGCTCAACAGGAGTCTTAAGAGTTGATGTTTAAAAGTACGTTTAAGGCCTAGACTGTCTATTTTAAATCAGAACAGAAAATGAATGATCAATGTCCAATGAAAACATCTCTCTTACGTTATGGCAATACAGTGGTCCTTTGACAGCTCAGGACAAGAAGGTCCAAACAGTTCCTTCAGAATTCACTTTAGATGTACTTCTAAATTATAACGCACTCATTTTTTATGGGAGAAACAAAACCCTTCATTAATTAAAATAAACTCTTCTAAAAGTACTTTTTTCTTAACTGATCTATTCAGGTGTTTAAAAGTATGTTGAAAATCGAATTATTCAAAATGTATAACCAAACTAATATATTTACAGAAAATGTAAATATATGGTACCAATCATTTAGTGTTCAAACATTGGATTTATGTATACATGATATATTCTACTTTACCTGGACAGAATCAAACTTCTCATTTACTTTTGAACTGTACTGGACACGGAACATTGTAGACAGGTTTCCAGCACTGTAATACAACAACATTTGCAAACCTTTGTATCCAAAAGCAACTTCACTAGAGAAAAAAAGAAAGAAAAAGAATGATTATTCAACATCAGATATACTGTTAAAATAGTGTTATACAGCACAAATTAAAAAGCTTCATGTCTACAATAATATGCAGTCAGACGTACAGTTTGGGAATATACTTTCAAGAATGTAGGCATTGGTGCCTGTGCCACAACTTTAGGGTGGCATTTGTATCTAAGATTTGCCTAAAGGATGTTACTGACAGAGCTTCGGTACAAACAACAAATATTTTAAACAAATTACTTACTCATCGCCAAAAGTCTGGTGGCTGTACTCTGGATTAAATGTTGTGCCCTCATCATCAATGTCTTCTGGAAAACGCACTGAGCAGACAAATCCAAATTAATAAAAATAAACCTAAACACTGGAATAAACTACAACAATTGACTAGGATAGGCATAGTATTATCTATTTCTGGAGCTGAAATAAAAGCTAAAGTTGCAAAACCACCTTGGGAAACGGGGAGCGTTAATTCAAAAGTGAAAACGAAATCCAGAATGTCTTGTAAATCTTAGATAATGTTTCTACAATGGGAGTAGTTTGTCTTATTTTTTTTCTTGAACTCTTTCTTTTGGATGCTATAGTCCAGTGTCTCTCAACTATAGTCCTCAGTGACACTAACAGGCCAGAATATAGCGACATACCTGCTAGGTAACAGGTGAGTTCTCAGTCTCTAAATATATCACAAGTAGAGTTGAAAAACACTGCTATAGGCTACCCCTTTATTACCTTTAGATTGAAAACTTGCAGACTTACAATGTGCTTTGGGGACAGCACTATGGATACTGGATTCTAAGCTCAAAGACAGGACCCTCCATCTTTTGGAATGTGTTAATATTGTTTTGCCTTGATCACAATGTATGTATGGAGCTACGCAGTGTGTTGGCACGTTACAAATAAAACGATAATAATTATAATTATTATTCCCCAAGGACATCATAATATTACTGCTATCAAAATTTAAAAATGGTAATGTACAATATTATCAGGAGAAGGATTCCAACTTTTAGTCTAGCGAAGAAGAATATTACATCCAACAATAATTTTAGATTTTTTTATGCCCCCTGCCTTTTAGGACGAGTACAGGATCCCCTCCATGTCCATACCCTTCCTAGCTACATTAACACCACTTCCATCCAATTTATTCAGGGCATGTGTGTTAGACATTTGAGTAGCATTTCCATTAGTATAGCAATGTTTTTCAGTTTGAGTAGCTGCATCATTCATCATCATTTATATGCAAATTACTTTATTTGCCCACATTCATATAATAGTGATCATTCTGAGGACTAGCCAGAACTATGGTTGTCCTATAACATATGTTCTACTGGAAACACGGATATAGATATCCCAATGCACCTGTTTCTACGAATAACAAACAGTGTGGAAAGAATATATCTGTTTGCAAGTATACATGGATTTTTATTTGATATGGAGGCAGACGGATGTTTGTTACTGTATTTTTGTGAAAACAGAATTTCCATAGGTTCTCCACATATTGCTCTCCTATGAATAAAATTATAACGAAGTAAAATTTTATTTTGCCTCCAGCACACGAACATGTTTGAATAAAATAATCTTACCGTAATAAAGAAATAAGACAGACATACACACACCATACCTAATTTCAGTTTAATTGCTTCATTTGTGTCACATTTGTATTCTGCCAACTTCTTTTCCATATCACTGAGACCTACAAAAAATATATGAAACAAGAGTGTATGATGTCAAATTAAGACAAAAAAAAATTATAGGCCCTGTCAAAATATCACCTTGCTGCACATTTCTCATAAATATTTTGCATGCTTCTATATATAGCTTCTTTCACACTCAGGACTCACATTGAACAGAACACTGAACTTATAAACAACAGAGACCACAAATTATAAAATATATACCGTACATAAAAATATAGGTTAACTAGCTACTTGCCCGTCAAAAATGATGTGAATAAAATTTTAAAGCTAGGAATGCTGTACCTTCGGTGCTCATCGCGAGCCCCGCGCTGAGCGCCTTTGCACTCATTGCGAGCTTCTCCCTCCGTCTACTGTACAATTGTAAGGCTAGCAATGCTGTTTGCCACACAATGCAAGGCTATGGGCCCTCTGAGTAACTTTGGCGCTCATTGCAAGCCTCTCCCCATGTGTAGTTTATAGGCCTTGCGCTTGAGTGTTGGTGGCTTGGGTTACGTGTTGGTGGCTTGGGTTACGTGTTGGTGGCTTGGGTTACGTGTTGGTGGCTTGGGTTACGTGTTGGTGGCTTGGGTTACGTGTTGGTGGCTTGGGTTACGTGTTGGTGGCTTGGGTTACGTGTTGGTGGCTTGGGTTAAGTGTTGGTGGCTTGGGTTAAGTATTACTGCTTAGGGCTATTACTTATGTCCTTCCAACTAGTTTTACATCCTTGGGCCTCGTTTTCATTGTTTTGCGGGTTTTTTTTGGCAGCCATTTTTAGCTTAGGCGATTTTAGATCGTGAAAAAACGGCAAATATGTCTCAAATTAACTTGAAAGCTGACTCACAGGCTCCCTGGCTCTCCCACTGTTCTGTGTGTGTGCAAGTTAATTTGATGCATACTTGTTTTTTTCATGCCTTTTCAGCTCAGTGGTTCGGCCGTAACTTTGCGAGCCGCACAGTGCATGTACGGGTTCGGCGTGGAAGTCCTACGAGGTTCGCGGTGCAATGAGAACCTTTGGCGCTCATTGCATCCTAAGTCCTGCGTGGTCGATGGCTTGCCTCGCAAAGCGTGACAAACCCGCAAACGTGACCAACAATCTTGAACTGACAACTATATATGTGATTGCACACACTAAACCAACATGAGCATACAGTTAAGGGACCAGTTAATTCATCACAACTTGGGAGGGCACCATTGTAAAGTTCTCCTAAAAAACATTTTGAAAAAGGTGCATTTTTCACATTAAAAAAAAAATCATAAATGAAGTATCTGTTTACTGGAGTCACTGGCAGTGCCCCCAGACAGACCCACAGCAATGTGCAGAGAGCATATGCAGAAAGAGTTAACTCTTCTCAAATTCATCTGTGCAGATAAAGGACTACTTGAATCATTGACAGCTGGAGGTTAACATGTCCTGCTGCATTCCTGAAGTTCAGTGAAAAACTATAAATCTTTGTGCTCACTGAGCATTCACCACTTGGTGTCTGCAGATGTTGTTTATCATGGAACAGTCAAGAGTGTGTATGTAAACAGATCAAAACCTTCGATTTTTAGCGGTTATTAGTGTAATAAAAAATAATAGATAATTTTGACATAGAATATTATCCTCTTTCACACTATGAATAGTGAGGTAGATTGCCCTTTAAGAAAATATATCAGCATAAGGAAAAACAACATATTTTGTTTTTATTTTTCCCTTATATCAATATTTAAATGTTTGTTTTAAGCCAGTAGCACTAGCATTAACTTATGTGTTGAACGTGATTCATGGTTATTCTTTTGTTCTCTTCCCTTCCTTTCTTGGACTATCCATACAATGGTTCATAAAGTTACATGAAACCTGTATAGAGATGGAGGGCGGAAACTGAGATGGGGGTAGGGGGATAAATATGGGGAGTTCCAAATATAGTATTTTAAAATTCGGTCCCTTTTTTGCTAATATGAGGTGGCCTAGACATGCCCTTTTGACCAGTTTAATGCATTAAAAACAATGCACCATTTGTCACTAAATAACTACAATGATCTCTCATTTAAAAAAGGCAATCTTCAATGGTGTTACTGTAGGATAATGATAATGTTTTACTGACATTCACTTAGAGTTGTAGACGTTACCCTATTTGAAACATCCATTGTATCACTTTTAGGACTTTTTGTCATTTACTACAAGTGCAGTGTGCACCCAAGTTTTTCCTGTCACATTTATTTACCTGTGGCATGCGATTAGACACTATACATATAAGCAACTGACAGGTGACAATAATGCCAAGCTTAACAGCGGACATCGTTACATGTTACAAAGATACTGGTGAGGTAACTTTGCTGGTGTAAAACTGCGTAGGAGGCGGCGCGAGCTTTTGGCGGGAGATTAGGATGATGTGCAGGTGACAGTGCAAACTTGCTTGTCTCGCGCCACAACGCGCGCCGCTCTGGTGATGATGTTGTTCTAACGAAAGGCCTCGAAATACCCAGACTGATAAATGTATGTGGGCCGAGATCACTAACTGCGACTCGGAGCATTCTCATCTCCCTCACGATATACTGACTATCTCTGTAATACTTACCCGCCATCTCCAATCATCTACCAGAGACCATCAACAAGATGCAGCGAATCAACCCGCGCGTTCAGAGCTTCGCATCACTCGGTGACGCACTTCCGGTTCCTGCCAGTGAGCGCTGCAGTTGTTTACAAAACCGAGCAGCTCCCTCAGTTGGCTGGTGGAGCACAATGAGAACGAAGCTGCTGCGTGTATGTGGTGGCCGGCAATGGAAAAAGCTGACATAAAACAAATGTCCACCACACATTACCACAATATGTAAAGCGGTATTTCATTTGTCGGTGCAATAAAAAAAACTGAGAAACAATAGTTGTCTTGCGTCAATATTGTTCTATTTTATTTCAATCAATATGCCCATAGTAATTTTACCAAAAACAATACAAAAGTATAAAAACATTAGTTGAGATTTTAGAGGGGGGAAGAAAACGTCACATCATTTTGCGCACCCTAAATGGGACTCCAGACAACTTTTTTTGGGCTCAGATAAATCTTTTAACCAGATTAAAATCGTATTTTCATTTCCTGGATCCGATAGAGGAGAAATCAGTAGTGTATGAAAAAAAAATTTTTGCATTAAAAAATACCAAAATAAGCATTATGAAACTTACCCTAAAGTTGCTAAGTCTCTTGCGGCATGCTAAATTCCTGCTAAAATTAGTTAAAAAAATCATAATTTGTTTTGGCCAATCACAGACAGCTAATCTGTGATAGCGGTTGTTGTAGCAAGGAATCATGGGATGTGTAGTCCCCTGCACAAGGAAGCAGGAGGAGCCAGATACTGCTGTGTGGATAAGTGCATTGTGCTCCTGTTGGCTTGTGGGTTAGTAAAGTGTTAAAACCTGTACCCAAATGCAGTGTTTCAATTTGGAGGTTCACTGTGCAAATGTAAGCAGCTCTGGGGGTGTGGTAACAAGTTTTAAATAAAATAAATCTGTATGTGTATAGAATGACCCAGTGTAATGTGTGTGTCTGATATAAGCAGCTTGTGTTACATTACATAAAGTTAAAAACAGATAAACTTAGATATGAATTTAATACAAGTAGTTAATTAATGTTATCCTCATTGTAATTATATAAATTGTACACTTCACTTACTTCTAAGAGCGCCCCCCCCAGAATAACAGAACCTTTTGGAGCCTCTTGCTTTCTTCCTGTCCTACTTAATGTCCCCTGATATTTTGTATAGCTGCAACTTAAAGGCATATACAGTATACGTTTCCTGGATTATGAATGCATCTGATAGAGGAGAATCAGTAGTGTATGAAAAAAACAAAACAAATTAAACTATAAAGTAATACCCAGCGATGATTCGCGATAGCGCTGTTTTCGGGACCAGACCCCGAACAGTGGTAAATCTCGTGATATGGCTGAAAATCGCGTTGCGGGCATTTAGTGCACTTTAGCGCTGTTCAGCGCTATGCCGATAAAATGTCTTGTTTAGTGCGATTTTCAGATAGCACTCCTGCATGCAGGAATGCATATACTGTGCTATACAGGGTATGCCTGTAGTTCGCTCAATCTCTTGAGTTTGCTGCCAGTTGATTTTGAGTTAGCGCCCCTGAAAATCCGTGCTAATATTGGCATAAAATTCATAATTTGTTTTGGCCAACCAGAGGAGGATAAAACAGTGTCTGTAGAAAAGCATGGGATTTGTAGGCTTAGTTCCCTTGAATGATATGACTCACTGGTGCTGCTGTAACTTTCTGCATTATTTCTGCAGTTGGATTGAAGGTTAGTAAAGTGTTAAAATCTGTACCCAAATGCAGCGTTTCAATTGGGAGGTTCACTGTGCCTATGTAAGCAGCTCTGTGTGTGTGGTAGCAAGGGTAATAGGTAATAGAGTTAAAAAATGTACTCAAATGCAGTTTTCTATTGGTAGGTACCATGTGCCTATGTAAGCAGCTCTGGGGGTGTGGAAACTAATTTAAAAGATAAATAAAATACATCTAAATTTATAGAATCACACAATTTAATGTGTGTCTGATATAAGCAGGATGTGTTAGATTAGAAAAAGTTAAAAACAGGAAAAAGTAGGTATACCGTTAATGTGATGCTTGTCACTGTTCTGCTTGCTTACAGCATAAAACACTGGTAATTTAAACCCCCTACCCTGATCGCATGGCCTTAGGTCACAGCTGTACAAGGTGTCAGCATTCACGAAGGTTAACAGGAATAAGTTGTCCAATACTATAAGGATATTCAACACGTCCAATAAATAACACCAAGAAAATATGTTACTCTCATCATGGGAGATTGGAATGCCAATGTAGTAGGTAAACAAAAGATATCACATAATAGTTGTCAAACTGTGAGTCATTGTCATGCTTTGCGAGCTTGAGAAGCAAGCTCGCAAGAACTGTGCCCCCCGCAAAGCGAGGGACGCAGTTCGGGTATACTGTTAATGCTCATTGCAGGCCGCTTGCCGAGGTGGAGGCTCTGCGGGGCCTCACTTGTGGCTACAAACAGCCACAGTAGCGGGACTTTGAAAAAAAAAAAACAACCACGAAGCAGGACTTACACTACACACTGCACACATTGCTGACACTTACGCCTCAACTCAACAACAGTGCTAATCTACGTTGCATGCCGCAGAAACATCACAACAGATTGTTAGCTCTTCAGCACATTGCTTGCTGCATATATTAAATACAAATAGGTAAAGTATATTAATTTATGATTTAATTAATTAATTAATTATCATAAAAAATACATATACAGAAAAAAGAAACACACCACAGGATCACAATAAATGACAAAGGCCTTCACTGCGCGCCTCACAAGGAGCGCCAGCGGTGCTCATAGGACACAAAGTACACCAGGGGAGAGTCTTGCAATAAGCGCCAAAAGGAGATCAGCGCGGACCTTACAATGAGCGCAAAAGCGTCTCTGTTAAAAAAAGTACACCAACCGAGAGGCTAGCAATGAGTGCCGAAGGATCTCAGGCGACCAAAATACTTACAGCCTTAATAAATTGTGATTCGGCCAATTGAATAGGGCTTTATTTAAGCACACAGCATATTTTTTTACAAAAGTTTTTAGTTAGTGAAGACCTTGCTTTTGGATAGAACTAAAAACTTCTGTAAAAAAATATGCTATGTGCTTAAATAGAGCCCTATTAAATTGGCCGAATTGCAATTTAATAAGGCTGTTACTGTCTGTAGCAAACAGCATTAATAACTGGCAAGCTTTTCTTAGAGTAAAAAATGAAGCAGGACTGAGATTAGTACATTTCTCCCAAAATAATTCTCTCGTCATAGTAAACACCCTCTTCCAAAAGCCTCAGAGACTACTCTACTCATAGACATCTCCAGATGGAAAAAATAGAAATCAGGTTGACTATAGACTTTGTAGCCAAAGATAGAGGAGCTCTATACAGTCAGGAAAAACAAGACCTGGAGTTAACTGCGGCTCAGACCACGAGCTTCTTATTGCAAAGTTAAGAATTAAACTGAGGAATAGATGGTAATACATAATATCCCTTGTAAAAATGCAGTGGTGGTAAAGAATTGATTTCAGGGACTAAATATGGTAGATAGAATGACTGAAGAAATTTGGACCAAAGTTTGTGACCTTATCCATAAAACAGCAACAAAGAAAAACCCCAAATGAAAGAAAACTAAGAAGGCAAAGTAGCTATCTGGGGAGGCTTTGAAAATAGCCCAGGAAAGAAGCATAGCAAAAAAGTCACTGAGATAGGAAAAGTCCAACTGAATGCTGAATTCGAGAGTATAGCAAAAACAGACAAGGAGACATTCAATAATGAGTGGGCTAAAGAATAGAAGAAGACAAGAAAATGTGAAAGCCAAGAGATCTCCTCAAAATAAATTGTGGATCTCAAAGGGAATCTTTTATGCCAAAGTGTGCATGATAAAAGACAACAATGGCAGGAAGATACACACGAACTACACAGGAAGAATCTTAATAGCATTAATAGCCTCACTAGTTTGTCCAATCAACTAGAGCCAGACATCTTGGAGAATGGGCCATAGGAAGCCTAGCTGATGAAAAGGCTGCAGGAGTTGATGGAATCTAAGCTGAACTGTTCAAAAGCCTTTAACTGTGTGGATCACATCAAAATGTAGCAAGTACTTAAAGGTACTAGACCTCAAATGCATGGAACAACGTACATTGTCACCTTATTTATTTAACTTATAAATGGAATACATCATGTGTATGACCCACGCTGGTCAAATCCAAAGCAATAATCAATATTGCTGGGAGAAATATCAACAACCTCAGATAGGCAGATTATAATGATTTGCAAATAGATGGGGAGAAGTGGAGGCAGTGACAGATTTTATTTTCCTGGGCTTTAAGATCTCTGCTTCTGGGGAGGAAAGCTATTGGCAAGTCCGGACAAGCTTTTAAAAAGTAGACATATTATGTTACCAGCAAAGGTCTGCAATAGTTAGAAATCTGTTATTCCCAGTAATAACATATCAACATGAGAGCTGTACCACAAAGAAGGCTGAGTGCCATAGAATTGTTGCCTCTGAATTGTGGTGTTGGAGAAAACTGCTTAGAGTTCCTTGGACTGCTAGAAAATCCAATCTATCAATACTACTGAAAATCAAGACAAACTGTTTACTGGAAGGCATGATTATTAGGTTAAAGCTCAAATATTATGGTCATATCATGAGAAGCAGGATTCCCTCTGGTGTTGGGAAAAATTGAAGACACACAAAGAATGGGATAGTAGGGGCAGAGTTGGATAAATGAGGTAATTGAAGCAATGAGCATAAGCTCGATGGAGCTCAGACGGCCAGTGCCTGACAGATGTGATTGGAAAGCTGTGGTCAGTAGAGTCACAGAGAGTCAATCACTGCTGAACATCGAAACAGAAAAACACAAACGGCCACAAAATGTAAATACAGCCATCAAAGAAGGCCTGACACTCTTCTAATGCAATTCTTTAAAAACCTGCACATGGATGCAGAGCAGCTTATGAGAAGGTTAAGGGCCCTTTAAAAGACACTCTCACCTTTTCTATCTTGATTTTAAAGAGTTAAACTACCCGTTAAATACTATTTTTTAAAATTGAAAAACTATTTCTGAATTGTAAATTCTGAAACTTAAATCATAAAAAAGGTGTGTGTGTGTGGGGGGGGGGGGGGTGAGCTTGGGAAAATGCAAAGTAAGTTTTTGAGTGATAAAGCAAATCTAATTTGTGATCTCTTTCAATACTGAGACACAAATTAGCATACTGAGACATACACGTTTTATGTTTCAGAAAAATGTCTTATGCAATAGGTTAACAGTTTTTAACGGATTCTTCAGGCAATTTTTTATTATGTATTATGGCAAGCCATCAATTGATTGAAACTTGATAAACCAGAAATATTGTTCATTTGTTTATTGCTAGACACATCAAAGGTGTTTCTTGAAACTTGTTATGAGTAATATTTGGACAAAAAAGCACTCCTTGTAAAAGTAGTAGTGTACTTCATAGCGTAGTTAGGTCTGTCCTAGTGATCTTGGGCTCTGGTTTATAGGCAAATGTGCTGAGTACAACAGTTAACGTAAGTATATCAGTTAAGTGAAGGAGACGCTCCTGAATAATATGTTATATTGTTACAGTTGTTTGCAGCTGATATTGGGGTTGCCAAAGTCCAGTGTCTCCATATGGTGAATGGGGAAGGAGTATGGATAGATCAAGCCACCTTGCTTAGAACATAAACAGATGGGGCCTCATTCTAATCCTTCGTTTTTCAAATAAGTAGCCGCAAGGGGAGTCTGAGAGCTACTTAGCTATTCTATTTGCAGCCTCCGGCGGCTTACAGCCGTCAAACTGTGATACGTTGCAATTTGCTTACTTCTGTCAAAGCCTTGATCGAACGTGGCCGTGAGAAAGCTCAAATCTCTATTCTAATGCTACGCTCACCCTTCCGTCAAGGCCGTAAATTGATTAAACCGAGCCGCAGCTTACTTACACCAAAAAGGTCCCGCAACGCTCTTACTTACAAATTGTAGCACCAATTAAGGACATAAAAAAGCCATCCTGTACTTTAAAGAGAAGTGAAAGTGATTTTAGGTCTTAGAATTAATAGCACAACATTCCCCTATTCTCAATTTGGCAAATAAAAAAAAAAATTTCATGTTAAATTTTCATCATAGCCCCTCAGGATGTTTGAATCCAACCTCCGGGCCCGGGGGTTGAAGCCTGTAGGATTTTAGGACGGAAATGTAACATGCAATAAAGTAGTTATTTATGCCGATTTGCGATCCTGTTCATGCATAGACCTCCTTGCAGCGCCATACATGTGAATACCAACGTAGACGTAGCGCTCACTGGGCCATAAGCCCATCGCAAGGAATCGCAGAGTTACAGCCGTTTTGAGGCTCCGATTAAAATGAGGCCCATGCACTGCAGTGGCAAAACAAACGTGGCACTATGGATCAGCATTGTTGTCTATTCTAAGAGACGGGTAGATGCTTCCATGGATGCTTAACCCTTTATATTTAGGAATTGTGAAAATATATAACCACGTGGAGTTGGCCTAGAACTATTGGACTGTTTCAGGCTTAAACTTGGTCTTGTGAGTTCCAGTAAGAGTGCACATAAACAATAGGTAACCAGTGGAATAGATTAAAATCAAATTTAGTTGTAACATATCCAGAAAGGCCATGGTTTGGGTCTATCCTGTAATGGGACAGGTCTAGATAAGTTGAATTAAAAGTTGTTTTTAACATACTGCAGTGTATCATTATTGGTAAAATGTGGTTGGACTTAGTGAAGAGGTCTTAGGCAACCAAAGAATGCTACATTTTAGCAACAGGCAACCAGATAGAGGATAACAATGGGTTCTTCACTGTCCTTGATCAAGACAGAGCTATTGAGTCTGTTTAATAGCTAAAGCTTATGCCTCTTTTTTATTGCCCTTAATTGAGATATAGCTATTGATTCACTTTAAATAACTCTCTCACTAAGGCTAATGCCTCTTGGGTCCCTACTGGCATTGTTGTCTATCAGACACTAACTTGGATGGCATGAACCCATTTTATGGCAAACCAACATGTGTTTAACATGTGGAGCTGCAATTCATTATTGATGCTCTGATGGAAATTGTTGCCAGCAACCAAGAACACAACATTTTGTAGCATTTCCCTGGTACATCTGGATACCCAAAGTTTAGTTCAGTCGGTTTGTATTATGACAGAATGTGTTATTTGTTTTAATGAAGTAATGTGAAGAATATGTATTGAGGTGAGCTATGTTTATTTGATATGGCTCAGCCCATTGCTTTTAAGTTCATAGAATGCAAAGTGATATATAGGGTATGGGTCTGGAGACCAGAAGCTCCACTAAGCACTAGTCAACGTCAGGGAGTATACGGCTGTAGATCTAAGCGGTCTCTCTGTTGTGCTTTTGGTGATGATTTTATTGTAGATATCATTTCCTCTCTGCAAATAAACACATCACAAGAGTTAGAAGAGGGGAAAATTTGGGCATTTATGAGGGAGGTGGGAGGAGATCCCAAATGTAGATGTTTCATTCCTAAAAAAAACATTATTTTCTAAACTAATTTAGGCAGGAAATCCTTTTGGCCTCCAAATATCTAGATAGATTCCTTGGATCACTAACTGGTTTCCGCTGAACCCGCAATTCCTCACAAGGATCCTAACATGTCACAATAAGTCTCCAAAATCCGCCTTCTGTACCTTCATGAATCTCCAAGAACTTACATCCCCTTCCCAGGAGCTTAAAACTGAATTCTAACTGCTCCCCATAGATCACTTTTCATAGATAAAACATTTTGGACAAATTTATCACGGAACAGATTGACCACAACTAATGAAAATCCACGATTTAGCAGAACACAGAAACAAACACACTTATAAAGAGAGGGTTCCCTGGGGTCCAGTGTTTAGCATTGGTGCTTTCACCACTGCGACCTGGGTTTGATTCCAGTCAGCGAACCAAGAGGTCACACCACTTTGAAGCTATGCAGGGTTGGGTTTGGTCAGTACTTGGATGGGAGATCACCTAGGAACACTAGCAGCCATATGCTGTGGCCCACTGGAGAAGAAACTGGAAACCCACACCAGTATCTCTGCCATGAATACCAATTGGATCAGCATGGTATGTTGTGGTCCATGAGGTCACAGAAAGTTGGCCATGACTGAATGATGCACCCACACTATAAAGAGGGGATTCAATAGCAGTACGGGGTTCCCTGGTGGTCCGGTGGTTAGGATTCGGTGCTCTCACCACTGCAACCTGGGTTTGACTCCAGTCAGGGAACCAAGAGGTCACACCACTTTGAAGCTATGCAGGGTTGGGTCTGGTCAGTACTTGGATGGGAGATCACCTAGGAACACCAGGAGCCGTATGCTGTGGCCCACTGGAGAAGAAACTGGCAACCCACACCAGTATCTCTGCCATGAATACCAATGCGATCAGCATGGTATGTTGTGGTCCATGAGGTCACAGAAAGTTGGACATGACTGAACGATGCACCCACACTATAAAGAGAAGGTTGAGGTATGTAAAAAGTTTTCTGCATAACTTAACTTTGCAAGCCCACAAGTCCATGACTACATGTCCTAAACACTATACAAAGAGCTAGAACTTACTGGCAGCATGGAGTGTTTCATATTTTAATCTCAGTATGGGCAAAGCTTCCCATTTCATCTGGAATAATGTCTGGGGAATTGTACATAAATCATAAGGTTTATTCCCCTCAGAGCAGGTCTTCCTTACACTTCATTCGCTGAGCACAATCCACTTGTCCACTAAGGTTCCTATGATTAAAGTAACTAACGTGATTGAAATAATATAGATTTGTGAGATTGGCTAAGACACATGTGGGCATCAGTGCAAATTACCAAGATAGCTGTGAGTGACTAGACCTTTTCAAGGACATGCTTTTCAAAGCTGCCAAGTAGATTGCATCTGCTGTAGTCATTAGAAAAAAGAATACAATCAGTGCTGCAGGATCATGTGGCTTTATTTTGGAAGAGAATGTTTCAGTAGAAATCCAAGTAAAAATCAAAATACAATACTGCATGTTTTATTAACCCCACTGAGATCAGACCAGAATGATTATATGTTGCAAAGCTGTTTTTGCTGCAATGACATCCAGCTGTAATTTGTGAGGGGAAGTAAATAGGCAGAAAAAAAAAGAAAGAAAAAGTAAAATCTGTTGGTTTATCGGAGCTTAAAGGATCACTGTGGTCATTTTTTTCTATATTCTCATTTGAATAACTAATCTTGATGGGCAAAATATTTTTAGAACGTAAAATAAATAAACAGACTTTACGTGTTATACTTTACTGCAGGTATTCATTTTATTTTATCAGATGATTTCTGTTAGGTTGTCAGTAGTGGGTTGCCAGTTCCTTCCCCAGTGGGCCACAGCATACAACTCCTGGTATTCCTAGATTGTCTCCCATCCAAGTACTGACCAGGCCCAAACCTGCATAGCATCAGGGTGGTGTGACTTCTTGGTTCCCTGACTGGAATTGAACCCAGGTTGCAGTGGTGAGAGCACTGAATCCTAACCACTGAACCACCAGGTAACCCCCTACTGCTATTGAATCCCCTAGCATTTTGTAGATACTACACTCCCTTTCTGGAGTCGCTACCATGTCGCTGTGAAGGGGCTTGTGTACGTCAAAGAAGGTGTGAGCTATACCATGTAGGGCCAACTAAGTTGGGCAGGTCATTGCAGACCAAATTGTGATCCACTGGAGAAGTAACTGACAACCCACTCCAGTATTTTTGCCAAGAAAACCTTATGGATATGCACAACCAGAGAGACCAGATGTGTCTTGCATGCTGTGGTCCATAGAGTCACAAGGAGTTGGACACAACTGAACAACACAATTTCCCATTGTTGAAAGTCCCTAAGTCCCTCCCCATCTCAGGAAGTTGATCAGCATAAATCAAAATGCTAGTTCCTGCATTGCCACAAAAAATATATATATTAGAGGCTGTATTACTTAATTTTTAGTCATAAAACATTTTTCATATTTTCATGTGTAGTTCTTGTATATTTAAAATATATGACCCCAGTGGTCCCTTTGTCCCAGCATTTACAATTACCTGAAAAAAGACAATGGAACCATGAAGTAAAACATGAATGCATTGCCCATTACCAAGCTTAATCACTTAGAAAATATAATATAGAAAACAACTGATCACAGGGGTCCTTTAAAGGAACACTGTGGTCAAAAATGTAAAATAGCTCCCTTTTGAAGAAATATGCTTGAAAATAAAAAACATTTTTAAATGCAAAACAATATAAAGCACGGTCTAATTTATTACTTTTATATGCAATTATGCTGCTGTGGAATGTGACATTCTACATTTCATTGATCAGCTTCCTGAGGTTGGAGGAGGCTTTGAATAAAAAAATGTATCTGCACAATGGAAATGTGGCAGGTATATCTATTAGTGCATTCATTAGGTGTGATGGAATGTTCATTGGTTTACAAGGATACACTCTGTTGAGAAGATGCTGCAAGAAGCAAGTTTAGTAAAGAATATTAAAGGCTGAAGTGAAGAATTATTGCAACATGTAAAGGCTGTGTTTATATGATTTTACTTTCTATATCTAATTTTTCAGGATTCCCTCTACACAGGGTCCCTACTAGATGACTGGAGAAAAGCAGAGGTGAACCCTATATTTAAGAAGGGAGCAAGAGCAAATCCGGGGAATTATAGACCAGCAATTCTCACTTCTGTAGTGGGGAAGCTTTTAGAAGGGTTAATAAGGGATAATATACAAGAATATGTCTATTCAAACAGGATGATAACTAGGAGTCAACAAGGATTTATGAGGGATAGGTCATGTCAAACAAACCTAATTAGTTTCTTTGAGGAGGTTAGTAGGAACTTGGATCATAGCAACACACTGAATGTAGTCTATTTGGATTTTGTAAAGTCTTTTGATACAGTGGCACATGGGAGACTATTGTGCAAACTAAGAGATACAGGAATTGCCATAAATATTTGCTTATGGATTGAGAGCTGGCTAAAAGACAGGAAGCAAAGGGTTGTTGCAAATGGAACATGCTCCGATTGGACTGATGTGGTAAGTGGGGTTCCGCAGGGTTCAGTATTAGGTCATCTCCTTTTTAACATATTTATTAATAATTTGGAAGTGAGATTGGTGTGTGGTGTCTCCATTTTCGCTGATGACACGAAGTTGTGCAAGGTTATTAAATCAGAAAATTATGTACTTTTCCTCCAAAGGGATTTACATAAAATTGAGGAATGGGCATCTAAATGGCAGATGAGATTTAATACAAATAAATGTAAAGTTATGCATCTGGGAAGGAAAAATATCCATGCATTTTATAATCTTAATGGAACAAATATAGGGGTATCAGATATTGAAAGGGATTTGGGAGTACTTGTGGACAACCACCTAGGTAACAGTGCTCAATGCCAAGCAGCAGCTGCAAAGGCAAATAAAATAATACGCCCTCATTTGGAATATGGAGTACAATTTTGGGCACCACTAAATAAAAAGGACATTTTAGAGCTGGAAAAAGTACAGAGAAGGGCAACAAAACTAATAAGGGGAATGGAGGGGCTAAGTTATGAAGAGAGACTAACAGAATTAAAATTATTTACTCTAGAAAAAAGGCGTCTAAGAGGAGATATGATTACCTTATAAAAATATATCCAGGGTCAATACCAGACTTTGTCAAGGGAACTTTTTGTTCCAAGAGGTTTTCAACTGACAAGAGGACATGCTTTGAGATTAGAAGTAAAAAGATTTCACCTTAAAGAAAGAAAATAGTTCTTCACAGTAAGGGTGGTTAATCTGTGGAATTCTCTACCAAAGGAGGTGGTGACAGCGGATTCGATAGATAACTTTAAAAAGGGATTGGATATATTTTTAAATAAAAAGGGCAATAAGGGAGTATTGATCCAGGGATGAATCCGATCACCAGTATCTGGGGTCAGGAAGGAAATGTATATTTTATTCCCTGTTGAGACAATTGGCAAAGTTTCTCTGTTTTTTTTTTTCTGTTTGCCTTCCTCTGAATCAATTAACAATAAATCTGCATATTGCAGATCAGAGGAGATCTAAAAAGGATGAACTTGACGGACTACAGTCTTTTTCAACCTAAATTACTATGTAACTAATATATCTATATATCTATATATCTATCTATCTATATCTATATATATCTATATAATATATATATATATATATATATATATATATATATATATATATATATATATATATAAAAACATGTACTGTGTGTGAGTTGATGCTGAAGTGAACCGGGAAGTGCAAAATAAAATTGTGCCCGCCCCCTGCTATTCACAATTTTTTTTATTGCACTGGGGCCCCCCATTCACTAGCTCCGCCACTGTACTGTAATGTCTATATGCAGTGACTCTTCTGTCTGTAACCATACATTCGGACATAATGTGTATATATATATATATATATATATATATATATATATATATTGTGACAAACCACTTCTTTTACAGGTAGGATTGTCACCGATCTTGCAGTAACCACAGCCTTCTAGGGTATACAAAGTCCAGGACACCTTCAGCTCAGTTTTCCTTCTTTATTCAGTTTGAAAGCAGGTACTTTAAATAATAACAAAACAAACAAAATCCCTTGCTCTTACTTGAGCTCTTACTAGACAGTACTTGCTATCTGCAATTGGGTGGCTTTCCCACTTACCAATTTCCCAAACAAAAGCAATGTCTTTTCAATAAGCGCAGCCTCTCCTAGCTGTCTTTTCCTCTCCTTCTTGGAGCAGGCTGCTCTCTTCTTTTAAAGGCCTGTCTGCTAATTGAGTAGCTACAGGTGAGTGCCAATTAGCTAACTCTTAAAAACCAGATCCAAGCTGTGGTCTGTTATACAGCAACTAGTGCTGTTGGAGCATTGGCCCCCCCTGCTCTCCAAATACTCCGCCCCAGGGACCCATACCATGTTTTGCAGAGCATCAGCTATGCATATTGCAAACTGTAACATCTCTCCCTGGGGCATTTAACTGAGAAATCCTCTGGTTGCTGTCTAGCAAATCAGGTCTGATGTATCTCCCATCCACCACTATTCCACCTTTATGCTCACATATCCTCCCCCCCAGCTCATACCCAAGGGTTTGAGCGACCATGGAAATCAGGGAGTGTACCCTCGAAAGCCCATCAGCATTACCTTGTTGCAGACCAGCCCTGTGTTCCACAGTGAAATTAAAAGATTGCAAACTCAAAAACCATCTGGTTACTCTGGAGTTACTTTCCCTGTTCTGATACATCCACGTCAGAGGAGCATGGTCCGTTATCAATCGAAACCTTCTGCCTAGTAGGTAGTATTTAAGAGAGTCTAGTGCCCACTTAATAGCAAGACACTCTTTTTCAACAATAGAGTAGTTCTTCTCATGTGGGTTTAACTTTCTGCTCAAAAAGAAAACAGGGTGTTCTTCACCCTGGTATTCCTGTGAAAGAACAGCCCCCAAGCCCACATCAGAAGCATCTGTCTGAACTATAAAATCCCTGGAAAAATCTGGGGTCACTAAGACAGGATGGCTACAGATAGCTTCCTTCAGACTCTTAAAAGCCTTTTCTGCCTCAGGGCACCATTTAACTATGACTGGGGATTTTGCTTTAATAAGGTCTGTCAGGGGTGCAGCAATGGTAGCAAAATCTGGAATGAACCGCCTATAATATCCAATTAAACCCAAAAATGCCTTTACTTGTTTCTTTGTAAGGGGCTGTGGCCATTTTTGTATGGCTTCTACTTTGGCTTCCTGTGGTTTAACCAAACCCCTCCCAATAGAATAACCTAAGTACTTAGCTTCCTCTAAACCAATCGTACACTTGGAAGGATTGGCAGTTAAGCCTGCTGAGCGGATAGCATCAAGTACCGCTTGAACTTTAGGGAGGTGGGATTCCCAGTCTGCACTGTGGATGACGACATCATCCAAGTATGCTGCAGCATAACGAACATGAGGTTTAAGAATTCTGTCCATCATTCGTTGGAATGTGGCAGGTGCCCCATGTAACCCAAATGGCAATACAGTGTACTGAAACAGGCCACTGGGTGTTGAAAAGGCTGTCTTTTCTTTGGCTCTTTCAGTGAGCGGGACCTGCCAGTAACCCTTTGTTAAATCCAAGGTTGTTAGATAACGAGCTTTGCCCAGTCTTTCTATTAACTCATCAACTCTTGGCATTGGGTAAGCATCAAATTTTGAGAGGGCGTTTAACTTGCGGTAGTCATTGCAGAACCTCCATGTGCCATCAGGTTTTGGCACCAATACAATAGGACTACTCCAGTTACTCTGGGATTCTTCAATGACTCCAAGTTTTAACATGCTCTCAACCTCTAAGTTTATAACCTCCCTCCGGGCCTCAGGAATTCTATAGGGTTTGAGGTTAACTCTTTTCCCTGGTTCGGTTATTATGTCATGTTTAATCACTTTAGTCTTGCCTGGAACTATCGAGAAAACATCCCTATTTCTTCTGATGAAATCTCTGACCTCTTGCTTTTGATGGACAGACAGAGTCTTAGATACGTTCACATCTGGCTCTACTATAGGAGGTTCTGAAGGTTTTAAAGCAACCAGGACCTCCCTGTCCTTCCATGGCTTTAACAGATTTATATGATACAACTGTTCAGGCTTTCTTCTTCCTGGTTGTCTGACTTTATAATTGACATCACTCACTTTCTCTATTATTTCATAGGGTCCATGCCAAGTCGCAAGGAACTTATTCTCCACAGTAGGGACCAGAACCAATACCCTGTCTCCAGGTTGGAACACTCTGACTCTAGCATTACGGTTATAGCTGTTTTTCTGAGCCTGCTGGGCTTCCAGCATGTGTTCCCTGACAATAGGCATGATGGTGGCTATTCTATCCTGCATTTGAGCTATATGCTCAATTACACTCCTGTGAGGAGTAGTCTCCTGTTCCCAGGTCTCCTTAGCAATATCCAATATTCCCCTGGGATGTCTTCCATATAATAATTCAAAAGGAGAGAAGCCCGTGGAGGCCTGTGGAACTTCCCTAATGGAAAACAGTAGATATGGCAATAAAAAATCCCAATTTCTTCCATCTGCATCAATTACCTTGCGTAGCATACTCTTAAGGGTTTTGTTGAACCTCTCTACTAAACCATCAGTCTGTGGGTGATATACTGAGGTCTTAAGATGTTTAACCTGCAAGAGCCTGCACAACTCTTTTGTGACTCTGGACATGAACGGGGTCCCCTGGTCTGTCAGTATTTCTTTAGGGATACCCACCCTACTGAACATCAACATAAGTTCCTTAGCTATTAGCTTTGCAGAGGTATTACGCAAGGGAATGGCCTCAGGATAGCGAGTTGCATAGTCCAAGATGACTAATATATATTGGTGTCCCCTAGCGGACTTTACCAGTGGCCCCACTAAGTCCATAGCGATCCTTTCAAAAGGCACGTCAATTATGGGTAAGGGTACAAGTGGACTACGAAAAGTCTTGAAAGGAGCCCTGTACTGGCACTCAGGACATGAGGAGCAATAGTTTGTAATAGCAGCAAACACTCCAGGCCAGTAAAACCGTCTAAGGACTCTGTCTCTAGTCTTTCCGACTCCCAAGTGTCCCCCTAATATGTGGCTGTGAGCCAACTTTAGCACTATATTCTGGTAAGTCTGAGGAACCAACAGCTGCCTAATGATGTCTGAATCCTTTTTTCCTACACGGTAAATTAGGTCATTTTGTACTTCAAAATAGGGGAACGGCAGTGCTCCTCCTGGCTGATTAGCAACCCCGTTTACAACTTTAATATCATTCCTAGCTGTCACTAAAGTGGGATCTTCCCACTGAGCGCTTTTAAAGTTACCTGGACTAATTCCAATATCAATTAAGTCCTTATCCTTGTCTGCATTATTAGTAGGCTCCTCACTAGTTTGAGCTGGGTTATCTCCTATTAATACTGGTTTAGGACAGTATTTTTTCTTTTTCCTTATTTTTCCGTCACAGTGGTCAAAACCCAAGTCAATATCGGAAAAAGGGAACACATTATCCTCGACAGACTGACTCATTTCTGATAAATTTTGGTCTGTCTTTTGTAAAGCTGCCCATAATTTTAGAAAATGAGGAAAGTCTCTACCGATCACTACCTCATGGGCTAATCTAGGTACTACACCCACTCGGTACTTTAAATTCCCATACTGGGTTCCAATAGTTACTTCCGCAGTGGGGTATTCCTTTTTATCACCATGAACACAGATAATGCCTATTTTCTGTCCATGATCAGGTTTTTCACAAGGTATTATAGACTCTGCTACCAACGTAACCATACTACCTGAATCAAGTAATGCTTTAGACATCTTTCCATTCACAGTTACACAGCATTTATGAGCGTTATTATCATAGTCATTGTTAACAATACCATAACAACTGAGCAAAAATGAACGTGTTCCCTCATTTTTGCCCATATTGCATTCCATAGGTTCATCCTTAAATGGACAGTCTTTGGCCATATGACCATCCTCTTTGCACTTGAAACATTTGACAGTACAGTCTGACCACCAATTAGTTCCTTTCCCAGGCCTATTAGACCTGGATGCCCCCCTTAAACTTTGAACAGTCTTACCCGGCCTTGCAGAATCTTGGGGCTTAGGATTGCGAGGGTTTGCCTGTGAAGTAGGACATAGCAGTTCTCCTGCAGCCGCATATCTTTCCACCAAGGCAATCAGTTGGTCAGCTGTATGGGGGTCACTTTGGCTGACCCAGCGACGCAGGGAAGCTGGTAAACCACGCAAAAACCGGTCCATTACTAAGGTTTCCACAATGTGGCTAGCTGAATGGATTTCAGGTTGTAACCATTTCCGTGCAAGGTGTATGAGGTCAAACATTTGGGAACGTGCGGCTTTGTCTGAAGAATATGACCATGAGTGGAACCTTTGGGCACGTACTGCAGAGGTTACACCCAGTCGTGCCAAGATTTCAGCTTTCAATTTGCTGTAGATACTTGCATCGGCTGGTTCTAGGTCATAATATGCCTTCTGCGGCTCTCCACTTAGGAACGGTGCCAGTATGCTTGCCCACTCACCAGCCGGCCATCCGTCCCTCTCAGCAGTGCGCTCAAATGCCAGAAGGTACGCCTCAACATCATCTGATGCGGTCATTTTCTGAAGATAGTGGCTCGCCCGAATCACCTTTGGCCCCTGATGTATCTCCCATCCACCACTATTCCACCTTTATGCTCACATATCCTCCCCCCCAGCTCATACCCAAGGGTTTGAGCGACCATGGAAATCAGGGAGTGTACCCTCGAAAGCCCATCAGCATTACCTTGTTGCAGACCAGCCCTGTGTTCCACAGTGAAATTAAAAGATTGCAAACTCAAAAACCATCTGGTTACTCTGGAGTTACTTTCCCTGTTCTGATACATCCACGTCAGAGGAGCATGGTCCGTTATCAATCGAAACCTTCTGCCTAGTAGGTAGTATTTAAGAGAGTCTAGTGCCCACTTAATAGCAAGACACTCTTTTTCAACAATAGAGTAGTTCTTCTCATGTGGGTTTAACTTTCTGCTCAAAAAGAAAACAGGGTGTTCTTCACCCTGGTATTCCTGTGAAAGAACAGCCCCCAAGCCCACATCAGAAGCATCTGTCTGAACTATAAAATCCCTAGAAAAATCTGGGGTCACTAAGACAGGATGGCTACAGATAGCTTCCTTCAGACTCTTAAAAGCCTTTTCTGCCTCAGGGCACCATTTAACTATGACTGGGGATTTTGCTTTAATAAGGTCTGTCAGGGGTGCAGCAATGGTAGCAAAATCTGGAATGAACCGCCTATAATATCCAATTAAACCCAAAAATGCCTTTACTTGCTTCTTTGTAAGGGGCTGTGGCCATTTTTGTATGGCTTCTACTTTGGCTTCCTGTGGTTTAACCAAACCCCTCCCAATAGAATAACCTAAGTACTTAGCTTCCTCTAAACCAATCGTACACTTGGAAGGATTGGCAGTTAAGCCTGCTGAGCGGATAGCATCAAGTACCGCTTGAACTTTAGGGAGGTGGGATTCCCAGTCTGCACTGTGGATGACGACATCATCCAAGTATGCTGCAGCATAACGAACATGAGGTTTAAGAATTCTGTCCATCATTCGTTGGAATGTGGCAGGTGCCCCATGTAACCCAAATGGCAATACAGTGTACTGAAACAGGCCACTGGGTGTTGAAAAGGCTGTCTTTTCTTTGGCTCTTTCAGTGAGCGGGACCTGCCAGTAACCCTTTGTTAAATCCAAGGTTGTTAGATAACGAGCTTTGCCCAGTCTTTCTATTAACTCATCAACTCTTGGCATTGGGTAAGCATCAAATTTTGAGAGGGCGTTTAACTTGCGGTAGTCATTGCAGAACCTCCATGTGCCATCAGGTTTTGGCACCAATACAATAGGACTACTCCAGTTACTCTGGGATTCTTCAATGACTCCAAGTTTTAACATGCTCTCAACCTCTAAGTTTATAACCTCCCTCCGGGCCTCAGGAATTCTATAGGGTTTGAGGTTAACTCTTTTCCCTGGTTCGGTTATTATGTCATGTTTAATCACTTTAGTCTTGCCTGGAACTATCGAGAAACCATCCCTATTTCTTCTGATGAAATCTCTGACCTCTTGCTTTTGATGGACAGACAGAGTCTTAGATACGTTCACATCTGGCTCTACTATAGGAGGTTCTGAAGGTTTTAAAGCAACCAGGACCTCCCTGTCCTTCCATGGCTTTAACAGATTTATATGATACAACTGTTCAGGCTTTCTTCTTCCTGGTTGTCTGACTTTATAATTGACATCACTCACTTTCTCTATTATTTCATAGGGTCCATGCCAAGTCGCAAGGAACTTATTCTCCACAGTAGGGACCAGAACCAATACCCTGTCTCCAGATTGGAACACTCTGACTCTAGCATTACGGTTATAGCTGTTTTTCTGAGCCTGCTGGGCTTCCAGCATGTGTTCCCTGACAATAGGCATGATGGTGGCTATTCTATCCTGCATTTGAGCTATATGCTCAATTACACTCCTGTGAGGAGTAGTCTCCTGTTCCCAGGTCTCCTTAGCAATATCCAATATTCCCCTGGGATGTCTTCCATATAATAATTCAAAAGGAGAGAAGCCCGTGGAGGCCTGTGGAACTTCCCTAATGGAAAACAGTAGATATGGCAATAAAAAATCCCAATTTCTTCCATCTGCATCAATTACCTTGCGTAGCATACTCTTAAGGGTTTTGTTGAACCTCTCTACTAAACCATCAGTCTGTGGGTGATATACTGAGGTCTTAAGATGTTTAACCTGCAAGAGCCTGCACAACTCTTTTGTGACTCTGGACATGAACGGGGTCCCCTGGTCTGTCAGTATTTCTTTAGGGATACCCACCCTACTGAACATCAACATAAGTTCCTTAGCTATTAGCTTTGCAGAGGTATTACGCAAGGGAATGGCCTCAGGATAGCGAGTTGCATAGTCCAAGATGACTAATATATATTGGTGTCCCCTAGCGGACTTTACCAGTGGCCCCACTAAGTCCATAGCGATCCTTTCAAAAGGCACGTCAATTATGGGTAAGGGTACAAGTGGACTACGAAAAGTCTTGAAAGGAGCCCTGTACTGGCACTCAGGACATGAGGAGCAATAGTTTGTAATAGCAGCAAACACTCCAGGCCAGTAAAACCGTCTAAGGACTCTCTCTCTAGTCTTTCCGACTCCCAAGTGTCCCCCTAATATGTGGCTGTGAGCCAACTTTAGCACTATATTCTGGTAAGTCTGAGGAACCAACAGCTGCCTAATGATGTCTGAATCCTTTTTTCCTACACGGTAAATTAGGTCATTTTGTACTTCAAAATAGGGGAACGGCAGTGCTCCTCCTGGCTGATTAGCAACCCCGTTTACAACTTTAATATCATTCCTAGCTGTCACTAAAGTGGGATCTTCCCACTGAGCGCTTTTAAAGTTACCTGGACTAATTCCAATATCAATTAAGTCCTTATCCTTGCCCGCATTCTCCACCATATGTGACAAACCACTTCTTTTACAGGTAGGATTGTCACCGATCTTGCAGTAACCACAGCCTTCTAGGGTATACAAAGTCCAGGACACCTTCAGCTCAGTTTTCCTTCTTTATTCAGTTTGAAAGCAGGTACTTTAAATAATAACAAAACAAACAAAATCCCTTGCTCTTACTTGAGCTCTTACTAGACAGTACTTGCTATCTGCAATTGGGTGGCTTTCCCACTTACCAATTTCCCAAACAAAAGCAATGTCTTTTCAATAAGCGCAGCCTCTCCTAGCTGTCTTTTCCTCTCCTTCTTGGAGCAGGCTGCTCTCTTCTTTTAAAGGCCTGTCTGCTAATTGAGTAGCTACAGGTGAGTGCCAATTAGCTAACTCTTAAAAACCAGATCCAAGCTGTGGTCTGTTATACAGCAACTAGTGCTGTTGGAGCATTGGCCCCCCCTGCTCTCCAAATACTCCGCCCCAGGGACCCATACCATGTTTTGCAGAGCATCAGCTATGCATATTGCAAACTGTAACATCTCTCCCTGGGGCATTTAACTGAGAAATCCTCTGGTTGCTGTCTAGCAAATCAGGTCTGATGTATCTCCCATCCACCACTATTCCACCTTTATGCTCACAATATATATATATATATATATATTAATTGTGTATCTAGCTGCGCTTCTGGATTAAAAAGCAGTAACATTTTTGTAACACACTTTTATACAATTAAATAAAAATAATTATAAAAAGCAATTGTGTTGTGTACCAAATTCAATATTCTTAAAACAAGCAGCCTGATCCAATTTTTCAGATCCCTTTGAAATCTTTTTCTATGTCTTTATATATGTCTTCAGATGCTTGCCGCTTATCTTCAGTTTCTTTTTCCTTAGTGCTGAAAAATAGACAAGGAGAAAAGAGGCTCCTCTAAGGTAGTAGGTTTTGCAAATGAGGAAAGTTCTTTAAAAAATAGGTAATCTCCTTACATTTATGTCAGATTATTCAGGCCCTCAGATCCTGTCACTGCTCTGCTTGTGCAGGGTTATGTGTGCAGTCAGCTTTATGCATGCAGTCATCAAGGAGAGAGAGGTATGGTTAATAAAGTTTTAATACAAAGTAAAAAAATAATACAAAAAGCTTACATTAGGTTTAGTAATGTCCACAAATGGAAGATAACTTGCTTCAGTCCTCTGTGTCTGTATCTCCACAGGTCAGCAGCAGCAGCCCTCCACGTGCTGTGGTTCTGTTTCCTGCTTTGGTAGTCACAGGTGGAACTGTTTAATCACTCAACCGGTTTCACACTTGTGCTTCATCTGGAGTGCTTCATCTTCCATTTGTGGACATTACTAAACCTAATGTAAGCTTTTTATATTATTTTTTACTTTGTATTAAAACTTTATTGACCATAGCTCTCTCTCCTTGATGACTGCATGCATAAAGCTGACTGCACACATAACCCTGCACAAGCAGAGCAGTGACAGGATCTGAGGGCCTGAATAATCTGACATAAATGTAAGGAGATTACCTACTTTTTAAAGAACTTTCCTCATTTGCAAAACCTACTACCTTAGAGGAGCCTCTTTTCTCCTTGTCTATTTTTCAGCACTAAGGAAAAAGAAACTGAAGATAAGCGCCAAGCATCTAAAGACACAATATAAATATATATATATATATATATATATATATATATATATATATATATATATATATATATATATAATTTGTAATTTGGGCTTGTGTGGTGCATAAATCTGAATGGGGCTAGGGCCGGATAAATCATAAATATTCTGATGTGCAATATTATTATTAGTTTAACTGCATCACACAAAGCAAATCTGTATATGGTAGATGGCACTGCAATTCTATTTTTTTTTTTTTACTATTACAGCACATGTGTTATAGGATCTATAGTAGAAATAACTATACTTAAAAACAAAACCTATACATTTAAGGCTTTTTAGTAAGCTCCTAGAATCAAACGAGCATGCTATAAAATCCTAATAGGAAGTCATGATAACCTTTCAGTAGTAAGAACATCAGATGCTATTTTAAGTACTTCTCAGGACTTTATTTATAGATGGTATTTTTTTCTGTCTTCCAGCTAATCCCACCTGCTTGTAGGGAATGCCCTTCCTAAGGAGCCTACAATGTCAATGGTTATCAGCAACTGCAACCATAGAGATAGACAGTCTTGATAGATTGTGAAATCATAATGGTGAAAACATACTGGTCTAAAGTTGACCATTTTTTCTACTTTTCGTGCATTTTGTTGATGACATTTTTTATAATACGCACAATACTGATCAATTCCTTTTTACTAGTTTCAGAGGTGCAGTGCAATGTACCAGGAAGGAAAAAACATACAGTTGAACCGGCACTTCGAGCACAGTCTTAAATGAGGGGCATTAGAGAAGTTAAAACTTTAAATTACTGAATCAGATCGATAGATGTGTTGTTTCTTTGGGAACTGAAGAGAGGAAGAAGAAGGAAATCTTTTCTCAATAACTTTTACACATGTATCTTTTTATTGTAGGAATATATAGCAATATGCAGCTCTTTGTAAATTAAGTGCTCTAAGTTAGGGCACTGCCGTAATTTGGCTGCAGGAGCTTTTTTTTCCCTAGCTTCTACGCTAATGTAAATCTTTTGCTCCACCAGGTTAGAGCACTCAGCCCACAGCTGTAAATCCTGCTTTAGACGCAATAGATTTCTGTGCAGGGAGTAACCAAAACAAACTTTACGGATGAGACAGAGCCCTAGGAGCCAATAGGAAATCTGAATGTCATGAACATTATGAGTGGGAAGTGCCGTAACAAGTGCAGTAACAAGTTCCGTAACTAGCTGCTGCAATAAAACAGAGATATATATATAAAATAATGTTTTTTTATTCATTAATATATTTTAATATTAGGAATATGTGACAATTGCATTTATAGCTTCAATAAATAAAGAATATTTTGTGTTTAAATATGATATATTTATAGATAATGCATTAGAGTGTTTGTTGCTAGGCAACATGGTTTTGTGACGTGTATTAATCCCTTGTGTACTGGGTTGTGTGTTACCCTGGATTTTGTATCTTAAAAAGAGCTTAATACTAAAATATCATATTTTTTAATTACAGATATATTAATATCAGACTGTTAAGTGTAAAGTAATATTGAAATTTCAAAATTTTGTAGAGAAGTTTGTGCTATACTTTCATCTTAAATGCTTCTGGGAGACTCTGCAAAGGTTTGAAAACCAATTGTGAGTTGTCGTTGGTACTCAATAATTTTTCTTCTGCTTTTTGCGGTTATGGTAGTGGCCTTATTTGCGAGTGATCCGTAAAGTCTTATTAGCATAGGGTTTGGGTGTCAGAGTGTTAGGGAGGAACTTGTAATTTATTGTCAGTGCAAAAATCAATGAATATTTTAGCCTTGCTTTTCAGCTTTGTCGTGAAGTTCACTCGTATCAGTGACCCGTAGCAGGATGCTCGCAATGTTTTAGGAATGGGTGATTAACATAGCTAGGCAGGATTTACTGTGCTGCTACGGCACTCGTAATTGATCTTTCAGGGATTAGCATAGGCGCGATAGAAATCGAACAGATAAATACTTATTCTTGTTTACAGTAATACAATTCAGTACCATGTAGAGATGGGAATTATGACAGAGAACAAAGGTAGATATGTTTGATCTTCCTATATGCTTAAATAATATCATAAGTATTCACATGTTATTTTTTTTCCATTTTTAGGAAGTGAAAAGGTGAAGGGAAGTGGAAGTCTGAGTAGTTTACATCCCATAGGGGACATGGGTAGATAAGTATGGAGGATGGATGGGAGTGGATGAAAAGAAGGGTTGTGAATGGGGAGGTGGAAGTTATAATATATAAATAATATCTAGGAGTGATCAAAGTACTAAAAGAGGTATATGTGAACTAGAATAGCCTTAAGGTAGAAATATAATTATAGATTACATACAATAAGTAAATCAAATATATATATATGTATTCCTTACCATATATTCCAAAGTGGATTATATAGTTAAGTTAAAGGACAATGCTCAGTGCCATTAGTAAATATTTCAGGATTTAATCTGAATAGTTGTGTCATAGTGACAATTCAAATCTTACATCAGTGGCTAAACACTATCTCCTATGTCATGAGTCAAAACCCAACATTAAGTGCTGGGTATTGGAACATGTATCATTAGGGATCAGAAGGGGTCATTTAGAGGAAGAATTACTCAAGAAGTAAAGCAAATGGATAACCTTACTAGACACCATGATCTCAAAAGGGCTGAATGATAAAATCAATGTTTCAGTGTTTCTATAAAAGGTTTATCCTTTTATTTCATCAGTGAAAAAGTCGGTAACCTGTGATATACACTTATGCAACGATACCTCGGGAATGATATAAGGCAGAAAACTCAGGTGTATACTGTATATGTACAAAGTTGTAAATATTAGCTAAGTGATAATACAAAAGGTATACAAGGCAGAACCATATATTCATATGAATGCAAAATTGAAAATATCAGAGGACTAACGTCTATATATATAGACAAAACTGGAAATATAATTTGAGGACCATCATATTATGAATATGAGGCAGAAGACTCTGGTGTGTATATACACACAAATTGGGAATATGATTTAAGTGTCATGTAAGTCATTCAATGTAATAAATTATTATAATGACAGTGAGGTTAGATACCTTGGGAATTAAATAAGGCAGAATACTTATGTGTATATATGTACAAAGTTGGCAATATCCTTTAGGTGTCATCACCACATGGATACAGGGCAGAATACTCATGTGTACATCTATATAAGAAAATGTTATTATATTTAAAACAATTTGTTATAAATTTGCATCATAAGAAATTATTCACCAGTATATATCATGAGTGGATGATAACTTGAAGGCAAACTGTAAATATGGCACCATACGAGAGGATTAATTTGAGTATACTACAATCTGTAATTTTTCGTGTTTTGTTGCCTCACAACCTGGAATTAACATGGATTGTTTGATGATTTGCATCAATTAATTTACAGAACATGCCCACAACTTTGAAGATGTTTTTTTATTTTTTATTGTGAAGCAAACAACAAATAGGACAAAATAACAGAAAAAGACAATGTGCATAACTATTCACCCCCTAAAGTCAATACTTTGTAGAGAGACCTTTTGCGGCAATCACAGCTCCAAGTCGCTTTGGATAAGTCTCTATGAGCTTGCCTTATCTTACCACTAGGATTTTTGCCCATTCCTCCTTGCAAAACTGCACCAGCATCTTCAAGTTGGCTGGTTTGCGCTTGTGAACAGCAATCTTTAAGTCTGACCACCAATTTTCTATTGGATTGAGGTCTGGACTTTGACTAAACCACTCAAGTGTTGCTTTAGCAGTGTGTTTGGGGTCATTGTCCCGCTGGAAGGTGAACCTTCGTCCTAGCCTCAAATCACATACAGAGTGGTACAGGTTTTGCTTAAGAATATCCCTGTATGGGGCGTGTCTTGCCAGGGGCTGCGACAAGACGTGTGCAGGAGCAGCTCCTGCACTGAATTCAAGAAAAAGGGCATTTAACTGCCAAAAAGTAGCCAACTAGCCCCAAAGAAAACACCCATACCTCAAGGGGAGACGAGCGAGGCACCGGCAGACAAGGAAAGGAGGAAGAGGTGAGCCGGGAAGCGGAGCCACGAGGTCGAGGCCTACACCACCCTGCCTCCCGTGGCTGTTGCAACCGGTGCCCCCCTGCACGGGCGGAAGGCCCGGAATGAGCTGCGGAGGCGCACAGAGGCAAGGAAAGAGGAGACAAGCGAGGGGGGACCTGCGGCGGCCCCAGGAGAAGAGGAGGGTGGGGTAAGCAGGAGCTCGTGGGGGAGCGGTGCAGGAGGCGGGCGGCCCACACCACAACACCCCACAGCAGTCCCCACACTGGGCAGGTTTACCTCCGGAGCGGGCTCGGAGGTGAGGGAGGCCCAGCCAGAGGCCAGAGGAGCTCCGGCGGGACCGTTTTCTCGAGCTTGGACCGAGAGGCCGCCATCTTCTCTCTAGGAGCTGGGGCATCGCCGGAGGCCCCCTCGTCTCCCAGCAAGGCCGCAGAGAGCGCCTGAGAGGTGATAAACAGGCACTCGACGGGGGAAGCGCAGCCACAGGGCCCCTAGACCAGGCCAGAGGCCCAGGAGGCAAAAAGCCCCAAACAGACATCCTGGAGGGAGCTTTCCCGCCAAAAAAAGGGCAGTCATTTTTCCACTAGGGGAATAGAAGAAGAAGGGGCGGAGCCAGCACCCTAATATGGAGGACGCAACACAGAGAGGTTTAACAAGAGGGCTAATATTTTGCAGAGATCCAGGTACAGGCAGAGTGACCCCTGAAAGGGGGGGGGGGGGGGAATAGCACCCTGAACATCTGCCACTCCTCAAACCCTGGGCATGCTGACATCTTTTCCAATGTACTGACTAAATTCCTGGCCTGCGCAGATCCTCGGCGACCGGCTCATCTCTAAACATACTGGGGTAACAGCACACCCGGGATCCCTGCAGTCCTTCACACTCCCACATGGCTAACCCGCACTACACATTCACTACCCACAATGTCAGAGGCTTTAACTCCCCTAACAAACGAAGGAAAGCTTTCATTACTTACAGGAAGGATAGACCTGCAGTTCTCTTCCTCCAGGAGACCCACTTTGCGCAGGGTAAGACCCCCTCGTTTTTACATAAGGACTATCCAACCTTTTACACCTCTAGACAAAAAACCAAGAGGGCAGGTGCTGCGATATTGATCCACAAAAACTTCCCATTTTAAGTTTCCCACAAAAAAATAGACTAAGAAGGTAACTTCGGAATTATTACGGGCACTCTGCTCAACACTAAGCTCACCCTGGTGTCAATCTACGCCCCTACAGTGGCCCCCCATAAAGCTATTATAAATCTATTGGACTCCCTGGACACAGGCAAAGTTATTATTGGGGGGTCTTTAACCTGGTGCTAAACCCAGACGTGGATAGGTCCAAGAAACAGGGGGAGTCTCGACCCCCAGACAAAATCAAACTAATCAAAAACCTGCTACTGAAACTGGGATTAGTAGATGCTTGGAGGGGACTACATCCTCAAGAGAGGGAATACACATTTTATTCACCCACACAAAAGTCCTACTCGCATATTGACACACTTGTTATAGACGCCACTTTATTTGAGCAAGCCACATTTTCGGACATAGTCCCCTGCCCATGGTCAGATCATAGTCAAGTCACATTAGGCCTGAATCTTAACCCCAACTTCGAATTGCCTTACACATGGCGGCTCAATTATAGGCTTCTTTCAATCCAGAGTGTGCTAGACCAAATTTCTAGAGAGCTAAGGGACTTTGTTTCCACTAACTCTTGCCCTTCCATGGGTGCGGGGTGGTTCTGGGTAACGCATAAAGCATTTATAAGGGGTAGCTTTATAAGGCTAGCCTCAGCATATAAAAAAAGTGAGAGAAAAGGAGAACTTAGTGATGAAGGAACTAGCCACCCTAGAAAAACAAAACCAACAACAGCAGTCGGCCCGGAGTCGTCAACGGATAGACGCGATTAGACTAGAACTAGATAACATCTTGTCAGCTCAAACAGAGAAGGCCTTAAGGAAAACACAGAGCAAATTTTTCGCGCATGCAAATAAGCCGGGTCCCTTATTGGCCAGCAGGCTGAACGCCAGATTCCAACAATCAAGGGTCACCCAAATCAAGACTAGATCAGGCTCAGTCACAAGTAATCAGGCTAGGATTCAGGACACCTTCCAAACATTTTACCAGGATATATACACCTCTCAGGTACGGGCGGATGGGGATTCCCTGACGGGCTTTCTTGGGGGGCTGGACCTTCCGGTTCTGGGAAACTCTGACCTAGATTTACTCAACTCAGAGGTAACAGAAGAGGAAGTCAGAGACACCGTTAAATATCTCAAACTAGGCAAATCCCCCGGGCCGGATGGCTTTTCAAACCTATACTATAAAAAGTTTGCAGAGGTTTTGACTCCCCACATGGTTTCAATGTACAATGCTATCCTGAAAGGAGAGCAGATGGCACCGGAGCAAAATCAGGCGACTCTGGTCTTCTTTCCCCAGATGGGGAGGGATCCTATTGAGGTTAAGAACTATCGTCCTATTTCCCTGCTAAATGGGGACATTAAAATCCTGACCAAATTAATGGCTAATACGATCTCCAGCTTCCGGCCCAAACTAATCCACAAGGACCAAGCAGGCTTCATCCCTCATCGGCAGGCGGGGGACAACATTAGGAGAGTACTGAATATCATACACCTAGCCAACCACTCAAAAACCCCTCTTTGCACCCTAGCCTTAGACATCGAGAAGGCATTCGATTAGTTAGAATGGTCATATCTATTCGCAGTCTTAAATAAATTCGGTATAATCTCTATAGCAGGGATGGATTGCACCTTAATGATGAGGGAGCTTTTGTGCTAGGGGATAGGATGGTGGAACGGCTGGGGGAGTTTTTAAACTTGTAGGTGGGGGGTACTATATAGAAGTATTGGGGTAAAAAGGGTAGAGAGGGAAAGGGATAAATTAGTTACCTATGGGTGAGGAGAAGGGGGGAGGGTTACAATAGACAGTAGGGAGGTATTAATAGGGGCCTCAATTACAGTGGCAAGCACTTCACAATGGCAGAGCCATAGCAACATAAAGTGTATGCTTGCTAATGCAAGAAGTTTGCCTGGAAAAATGGACGAGCTAGGAATATTAGCAGTACAAGAAAAATGCGGCTTAATAGGCATTACTAAAACATGGTGGGATGAATCTCATGACTGGACTGTTAATCTGGATGGTTATAACCTATTTAGGAAAGATAGGGGAAATGGTAAAAGAGGAGGAGGGATCTGTCTGTATGTTAAGCCTGAATTTAAGCCTATAGTCAGAGAAGATATTTTTGCTGGCACTAACGGCATCATTGAATCTTTGTGGGTTGAGCTAAATAGTGGAGGAGCTAATTCTAAACGCATATTGGTGGGAGTATGCTATAAACCCCCAAATATAGCTGAAAGTGAGGAAATACAATTATTGTTACAGATTGGAAATACAGCTAAGCATGGGTAAGTTCTAATAATGGGAGACTTTAATTACCCTGAAATAAACTGGATAAATGAGACCAGCAGCTCAGCTAAGGGGAGCAGGTTCTTGAGTACACTCGGGGATCATTATCTGGCCCAGGTAATATAAGAACCTAGTAGAAATGGGGCCATCTTGGATTTAGTCATCACAAGTAATATTGATATAATATCGAATGTTAAAATAGGGGAACCCTTGGGGAACAGTGATCACAACACAGTATCATTTGAGATTGAATACAAAAAAACTGAGTTGTAAGGGGCCAACAAAAACTTTAAATTTTAAAAGTGCTAACTTTAATGGGCTATGGGCAGCCATACTACATATAGACTGGGACAAAGAACTTACAGGGAAAAATACTGAAAATAAATGGACTACATTCAAATCCTTACTAAATAAACATACTCATCGGCATGTACCATGTGGAAATAAAATGAATAGGAGTAAATCATATCCCATGTGGCTTAACAATGACTTAAAGATCATGATGAGGAAAAAGAAACATGCATTTAAATTATACAAGAAGGAGGGAACAGAGGCAGCTTTATGTGACTATAAGGAAATCAACAAAGCTTGCAAAAGGGCTATTAGACTGGCTAAAATAGAAAATGAGAAGTCAGTTGCAATGGAAAGTAAGACTAACCCTAAAATATTTTTTAAATATATTAATGGGAAGAAGGTGAGGAAGGAAGCTATAGGAACATTACAATGTGACACAGGCCATCTGATAATTAGTGACCAGGAAAAGGCAGATGAGCTAAATATTTTCTTTTCGTCGGTATACACAAGGGAGGTACCAGTGGTTGGGACACTGCAACATAATGGGGGTACACTACCATCCCTAAATAATTGGTTAACGCAGGAATAAATCCAAAAGAGATTGGAGAAAATAAATGTTAATAAAGCCCCAGGTCCTGATGGAATACATCCAAGGGTACTGAGGGAGCTGGGTTCTGTAATAGCCAAACCATTATATCTAATCTTTCAAGACTCACTCACTCACTACATGGTCTCTGGAGAAAAGCAGAAGTGATACCTATATTTAAGAAGGGATCTAGAGCAAATCCGGGGAATTATAGACCCGTGAGCCTCACATCTGTAGTTGGGAAGCTTTTAGAAGAGTTAATAAGGGACAGAATACAAGAATATGTCTATTTGAACAAGATCATAGGTAGCAGTCAACACGGATTTATGAAAGATAGGTCGTGTCAGACCAATCTAATTAGTTTCTATGAGGAGGTTAGTAGGAACTTGGATCAGGGCAACTCAGTGGATGTAGTCTTTTTAGATTTTTCAAAGGCATTTGATACAGTGCCACATTGAAGACTAGTGAGCAAACTAAGGGATACAGGAATTGCAGTAAATATCTGCTCATGGATCGACAGCTGACTAAAAGACAGGAAGCAAAGGGTTGTTGTAAATGGAACATACCCCGATTGGTCTAATGTGATAAGTGGGGTTCTTCAAGGTTCAGTATTAGGTTCTCTCCTTTTTAACATATTTATTAATGACATAGAAGTAGGACTCGAAAGTAGTGTCTCCATTTTTGCTGATGACACTAATTTGTGCAAGGTAATAAATTCAGATAATGATGTACTTTCCGTACAAAGGGATTTGAATAAATTAAAGAAATGGGCAGCTAAATGGCAGATGAGATTTAATACAAATAAATGCAAGGTTATGCATTTGGGAAGAAAAAATAGCCATGCAATTCATAATCTGAACGGAGCAAATCTAGGGGTATCAGATATTGAAAGAGATTTGGGAGTACTAGTGGACAACCACCTAGGTAGCAGTGCTCAATGCCAAGCAGCAGCTGCAAAGGCAAGTAAAATATTAGCATGTATTAAGAAGGGTATAGAAGCAAGGGAAGCAAATATAATTCTACCACTATACAAATCCCTAGTACGCCCTCATTTGGAATATGGAGTACACTTTTGGGCACCACTTCATAAAAAGGACATTTTAGAGCTGGAAAAAGTACAGACAAGGGCTACAAAACTAATTAGGGGAATGGAGGGGCTAAGTTATGAAGAAAGACTAACCAAACTAAACTTATTTTCGCTAGAAAAAAGGCGTCTACGAGGGGATATGATTACCTTATTTAAATACATCCAGGGTCAATATAAGGCTTTGTCAAGTGAACTTTTTGTAGCAAGAGATTTTCAACTGACAAGCCTTTGAGGTTAGAGGAAAAAAGATTTCAACTTAAACAAAGAAAAGGGTTCTTCACACTTAGGGCGGTTTAACTGTGGAATTCTCAATAGACAACTTCAAAAAAGGGTTAGATTTATTTTTGAATAAAGAGGGCATTCAAGGCTATCCTAGATAACTAGCGAAGGAATATTGATCCAGGGAGAAATTTGATCGCCAGTTTCTGGGGTCAGGAAGGAATTTTGCTTTTTTTTCCCCTTTTGAGACAATTGGCAAAGTTTCAATGTTTTTTTTTTCCTGTTTGTCTTCCTCTGGATCAATTAACAATTAATAATAAATAGTCCACATTAAAAAGATCAATATAGATCTAAAAAGGTTGAACTTGATGGACTAACTCTTTATTCATCCTCCAATACTATTAATAATTATTTAACAACAAATTAATTAATAACTAATCTGCATATTGCAGATCAGAGGAGATCTTAACAGATTGAACTTGATGGACTTAAAGTCTTTTTTCAACCTTAACTACTATGTAACTATGTAACTATGAAACTATGGTATTAGAGGGAACTTCCTAAATCTTCTTAAAACATACTATAGGTCCCCACAAGCTACTCGGAGACTCCTCGGACCAGAGAATTTGCAGCTAAACATTGAAAGGAGGACTAGAACGGGCTGCCCTCTTTCCCCACTCCTTTTCGCCCTTGCCATGGAGCCGCTAGCTCAGAGCATTAGGACCTCCCCAGCTATTCAGGGTCTACAGTTGAGTGGCCAAGAATACAAGTGCTGTCTTTTTGCGGATGACTTACTGTGCACCCTAACCCGCCCACTCACGTCCACTGCGGCCCTGATGGAAGTATTAGATAAATTACACCCTATCTCCGGGTTGCGAGTTAACGAGGATAAATCGGAAATTATAGGGCTCCACCTTCCACAACCTGAGAGGGAGGGGCTTAAGAACTCATTCGACTTTCACTGGCCCAAAAAGCACTTAAAATACCTAGGAATAAAAATTACCCAATATCGCGGACACTTACGGGGCCAACTACCCACCCCTATTCAAAGAAATAGCAGCTGACCTAAAGAGATGGAATAAATTCTGCATCTCCTGGTCCGGCCGGATTCACATGGTCAAGATGAACGTGCTCCCCAGAATCCTATACTACTTTAGATCTTTACCAGTTAAAGTTCCCATCAAAGACCAAGAAAACATACAAAGGCAAATTATGAGGTTCATATGGCGAAATAAAACCCCTAGAATCCCGAAACTCACTATGTTTAGACACAAGGGTAATTGTGGACTCTCATGTCCCCATCTTAAGCTCTATTATAGGGCAGCCCTGATCTCCTTTCTGCCCCAAGCGCACTCCACGACACATCAACCCATTTGGGTAACAATAGAAAACCAGCAGCTACAACCTCACGGATGGGACACGGTAGTATGGCTACCAAAGTCTCACCGCCAGCCACATACTTACCCCATCCCCATGATTAGACTGTCCCTGAAATGCTGTGATTGGGCGAACTCAAAACGGCGCCTGACTACTGACCTCTCTCCGCTCCTATCTATTACCACCTCTCCCCTCTTTGCAAAAGATCTCCAGAGTAACTCAAAAGTCTGGTGGACCTCCCACGGGTTGGATAGGATAGGGGCTTGGTTTAAGGAAGGCCAACTCATTACCTTTGAGCACCTTAGGGATAATTTTGATCTTCCCCTAAAGGAGCACTTCATCTTTTGTAAGTTTAGTCACTTTATATGGACCCTGAGGAGGACTTTAGGTCAACCTAAGACAAACTGGATGACACGCATGTGCATGGACACCCCGCTATCTAAAGGCACTCTAGGCATGATATACGAGAAATTCAATAGCCCGCTGAATAATAGTAAACCTAAGCCCTTGACAAAATGGGAAGATGACCTGGGCCAGACATGGGACCTGAAAAAATGGGGACACATTAGCCAGAGACTAGCGAGAGGTTCCTATAATTACAGCTTGATGGAAACTTCGCTAAAAGTACTTCATAGGACTTACATTACACCGGCAAGGCTCCACAGGATGAACCCTCAAGAGCCTGACACTTGTTTCAGGGGATGCCAAGAGATGGGGACCTTCATCCACATATGGTGGACCTGCCCTAAGGCTCAGGACATCTGGTCCAAAATAACTCGAATAGCCTCAAAACTCTGCCTTACTCAAATAACCCCCACCATCGAAACTTGTCTCTTGGGACAACGACCCCTTTACTGTCTAGGTCCCAGGATAGGTTACTTCAGTCCATATTCTTGGCGGTAAAAAGCCATATAGCCAGTAAGTGGAAAAACCCTAGCTTATGCCTGAGAGAGATCATAAATAAAATAAACTTTATTATGATTAATGAAAAACGTATACACCTAGTTTCAGACACTTACGCCAGCTTCCTGACTATTTGGGAACCCTGGATAGCTTCCAACCACAGCATTGACCCGGGATAGAGTAACACTAGCCGGGCTAGGTGGTGGTCTGGAGCAGTGGTGGCTGGATGGCGCATGGCGGGGAACCCTCGCTGGAGACCGGGGCGTAAACGTAAGTTGATGGGGGCAACACCTGTGGGGTGGGCCGTGGGGGGCTGGGGACGGGGGGGGGGGGTCGTCTTAGAGGGACACAGGAATCCAATACTGTTGGATTCTGACATAGCCTACCTTGCCCCATATTAGGGGGGGAAGATACTTTTAGAAAAGAGAAATTCTAAGCCTGAATTTTATCGCTCTGTTCTAGGTTAGTTTTAGTCTTTAAATTATTACTAACGTAAACTTGTTTTATGATTTTCTTTCTTTTTTTCTTTCTTCTTTCTTTTTCTTGGCTTTTCTTGTTTTTACTTGTTATTGGAAAACGGAAAATTGTTGTTGGTGTGGCTCACAAAGAGATTGCAATAGGGCAGCCATTATTTAGGTCTAATTGCATAGCAGGTGCATTATGTACTTGCTTTTGTTATGTTTCCTTGCATTGTAACTGCACTCTATATACACTGTTGTAATTTTCCAATCTTTGTGAATCAATAAAAATTATTGAAATAAAAAAAGAATATCCCTGTATTTAGCACCATCTATCTTTCCCTCAACTCTAACCAGTTTCCCAGTCCTGAGGGTGTTCATTGGGTAATTTGATGTGTTGAATTTGCGCCAGACATAGCGTTTTCTTTGATGGCCAAAAAAGTTAAATTTTAGTCTCATCAGAACAGAGCACCTTCCTCCATACATTTTGGGAGTCTCTTACATGCATTTTCGAAAACTCAAAACGTGCCATTTTGTTTTTTGCTGAAAGCAATTGCTTTCTTCTGGCCACTCTGCCATAAAGCCCAACTCTATGGAGCGTACGTCTTATTGTACAGATACTCCATGCTGTTGTGCCATGTTCTTTCCATTTGGTTATGATAGATTTGATGGTGCTCTTGGGTAACATCAAATATTTCAATATTTTGTATAACCTAACCCTGACTTGTACTTCTCAACAACATTGTCCCTTACTTGTTTGGAGAGTTCCTTGGTCTTCATGGCAAATACAAGTCAGTGTTAGGTTATAAAAAAATATCCAAATCGTTGATGATCCCCAGGAGCTCCATCAAATCTATCATAACCAAATGGAAATAACATGGCACAACAGCTAACCTGCTAAGAGATGGCCGCCCACCAAAACTCACGGACCATGCAACAAGGGCATTAATCAGAGAGGCAGCACAGAGACCTAAGGTAACCCTGGAGGAGCTGCAGAGTTCCACAGCAGAGACTGGAGTATCTGTACATAGGAGGACAATAAGCTGTACACTCCATAGAGTTGGGCTTTATGGCACGTTTTGAATTTGAGAAAAGTCATGTGGGAGACTCCCCAAATGTATGGAGGAAGGTGCTCTGGTCTGATGAAACTAAAATTGAACCTTTTGGCCATCAAAGAAAACGCTATGTGTGGCGCAAACCCAACGCATCACATCACCCAAAGAACACCATCCCCACAGTAAAACATGGTGGTGGCAGCATCATGCTGTGGGGATGTTTTTCAGCAGCCAGGACTAGGGAACTGGACAGAGTTGATGGTAAAATGGGTGGTGCTAAATACAGGGTTATTCTTGAGCAAAACCTGTACCACTCTGTCCGTGATTTGAGGCTAGGACGGAGGTTCACCTTCCAGCAGGACAATGACCCCAAACTCACTGCTAAAGCAACACTTCAGTGGTTTAAGATGAAACATGTAAATGTGTTGGAATGGCCTAGTCAAAGCCCAGACCTCAATCCAAAAGAAAATTTGTGGTCAGACTTAAAGATTGCTGCTTACAAGCGCAAACCATCCAACTTGAAGGAGCTGGAGCAGTTTTGCAAGGAGGAATGGGCAAAACTCTCAGTGGTAAGATGTGGGAAGCTCATAGAGACTTATCCAAAGCGACTTGGAGCTGTGGATGCCGCAAAAGCTGGCTCTACAAAGTATTGACTAGGGGGGTGAATAGTTATGCACATTAACTTTTTCTGTTATTTTGTCCTATTTGTTGTTTGAATCACAAAAAAAAAAAAAATTAAATCTTCAAAGTTGTGGGCATATTCTGTAAATTAAATGATGCAAATCCTCAAACAATCCATGTTAATTCCAGGTTGTGAGGCAACAAAACATGAAAAATGCCAAGGGGGGTGAATACTTTTGCAAGGCACTGTACTTGATTAATAGTGAGAATTCAGTATATTGATTAGCAGGTCACAAAAATGAATGTCTTAGTAATATTGTCATAACAGGTAAAGATATACTTTTCAGGGGCAAACAATCTTATAGTCATTGTAAGTTGTGTGTGCGGCCAATGGCCACCAATTGACTTCAATCAAAATGTTTTAGCTTGTAATAAGAAAGGTGTGCACAGGGATTGTTGAGTTGCTGTATATAGTGCCCTAAGGAGTCCATTAACTTAGAGATGTCTTTGTCCTTCTTTCTGTTTAAATTGCTTCATCTTGATTATTTTCTATCATGAGTATAAACTATATTTTATAAATTGTATTGAAGACAGTATATCTTTAATTCATCAAGATTACGTTTATGAAGATTACACTTTTGGTTCAGCCACTATAAACCTGAGTTGGTCATTTTCTGATATTATGGTTTCCAGTCCATTTTAATGGTGCCACCAGTGGCGGAGCTAGTGAATGGAAGGCCCAGTGCTCAATAATTTGGGGGCCCCCTTGCAATTTCTCTATCTTTTCCTTGGGGACAAGGAAAAAAAGGTCAAAAATATATGTAAATCACATTTATAGTTATCAGTGTTGGGGACGTTTGCAATGTTGGTAACGCAGTTGCGTTCATTGCGAAGCACTGTTCAAGCGCGTAACTCTAAAAACCCACCAAAAAAAAAGAAATCACGTGCAAAAAAATATAACACACTGACACACAGCACAGGGGGAGAAACTGGAAGAGAGGGACTGAGGTTGCAAGCGAATTACACCTATATTTGGCTTATTTCGTCACTCAAAAATCGCCTAAGCGAGGAAAAAAATGGCACAAACAGCATGAAAACGAGGCTCAGCAACGATAGGCTTGCAAAACTTACAAAATACACAACGCTAAAGGCAGTAACACTTACACGAACAACGCCAGGCACGCGGGACTTTGAAAATAAAACCAACGATAGTTACTGCGCAAACATTCAGCACAAACACAAAGGAGAAAGACACAGGGAAGGGATGGGTGGAGATGGTGGAAAGAGACACATGGCATTTCCAAGCACAAAAATTGCAGGTTAACAAAACCTGTAATAAGTGGCCCGTACAGTAGGCGAGAGGGAGAGGCTTGCAATGAGCGCCGAAGGCACTCAGCATGTGGCTTGCGATGAGCGTAGAAGGTGATCAGTGCAAAAAAGGATACTTGAATTACACCGGGGGAGAGGCTCGAAATGAGTGCAGAAGGTGCTCAGAGGACCAAAAGCCTCACATTGTGTGGCAAACAGCATTGCCAGCCTTAAAATTTTAATCCCGTAATTTTTGATGGGCAATTTCCTAGTGATCATATAAACACTATGGTGATCAGATTACATTTCTATAGAGTAATTGTCTGCAATTCTCATCTAATAAATTGTGATTTCTCCTTTATTTACAGTAGCAGAGTAGCAGCCCCAATCCTGTTGTGGGCCCCGGTGCTTTGCACCTGTTGCACCTTTCCTTTAAGCGAGTGCTCCTAATCTCAGCTCATTACCTGTATTAAAAAGACACCTGGGAGCCAGACATCTTGCTGATTGATAGGGAATCAAATACTTATTTCTCTCACTGACCTGCAAATCAATTTATAACTTTTTTGACATGTGTTTTTCTTTAAAACTTTAGACTGTTCATTTCTTTGGCAGTGGAGAAACGTTCAAAATCAGCAGGGGATCAAATACTCCCCCCCCCCCCCCCCCCACTGTATGTGCTCTGTGCCTTTGTGACTGTGAGGCACCAGTGAACATCTTAATGGCTGCTGGCCACTTTTCATACTTTTGTCCAAGCTCTGGACAGAACATCCAGGGAGCCAGAGGGCCAGAGCCTGGAACAAAAATCTCCATCTTTACCATTAGAGGTTGCTGCTACCAGTCTCTATTTCTTCTAGGGAAATTACTGTCAACCCCTTCTGAATCGCTACCTTGTCATGGTGAAGGGACTTGTGTACTTTGTACTATAATTAAGCTGTTAGCTATACGATGTATGGTCACCCAATATGAGGACAAGAGGTCAGACAAATCACAGTCCACAAGAAGAAACTGGCAACCCACTAGTATCTTTGCCAAGAAAACCTTATGGATAAGCACAACCAGGAACAAAACAATAGGTTTACCTGACATACTGCAATCCTTAAGGTCATGGAAAAACAGGCACGATTGAACAACTGAACAAAAACAATTACTGTCACCTTTCTAAAAGTGGACCAAGCTAAAATGCCTGCATAGGGTCCCAAAGTGTCTTGGCAACAGGCTAAATCATCATCCAACCAATAGCCTCCCCAGTTTCCCAAATTCTGTCCAGGAGAAGAGACTAGATTCATATCAGTCAGATACTTCTTGGTAATACAATTAATCTTAGCCAAAGCTCTATTTTTGTTTGTTTTAAGATGCTTCATACATCTTGTGCTTCATGGTGTAGCTTCCATTGTTATCTGAGTGTAGCCAATAGAGTTTTAGAATATGGCTCCTTTGTCCTTTATCTTTGGTCCTCCATTCAAAAGATACAGGAGCTCCATTGTTTATTCTACCCCCACCCTAGGGCTCCTGTCTTTGGGCTGGAGTCCTTCAATGAGGGATTGGTCTTCACCAGAGTGTTAGCTGCTACCTATTCCACCTGACTCCAGGGGGGCAGCTGCCATCAGGTTCTTCCAAATGTCCAAAAAAAGGTCTCCTGCTAAAAGGCCTCTACAATTACAGAATTTTGAACGCCCAGGTTTCTAGAGGTGAAGAGTTGCAATCCCCAAATCATGTCTATGCTCAGTATCTATACCCAAGCCTTAAGTTCAGTGCCAAATTCAAAAAATGCATAATGTGGCATTATCAAGGGGGCCACCAACCCAAAATCTTAGTGCATGGTCTTAGGGAAATAGCTGCCATCAGTCTCCCTTTGACTACGTGCGCAGTGAAGTACCTTCATCCAAAGCTGGGAGTGGTAAAAACATAAAAGGTCCATGCAAACAGAAGGTCATATTTAGCGCACAAGTGTTTGGAAGGTGGTGAAAATATTGTGCCATATTGGAGGAGTCAGGTCATCTGGCATATATCAATGTTTCCTAAACCATACTGTCCTAATGCTTCCCTTTCAATGGCAATTATATAACAATTACACTAAACACATTAATAGTTTATAAGTATATTGTCTAATGATTGATATATGGATGACATTAACTGAGAACATCCCTTTGACATTGTTTGAATAAAAATTATTTATAAGAAAAAATAGCTTGAAGGTTTCGATTTAAAGAACCTTCAAAATATCTGTCACATTGGAGTATACGGTCTTAAAATACAGTACTAGACTACCAACTCCTCAACCTCAACCCCCCTCCTCATCCTCAACCCCCTCCTCAATCTACCTCCTCAACCACAACCCACCCATCCTCAACCCCCTCCTCAACCTGCCTCCTCAACCTCAACCCTCCTCCTCATCCTCAACCCCCTCCTCAACCTCCCTCCTCATCCTCAACCCCCTCCTCAACCTCCCTCCTCATCCTGAAACTCCCTCCTCATCCTCAACCCCCTCCTCAACTTCCCTCCTCATCCTCCATCCTCATCCTCAACCTCCCTCCTCAACCTCCCTCCTCATTCTCAACCTACCTCCTCAACCTCAACCCCCCATCCTCAACCCCCCCCCCATATATATATATATATATACACACACACACATACATATACACATATATATAATATATAAAAAGAAGTGGCTCAAACACAAAACCTCATGAACTCCACTTTAGATGAACTAAGTTGATTCTGAGGTCCCAATGATCCTCATAAAAACAAGTTACATTAGCCTGACATGCTGGCTTCAATTTATTATCTTGTTGAATATTAGAGTATTATTTTCCTTCTATTCTCACTGTCTATATGGACTAATCTAACGGATTTATTTAAGTCATTATAGAGACAATGGTGATATCTTGTTTCTTCCTTCTGTATATTTTTTATTTATCGTAGCCTTTATATCTCCTTATTAAGGCTAATGTAAACTCATTATTGTTTACTTAAAGTGCATTGAGATGAATGGTAGTGTGTCTATTATTCTTCAGATGAAGTGCCAACAGGTAGGAAAAAACACTGACAATTTGTCTTACAAGAAGACCTTTTTGCTTTTATTTCAACAAGGTATGTTATGATATACATACTGTTGTGGAAAAAAAAATCATACTCACAAATCACCTCTCACTCCAAAATCAGTCACACATAGTTGTTTGTCTGCTTTTTAAATCATAAGGATAACAGAAATCACCCAAATGGCCCTGATCAAAAGTTTACATACTCTTGACTGTTTAGCCTTGTTACAGACACAAGGAGACACACATAGGTTAAAATGGCAATTAAAGGTTAATTGCCCACACCTGTGGCTTTTTAAATTGCAGTTAGTGTCTGTGTATAAAAATAGTCAATGAGTTTGTTAGCTCTCACGTGGATGCCCTGCGTAGGCTAGATAGTGAGCCATGGGGAGCAGAAAAGAACTGTCAAAAGATCTGCAAAACAAGGTAATGGAACTTCATAAAGATGGAAAAGGATATAAAAAGATATCCAAAGCCTTAAAAATGCCAGTCAGTACTGTTTAATCGCTTATTAAGAAGTGGAAAATTCGGGGATCTCTTGATACCAAGCCAAGGTCAAGTAGACCAAGAAAGATTTCAGCCACAACTGCCAGAAGAATTCTTCGGAATACAAAGAAAACCGCACAGGTAACCTCAGGAGAAATACAGGCTGCTCTGGAAAAAGACGGTGTGGTTGTTTCAAGGAGCACAATACGATGATACTTGAACAAAAATGAGCTGCATGGTTGAGATGCCAGAAAGAAGCCTTTACTGCGCCAATGCCACAAAAAAGCCCGGTTACAATATGCCCGACAACACCTTGACACGCCTCACAGCTTCTGGCACACTGTAATTTGGAGTGACGAGACCAAAATAGAGCTTTATGGTCACAACCATAAGCGTTATGTTTGGAGAGGGGTCAACAAGACCTATAGTGAAAAGAATACCATCCCCACTGTGAAGCATGGTGGTAGCTCACTGATGTTTTGGGGATTTGTGAGTTCTAAAGACACAGGAAATCTTGTGAAAATTGATGGCAAGATGAATGCAGCATGTTATCAGAAAGTACTGGCAGACAATTTGCATTCTTTTGCGTGAAGGCTTCGCATGGGCGCTCTTGGACTTTCCAGCATGACAATGACCCTAAGCACAAGGCCAAGTTGACCCTCCAGTGGTTACAGCAGAAAAAGGCGAAGGTTGTGGAGTGGCCATCACAGTCTCCTGACCTTAATATCATCGAGCCACTCTGGGGAGATCTCAAACTTACGGTTCATGCAAGACGACCAAAGACTTTGCATGACCCGGAGGCATTTTGCCAAGACAAATGGGCAGCTATACCACGTGCAAGAATTAGTGGCCGCGTAGACAACTATTACAAAAGACTGCACTCTGTTATTGATGCTAAAGGGGGCAATACACGGTATTAAGAACTAAGGGTATGCAAACTTTTGATCAGCGCCATTTGACTGATTTCTGTTATCATTATGATTTAAAAAGAAGTCAAACAACAATGTGATAATAAACGGCTTCATTTGATCCCTATCCTTCAATGAAAGACGTTTTTTTTTGCATGATCAGTCATATTTTCAAAATAAATGCCAGATTCTCACAGTTTCCACCAGGGTATGCAAACTTTTGAGCACCTGTGTGTGTGTTTATATGTATGTATGTATGTGTGTGTATATATATATATATATATATATATATATATATATATATATATATATATATATATATATATATATACACACATACAAACAAGACTATGTTATAATTCTCAGTGTTCTTTTGTTTTAATATTTGTATTGTTACACCATTATTGGATTTTTTGTGATCATGATTTCCAATGCGATACTTGTATTATTTTGGTGATATAATTATATCCAAGTGTACTAAAAAAAAACCTGCCCTGCTTTACCACACTACAGGTCTCATTCATAAACTGTTACCATGTCTCAATGCAATACTCAACTTTAACTTATATTTGTGTGTTTCTAGCATGACGTTACTAATATATTTTAGTGACTTGTACTGCCACTAGTTTTTTCTCCCTGCAATGCTTCCACATTATCACCAGTCATTACATCATCATAAACAACTACCCTCATTGTGGCCCTTTAAATCAGACATTACATAAAGATATCTTCTCCCCTCTTTTTCTATTTTCCCTATTTATCATAAATTGGAGGCACATTCCAAATCCTAATCCCTCCATTGATTATTATTATCCTTTATTTGTAGTGCTCCAACATATTCTGTAGTGCTCTACACGGCTTCAGTACAAGGTAAAAAACATTTTAACACATTGCAAAAGAATGGTGGGCTCGTTATGTTAGTTTAAAATCTGACATACGTAGTGTTTTCCCTAAAGCACCTTACAAGATTGAAAACTTGAAAACTTACAATCTCTACCACTGCTAACCAGTTTTTATCTTCAGCTTTTTGATTACACAAGATACTGGTCCTTCAGCTTGGATGACCTTATTTGTGTTCTTATTGCAGAGTGAATCCATGAATTTAGGAATGGACGTCTTCCTTGCTGATCCACTACTTATCTGTTACTGCACTTTGCTTCATTTATCCACAATGTATCCACAGAGGTTGTACTTCTCAAGATACAGTAAGGATATACATCAGACGTTGGAAGAGATAACATCTTAAAGAAATCCTTCTTCTATGAATTAAGTGAAAGGAAAAGCCATGAGTTGAATAATAAAGGTGCTTCAGCTCAGCTACTGTTTATTTGACTCTCAGCTGGAAATAAAATAGTCATTTTAATCACAGGATGCAGAGGCCCAATAAAAAGATATCTCTGGCTCCTTGCTTTAAGGCTCATTTCCATTTCAGATTCCAAGGGTGAAAAAGAGCCAGCTGAAATAGTCAACATGATTTTTCTGAAGTTCTAGGTACTGTATATCACAAGGTACTGTATATCGGACAGTTTGCGGTCTCCTGGATGCTCGGACTGGCATGTTGTGGATCAGGTACATAAATTATTGGGAGCGGCTAGAAATGAACCAGAGGTCTTGGTACATATTGGTACCAATTACAAGGTTAGTTGATGGAGATTCTTAAAGAATGATTTTATAGAACTAGGAAATAAGCTGAAGGCAAAGACCTCCAAGGTAGTATTTTCTGAGATACTACCAGTGCCACGTGCTAGCCCAGGGACGTAGAAGGATCTTAGGGAGGTTAATGCGTGGCTAAAATAAGTGGTGCATTAAGGAGGGGTTTGGGGTTTGGGATTGGGTACAATCTCTACAGTAGGATTGCACCTTATTAATGAGGGAGATTTGTGCTAGGGGATAGGATGGTAGAAAGGCTAGAGGAGTTTTTAAACTAGTAGGTGGGGGGGGGGGAGACTCGATAGAAGTAATGGGGTAGAAAGTGTAGAGGGGAAAGGGATGAATTAACTAGTCATGGGGAGGAGATGGGGAGGGTAAATATAGACAATAGGGAGATATTGCTAAGTAACTCAAGTACAGTGACAGGCACATCAGAACTACAGGCTCATAACATAAGGATATGCCCTAGTTGAGAAATTATCTGCTATATAACTGTTCCTTTTTAATCTTTACAGTGTGTTTTTTTCTTGAAAATGAAAGGCATTCCAACTATTTTCCTGTAAAGAAAACAACAGTCTTTAGCACCTACAGATTTATTTCATTTGAAAATAAAACTTGTTTTCCACACCCCGGAGCTGCTTACATAGGTACAGTGAACCTCCCAATAGAAACATTTGGGTGTTGATTTTAACCCTTTACAAACCTTCAAGCCACCAGCAGCACAATGCATTGATCCACATAGCAATGTCTGACTCCTCCTTGCTTCCTGTTGCTGGGTAAAAACAGAACTACACGACCCATGATACTTTGGTGCACAAACTGGCTTTACAGATTGATACAATGTATTCACTTTTAATTTCATGGATGCAGTCACTATTTAAAGAGAGGGTGTAAAGATATTTATTTTTCAATCTATCTATTAATGTTTTTTAGTTTTTGTCACAATACAGGACCAGAAGGACCATCATGCTCTGGAACACTCATCGGTTAGGTCCTTGTGTCATTTATCCTCAGTGACCGTGTGGCAGGGTACAGATTTTCCCTTTGAAAGCAGATGATTATAGCCCATAGAATCTCCCTAAATAAAGAAGTACAACTATCACACTTAACCAGAACAACAGCTTTTTTTATAGGGGTAGGAACAATATGTAAGTTAAACATTAAAAAGTCAATATCTCACAATGCAAATTCAAACATACTCAACTTGAATTCCTGTCCCATTCAGCTTCATTCAATTGGGGGCCTGCTGACATCGTCTCTTCCAGTATTGGGTATTGGAGAGTCCAATTGTCCAATAAAGTAGAGATCTCCTTGCATAGGGAATTGATTTGTCTAGTCAGGAGTATGCCTACTGTAAATGGGGAAAGCTATGGACTTGTAGTGGTGTTGGTAAGTCTGCTTCCTTATCTTAATCCTGCGGGATGTGCAAGGCTCCTTATAGTAAACCCCCAGCCTGTTTAGCCTGCATGTGGACACATCTCTGCAGGGTCTGGTGGTGCCAGGAGTTGGCAAAGTGCAAATCTAGGGACTAAAGACATAGACCCAGGGAGTAAGGGAACCAGGCAAGAGACAAAGGGGACAGATCCAAATGAAATGGAGAGGTCAGCTGGCACCTGGGCTGGAATCTGAGACACTGGGAAGATGATCAAGTTCTTTGTCACACTACTTTACCTTATTTAATAAGTATTCCTTACTTGAATTTTTTTTTTTTAAAGTTTATTAAAAAAGCAACTGGATTTTCAAAAATTTAAAAAGAAAGTACACATGTTTTCAGGATGATATATTTATGGTCATAGTCTAGGACATTTATGTTAGAGTTGCAACAGAAAAAATCATTTATACAGTACACTTGATGATGCATGGCCATTACTGAAACAAGAGCTGTGATAAATATCTAATGCTATATGTGTATTATAACATTGGATGTTAATATTTCCATAGTATTTGAAACAATTCTACTAATAAATGTCCTTGAAATAAGAAATAGGTGACTAACGTCCTTACATCCTTTACAGTTCTACTTTTGCCTAATTCTAATACATTCTAAGGTACATATATAGGGTTTTATATTGCCCAAATTTAGTCCAGTACATCAATACTTTTCTTCGCATTATCTGGGGCTTTATTCAGGCCATCTAGTGAGGTTCCTTGTTGTTTACTTAACTGATCTAAGGTTTGAAACTACACCAAAGTGTTATATCATTCACATATCCTGTATCACAAAAAAAATAGTAATTTCACTTTTTAATCTGGGCAAAATGATTTTGATATTTACAGTTTGTTTCCAGGTACCTACAGTGCCTTGCAAAAGTATTCACCCCCCTTGGCTTTTTTCGGGATATGTTGTCTCACAACCTGGAATTAACATGGATTGTTTGAGGATTTGCATCATTTAATTTACAGAACATGCCCACAACTTTCAAGATGTTTATTTATTTTATTTTTTTTATTGTGAAGCAAACCACAAATAAGACAAAATAACTGAAAAAGTCAATGTGCATAACTATTCACCCCCCTAAAGTCAATACTTTGTAGAGCCACCTTTTGCGGCAATCACAGCTCCAAGTCGCTTTGGATAAGGCTCTATGAGCTTGCCACATTTTACCACTGGGATTTTTGCCCATTCCTCCTTGCAAAACTGCTCCAGCTCCTTCAAGTTGGATGGTTTGCCCATGGGAACAGAAATCTTTAAGTCTGACCTCAGATTTTCTATTGGATTGAGGTCTGGGATTTGACTAGGGCATTCCAACACATTTACATGTTTCCCCTTAAACCACTCAAGTGCTGCTTTAGCAGTGTGTTTGGGGTCATTGTCCTGCTTGAAGGTGAATCTCCGTCCTAGCCTCAAATCACGCAGAGTGGTACAGGTTTTGCTCAAGAATATCCCTGTATTAAGCACCATCTTTCCCTCAATTCTGACCAGTTTCCCAGTCCTGGCTGCTGAAAAACCCACACAGCATGATGCTGCCACCACCATGTTTCACTGTGGGGATGGTGTTCTTTGGGTGATGTGATGTGTTGGGCTTGCGTCAGACATAGCGTTTTCTTGTGATGGCTGAAAAGTTCAGACAAGAGCACTTTCCTCCATACATTTTGGAGTCTCCCACCACCTGCCATTTCGTGCCATTTTGTTTTTTGCTGAAAGTAATGGCTTTCTTCTGGCCACTCTGCCATAAAGCCCAACTCTATGGAGAGTACGACTTATTGTCGTCCTATGTACAGATACTCCAGTCTTTGCCGTGGAACTCTGCAGTTCCTCCAGGGTGACTTAGGTCTCTGTGCTGCCTCTCTGATTAATGCCCTCCTTGCCCGGTCCGTGAATTTTGGTGGGCGGCCGTCTCTTGGCAGGTTTGCTGTTGTGCCATGTTCTTTCCATTTAATTATGATAGATTTGATGGTGCTCCTGTGAATCATCAAAGATTTGGATATTTTTTTATAACCTAACCCTGGCTTGTACTTCTCAGCAACATTGTCCCTTACTTGTTTGGAGAGTTCCTTGGTCTTCATAGCAGTGTTTGGTTAGTGGTGCCTCTTGCTTAGGTGTTGCAGCCTCTGGGGCCTTTCAAAAAAGTTGTGTATATGTAATGACAGATCATGTGACACTTAAATTGCACACAGGTGGACATCATTTCCCTAATTGTGTGACTTCTGAAGTTAATTGGTTGCACCAGAGCTTTTTATGGGATTCATAACAAAGGGGGTGAATACATACGCACATGCCAATTTTCTGTTTTCTATTTCTAAAAAATAGTTTTATGTATATATTTTTCTCATTTCACTACACCAACCTAGACTAATGTGTTCTGATCCATCACATAAAATTCAGATTTACAAAACATTGAATTTAAGGCTGTAATGTAACAAAATAGGTAAAAAGTCAAGGGGGTAAATACTTTTGCAAGGCACTGTATATGTTGGGCTAACCGTAGCTTATGGACAGGGGAATGGTCAACACATATACAAGGGGTCATATAGATGTTACCAATGTCTGCTAACATCCTAGCTGCAAAACATATTCAGTTTAGATGGCCTAGAGTTGGAAGCGTCTGGAATATTATGAAAAATCGCTTGTCAGAGGATTATGCACCCTCCTGATTTTATGCCATTTAATTCTCACCATGTTGAGGCAGATTTCTACCTACTTTAGAATTGCCTTGTCTTGTACATGATCAATTGCACAATTTTGGGACCATGCATCATGAGTGTATGACACAATACCCATCAACCGACACTACGTAATCAATAATAACTAGAGATGTTTGCTCCTGGAAAGAATAAAGGACCAGCAGGATCAAGAACTTCCCAGTCCCACTTCATAAACAAATCAAATCTATAGCCTCAATGGGAGACCAATTCATAAACACAGCAATGCAACAATTTTACCAAGCCTCCCTCTGTCATTTTCATACTTAAAACTATTAAAACCACGGGGCTTTCCAACCAAATTGATCAACTAATTAGAAGCAAAACTAAGCCAAAATAGTCATTATGTTGCAATATACAGACCTAGCAAGGACAGACACAAAAACAAATACTAGACCTCTTAAAAATAAACACAGTTATTGTAAACTGAACCTAACATATAACATAACTTACACTGGAAGTTATTACTTAATACAATTTTACCAATTAATACAATCCAGCAGCTATTGTGAAATTACTATACTACTGTACTATATTATGCATCCCTCACACATAACCTCACCTGTACCATGGTTCATGGAGCTGGTATTACACAATACCAGAAACAAAAATACTGTTACTGCTCACGAGAATATCATATACACTGTAGCTTAACCCTGAAATGGAAAATCTTTGGCATATTCAAAGAGAAAGATCACAAAACATATGTAGTGCCCCAAACACACAACACTGCAAGCAAAACCACATTCCCGATGGTTTGAATTGCAGATCCCAACAGTAAATAAATTGAATCCAAGTGATTTCCCATAAAAAAAAGGAAAAACACAGACTACTTTCTATAGATGGGGTACCATACATCAGAGGCCTGATATTACCCATTAGGACAACATTTCAACATACTATTTGACACTTTACTGAAGTGAGGAGGAGACAATTCACAATGCCAGCTTAATGAACCATTAATTATTCCTACCTAACTACTCTAGACTAAAACTGGTACAATATTATGGGGGAGGAGTAGGAGGAGAGTTAGTATAGTCAAAATGAATGTATGGCTGGGTACCTCAAATACAGTTGCAAGCACTTCAAAACAGCAGACTAGTAAAAATGTAAGATGTATGCTTGCTAATGCCAGAAGCTTGCCAGGGAAAATGGGAGAGTTAGAATTATTAGCAGTAAGTAAGAGTTAATAGGCATTACTGAAACATGGTGGACTGTTAATTTGGATGGTTATTACCTATTTGAGAAAAATAGGGGCAATGGTAGAAAAGGAGGAGGGATTTGTCCGTATGTTAAGCCAGAATGTAAGCCTATAGTCAGAGAAGATGTTTAGGGTGGAACTAGCAATAATGTTGAATCCTTTTTGTGTTGCGTTAAATAGTGGAGGAACACATTCTAAAAGAATATTGGTAGGAGTATGCTATAAGACTGACTAAAACAGAAAATGAAAAGTTAGTTGCAAAGAAGATCAAGACTAACTCTAAAAGTTTTTAAATATAATAATAGGAAGAAGTCCAGGAAGGAAGTTTTAGAAACACTATAACATGAAACTGGCTGTCTGATAATTAGTGACCAGGGAAAGGTAGATGAGCTAAATAAGTTATTTTCTTCAGTATACAAGGTGGTTTGGACACTGCAACAAAATGGGGCTACACTACCTTCACCGAATAATTGGCTAACGCAGGAAGAAATCCAAAAGACATTGGATAAAATAAATGTTAATGCAGCCCAAGGTCCTTAAGGTACTTAGGGAAATGGGTTCTGTAATAGCCAAACCCTTATATCTAATCACTTAACACAGGGTCGCTACCAGATAACTGGAGAAAGGGAGATGTGATACCTATATTTAAGAAGGGAGCAAGAGCAAATCCAGGGAATTATAGATCTGTGAGCCTCACTGTTGTATTGCGGGAAGCTTTTAGAATGGTTAATAAGGCATAATATACAAGAATATGTCTATTTGAATATGATTATAATTAGGAGTCAACATGGATTTATGAGGGATAGGTCATGTCAAACAAATCGAATTAGTTTCTAGAAGGAGTTTAGTAGAATCTTGGATGTAGACTTTTTGGATTTTACAAAGGCTTTTGATAAAGTGCCACATGGTAGACTATTGTGCAAAGTAAGGGATTCAGGAATTGCAGTACATATCTGTTCATTGATTGATAGCTGGCTAAAAGACAGGAAGCAAAGGATTGTTGTAGATTAAACATACTCAGATTGGACTAATGTAGTAAGTGGGGTTCCTCATGGTTCACTATAAGGTCCTCTCCTTTTTAACATATTTATTAATGGCTTAGAATTAGGACTGGAAAGTATTGTCTCCATTTTTGCTGATGACATGAAGTTGGGCAAGGTAATTAAATCAGAAGATTATGTACTTTCCCTCCAAAGGGATTAGCATAAATGGGCAACTAAATGGCAGATGAGATTTAATATAAATACATCTAATGTTATGCATCTGAGAAGAAAAATAGCCATGCAATTTATAATCTTAATGGAACAAATCTAGGGGTATCAGATATTGAAAGGGATTTGGGACAGTGCTCAATGCCAAGCAGCATCTGCAAAGGCAAATAAAATATTATCATGTATTTAGAAAGGGTATAGAAGCAAGGGAAGCAAATATAATTCTCCCACTATACAAACCCCTAGTACATCCACATTTGGAATATGGAGGACAATTTTGGGCACCACTACATAAAAAGGATATTTTAAAGTTGGAAAAAGTATAAAGAGCAACAAAAATAAAGGGAACGGATGTTCTGTGACGAAAGATTAACCAAATTAAACTTATTTTCTCTAGAAAAAAAAGTATCCTAAGAGGGGATATGATTATCTTATATAAATATATCCAAGGTTAATACAAGGCTTTGTCAAGTGAACTTATTATGCCAAGAGGTTTTCAACTGACAAGAGGGAATCATTTGAGGTTAGAAGTAAAAATATTTCACCTTAAAGAAAGAAAAGGGTTCTTCACAGTAAGGGTGAATAAACTGTGGAATTCTCTACCAAAGGAGGTGGCGACAAAGGATTCGATAGATAACTTTAAAAAGGGCTTGGATATATATTTGAATAAAAAGGGCATTCAGGGTTATCCTGTATAATTAGAGAGAGTATTGATCCAAGGAGGAGTCCGATCTCCAGTATCTGGGGGTCAGGAAGTAATGTAGATTTTTTCTCCTTTTGAGAAAATTGGCAATGTTTTAATTGTTTTTTTGTTGTTGTTTGCCTTCCTCTAGTTGAATTAACTTATTACAAAGATCAGAGGTGATCTAAAAAGGTTGAACTTATTGGATTAAAAGGTTTTTTCAACCACAACTACTATGTAACTATTATTATACCACATGTGACAAACATTATTGAGTATGTGAACACAAGAATGTAAAATGAAATGTAAAATACTTGTTTCCTAATGTTTTACTATGTATGCCAAAATAGATCCAAATAAAAACGTATTAAAAAAATCAAAGCGGTCTAATATGTGAACAAAATAAAAAGTTGATTTTAGTTTTAGTTTTCTAATATTGATCTCTGAAAAATATATAACATCATGATACTGTTTTCTACTTGTGTATATCTTTATAAAATTTTGGTGTGTGGTATGAATGGTGAGGGGCTGGAGCTAAGAAGCAATATTTAGACTACGGGACAAGAATATCTTTCTGGCCTTTGTAAAAAATGACCAATTGACCTCTATCCCAATGGCCAGCTGCCCCTGCTGCCAAGCGTGCTGAACACCAGATATTTTGTTTGGGGTATTTGGAGAAAAAGGTTTGGGTTTCTGAATCATTTGGAATGGGAGTAAGAACTAAAATAGAAGGGCACAACACACGATTTATTATAATAAAACTGCATTTGTTACATCCATTTCAAAAGATACTTCTGGAACCGATAGCCCTTTGACTACAGAGATTGCTACTATTTTACACTAATACTAACATTGCAAACCGCATTAAAGGGACTTTTGGCACCCCAAAATGTGTTCTTACAAAATGACTACATTTTTTTTTTGTTCTTGATGCATCACAGTAACCTCAATGTGATGCTGTATGCTAATGATTGGCACCATACTTTTGATTAATGTAGTTAAAAGACCTATTTGAATTTTAAAACATGGACAGATTATTTTTGCCACCAGAGAATACTTTTGTACACCCCTAACACAGTTTAGCATATTAAGGCTCTAATTAATACATTGAGTTACACAGAGGTAATGGTGTAGATCTCAAATTAGTTTCAGATCTGAAAAATAATACTTGTATGAATAGCCAGTTTTTTTTTTCTTTAAATCTTTATTTTCTGGATGACATCATCTTTTTAAAGAGATATAATTGATCAATACTGCTCTACATCAGCAAACATGGTACAAAAAAATCTAGCAACTTTGTTTTTTTAAATTGATTAATATTGAATTGTTATAAAAGATTTTATATATATATATATATATATATATATATATATATATATATATATATATATATATATATATATATATATATATATATATATATATATACTACTTATTCCTTCAACTGGCTGCCTCTCTGAAGACAATGCATAAATAAAACACAGGTCAAAACGTATGTCTGGGGTTTGCTGGTTCTCCTGTTCAGGATAGAATTGCCTGGTATTTCGGGGCTGAATCACTCTTTTGAAAGAGACCAAACCGATATACTACAGGATATTTCTCCCTGTTCAGAGCACAACTGAGCTAAAAGAATTTGCTCTCAGAGTTGATTATCATGTAAAAAAAAAACGCAAGTATATTTCTCTGGCTTCTTCAGACATTCTAATCTCAAAAGAAAAGAAAAATGAGAATTCATTATTGCAGTAAAGTTAAATATTAGAATGAGCTTGTAATTTTTCTTTCAGTGAGGACCTGGTGGAATTTACATATAAACTCAATGAGTCTCAGTTTGAGTGCCATAAAAGGAAAGCTTTCACAGCAACATTGTATATAGCTTCAAAATTTAAAAAAGACAATCAAATGAAGGTTTTTACACCTTTTCTGTTTGATTTCAACAGCGCTGTGGCACTTCAGGTGCACTTTAAAGGTATATCTAAGTTTCCCTTTTGCGAATCTAACACATGCGGCTTACATCAGACACACACATTACATGGAGTCATTCTATACACACATAGATTTATTTATTTAAAAATAAAATGTGTTGTGCACACCCCCAGAGCAGCTTACATAGGCACCTGATACCTACCAATAGAAACACTGCATTTGGGTATGACTTTAACCCTATACTAACCCTCAAGCCAACAGCAGCACAGCACAGAGATTATAATTATTTTATGACCTTGTATTTGTAACCTGCCAACATATTCCATAGCGCTGTACAGGAAAAATACAATGTTAACAAACTGAGGAAATTGGAGGGCCCTGTTTCTACAGATCTGGCTCCTGCTTCCTTTCGCAGGACCACACAACCCATGATTCTTTGCTGCACAAACCGCCATCACAGATTGATACAATGTATTAGCTGACTCTGATTGGCCAAAACTAATTATGAATGTTATGCTAATTTTAGTAGGGATTTCCCTGGGTGTTAACTCTCAAAATCAACAGCTTGAAAACTCAAGAAATTTAGCAAACTTTAGGAGAACTTTAATAATGTATATTCTGGTGTTTTTTCATGTTTGCATACACTACTGATTCTCCTCTATCAGATGTATTTATAATCCAGGAATCTTGACTATTATACAGGTCTGTAACATTGTAACACTACAGTGCTTGTGGGAGACCTAAATATAATTTTACTTCTAAGTGACACAATGTCAGCTGCTTGCAAACAAACTCCTCTTCTGGCTTGGGTGTGAAAAGAGGGGGAGCTTAGCCTGGACCCACCCTCCTGAGCAGAGCAATGTCACTATGTATGTGCCTGTGACAGGACCAGTGCCAACAACTAGACAGAACAAGGCAGCACCAGCCTGGGTGCACTCTCTGTGCTCATTATCATAGAGCGCGCGGCCGAGAGCGGGAGCGCGCCTCCTACCAGCTCTGACATCACAGCCTCAGCATGGCGGTCAAGGTGACTCGAACTAGCTGCTCTTATTGCATAATAGCTGCTGTCTGCATTGTAGCCGCTTACCTTACCCCAGCTGTGCATCATTAGGGACTTCCTCAGCATGCATTGTGTGGTCTTGTATAGGGTGGAGCTGCAGATTGCTGCACTGTTTCTATATGTCTGACACCCACCCTGGGGCCCTGCTGCTTGTCTTATTACACTATCAGATTGTTGCATTTGCAGATCTATGTTGCACTTTAGCTATTTGCACATCTTACACCAGCAGATCTGTGCTGCACACTCCTTACTTATATCTATAAGTGACAAGATGACAGGAGGAAAGCAAAATGCACATATATAATGATACAAATTCTGCAAAACATCCCCATGTATTTGTTATTTCATATCCTGCACCCACTTGCTGCTAACTAACATCTTGTGATTCAGCATTACTAATGTGTCATGCAGAGTGGGTCCTTAAATATACACCTAATGTGTGCTAGAAAATCCTGAGATGCTCAATTGTTTTCTTGTATATTGATAGATATTTTTTTTAGGATTGGAAGACTTATAAATATTTTATTCAGGTTTCTATCCAGCACAACATATCTGTTTGCTACTTTTTAAATGTATTTTGTGTAAATAAAAGTTATTTAGGGTTGTTGCATATTGCATATATAAGTGACAATCAGTTTCCATCTTATGTGATTGATACATTTGTATGTATTATGATTATGAGTGAGATTAATGTAATTGTTTTTTGTATACATTTTTTCTAAAAAAACAACAATTTTTACTTACACTTAAGTATATATGATTTAGGATCTATCCTGTTATGTGCACGCACAGGCCCTCATTCAATTGCGATTTGGCCAATTGAATAGGGGTCTAAATAAGCACATACAAATTTTTTTTATTAGTTTTTAGTTAGTGAAAACCTTGCATTTGGATAGATTTTTACTAACTAAAAACTTATTTAAAAAATATATGCTATGTGCTTATTTAGACCCCTATTCAATTGGCCAAATTGCAATTGAATGAGGGCCACGGCATGGGAGGCCTCCTGGTGCCGTGCACACTCGTCCCGATGTACTTCCTAAGCCCCTATGCCTAACCCCCTACACTCCTTGCCAACCCTAACCCCCTAAAAGTAACTTGCTAACCCCCTACACCACTTACCGGCCCTAACCCTGGGTCTCATTCAATTGTGATTTGGCCAATTGAATTGTGCTCTATATAAGCACATAACATTTTTTTTTTTTACAGAAGTTTTTAGTTAGTGATCTTCTAGCCAACATCAAGGTCTTCACTAACTAAAAACTACTGTAAAAAATATGCTCTGTGCTTATATAGAGCCCTATTCAATTGTCCGAATCGCATTTGAATGAGGCCCCCTAACCAAATAACCTTCTAAACCTTACCTGAAAACCCCTAACCACTTACCGACCACTTAGAGACAGCTACATCGCGACTTCAGCGGTGCGCTTCCTGTGCGTCCACATAACAGTATAGGTCCATGATTTTAAATAATTTATTGAAACTCACCAATATAGTTGTATGCAGTAACCTAACAAAAATAAGTCTGTGTTTAAGTTATACAAAATATATGTAGCTTACAATGTCAATTTACAGAAATCACTAAATGATACAAAAAAAATATCTAAAAAATACTAATGATATTGGGATTTGTGTAAATTCTACATTAATTTCCTGTAAATATTGATTATTCATTTACATTATTTTGTTACGTTATATATCTTACATTTTCAATAAAAGAATTACAGACTTTTGTAAAAAAACAAACAAAACTTATATGTGCCAATCTGTCAGCTCACACTAGTTACCTGAAGAGGTAGTGATCACTGTGAAGCATGCCCATATGATATTTATATTATTACATCAAACACTTGCTTACATACTGTTTTTTGTATTTTTATTTATAGTTCACTAAGCGAGCGGATCCCAGTGAGTTAAAGGCCATATTCCTGCAGGTAAGGGGATTTAAACTTTGATTATGTGGTGAAAAGAAGAAGTGACTCTGTGGTTTAGCAATAAAAAAAATACATTTGTGATTCTCTGTTGCTTAGTAGTAAGTAATAGGAAGGTGCGACTTTATAAATACACTGTATAGCTGTAAGTATGTAAATAAAAGGTTAGTCACACATATGTCCTGTGCACATTGTATTACAACACGCCCCTTGCGGTTCCAGTTTGCATTGTTGTCATTTTGTCAATTTTAATATCTATAGCAATATAGGTATTTAAATGGTGTATTTCATATTCTGTAAGCACTTGATTTTTTAGGTAACATTTTAAGGATTCTCAGTATGATCTGACACTAATATAACGCCCTAAGGAGAGCAGTTATTTATTGTCACATTACTTGAAACTTTTAATATGGAATCCATGTTGCTTCTTCTGCTACATTCCCATATAAAATACTGCATCTATCCTGTTATAGTTACAGCAGCAGTTGCAGCAAGGAGCTGCTAGATGTCGCTGCAGATATTTGAGAGAAGTTCTAACCTTAGAATGTCACCCTAACTGTTTACCTAATCCTAACGCTATGATCATGGGTGTAAGAACTGGGGGGGAGGGTGACAAATCCTGGATCCTGGATCTATCCCCTTGTGTAAACGCAGCACTGACAGCTGCAGTGCCATCAAGCAGCCGTTAGATGGCAACGTCCAGTTTGAGAGAAGGCAAAAATGATTCCCCCCTCCGACGTGGCACAACTCAACGGCACTGAAACAACAACAAGGCCATTGCTATGTTCTGCGCAGGCACTCGGCCCTCGAGGACCTTCGGCGCACCTCTCATAACTCAAGGCCTCTTCTGTCGGCACGCCTTACATACATTGTGCAGCACTGTTGGAAAATCGACAGTGCCATCTAGCGGTTGGTGGCGGCACTGCAGCTGTCAATGTTTTGCAATTGTTTGTTTTTTTAAGGGAAGAGGGGAAGGACCCAAATCCCCCCAGATTTTTCATTGTGTGTTTATATGTAGAGAAGCAGTTTGTGCTATTTTTATACAATATGTGGTATCCCCCCCAAAAAAAATTCTTTAACTCATACGCGCATGGATATGATATCCGCATTGAAATATCGTCAGCGCCTTATAGCGGATGGTCGCCGCCACTGCTGGTGGACTGCTGCCGTAATTATAACTGGAAAGGACCAAAATCTCATACAGTCCATCCACTCTATCAATGCCATAATTAATCCTCAGGGTTACTTATACTTTCTCCAGGCATGCTTACATTTCTTAGCTGTTCCACTTATCTATCCTTTCTGTAATGCAGCACTTTCACACATTACTCCTTAAAATAATGACCACCCTTGTAATTACATTCCTCTTGCATTACTGTGCAGTATAATGTATAGCTGATGCCTTTTGTATTCAACGACTCTATAATAAAGATGACAACAAATGGAGCCATAATACAGTATATGATCATGTGATGCCCTTTCTTGCCAAAGACATTCTAATGAGCTTATTTAAAAAACAATATGTTGTGCAAAGACATCTTGAGCTTATTAACTTTACAACTAGTGTTATTTTATAGACATATGAAAATTCTGCTAGCTAGTTTTTGTTAAATATAGAATAATAATATTTACAGTTGTGTATCTTTTTATCTGCTTATTTCTGATGCTGTGGTGTCTGATAGTGATTGAATTAGTAGAAAGCAATATGTAAATACATATAGTTGCCACATCAGATTCATTGCAAAGATATTTAAAAGCATTTTGAACAATGGGTTAAGACCAAAGATGGATACACCCACTGGTGCGGCTGTGATGTTTTTGTGTTTCATAGACATTGTGAAGTTGGAAAGCCCTTCTTATCTCCTGGTACGTCATGTACTCCCAGTCACATGTACATTGTGTTCTGAGATGATATATGTAAAAAAAAGAATGACGACCTTCAAAGTGTATTTATCTTAAAAGATCAATGGGTGTTTTATTAATAAACTGGTTATGATTTGTGCAAGCCTTTTTTTTTTTTTTTTTTGTATTTTATTCAGTTTTCAACATAAAAAAATCATACAAACATTATTTGTTTACAGCTTATTGTCACAATAATCAATAAATACAAAATAAAGACAAAAAAAGATAATTCAAAATATTTCTCACATATTCTCTTACTTTGAGACCAAAACAATAGAGGCGATTACTTAAACACAATCCTTCATATAATTTCACCATAATAACCAATTAATCTTGGATCTTTTTCTATAGCCACCATAAGGAAGCCAATTATTTTCCAATTTGCGGTTTCTTGAAGTAATATTAACTACTTCCCACCAGCAAAGGACATGGACACGTTTCCAAGATTTCACTAGAATCCATTTTATCACCAATAAAATATGACATATCAAATATTTACAGCGTGGGAACAAAACATCCAACTCCAAATGGAGTATCGCAAACTCCAAATTAATTGAAATTAATTAATTGCCAGATAATTTGGATATCTGGCTCCCACTCTACCAGAAAGGCTGGACTCTTTGCAAGTCTTTTCTAAACATTATTATTATTACTAGCGACTTGCCCGTCAAAAATTAGAGCAATTAAATTTGAAGCCATGGCAATGCTGTTTGCCACACAATGTAAGGCTTTTGCTCCTCTAAGGACCTTCGGCGCTCATTGCGAGCCCCGCGCTGAGCGCCTTTGGCGCTCATCGCGTGGCTCGCAATGAGTGCCAAAGGCGCTCATTGGGAGCCTCTCCCCTTGTGTACTTCAAGTTTCCTCCTTTGCAACGATCACCTTCGGCGCTAATCGCGAAGACAGATATATAAGTACAGTGTAAAATATAAAAAAAAATTATTACAGTGAATTAATTAATAAATTAATATACTTGACCTATTTATATTTAATATGCAGCAATCAATATCTTGAAGAGCTAACAATCTGTCTGGATTTTCCTGCACCTGAAAATGTACAGTTGGACTGTTGATCACCCGAGGAGAACGTGTCAGCAATGTGCCAAGTGTGCAGTGTAAATAGGCTGCGCGCGTAAGGACAAACCTTTTGTGTAGGGGGGTAAAGCAGCATTTTTCAATCGGAATGTTATTCTTTGCAAGATTGTGTTGTAAAATGGCAGATTTTTTCTATGTGTTACTTGGCTTGCGAGCATTTTCCGTCTGTTGTAATGGTATATTTTGTATCTCCTACATTCCTGGCTAACTCGTACGTGCCTGGCGGTGATTACGGCACCTCAGTCTCCTTTCAGCCTCGTTTTAATTTTTTCGGCCGCCATTTTTTTTCTTGCTTGGCCGATTTTCGTAGTGCCGAAACTCTGCAAATTCGACTTAAATTTGTGTGCAATCTCACTCCCAGGCATCCTGGCGTCCCCCCCCCGTGCTGTGTGTTTTTTTTTTTCTTCTTGTTTCAATGCTTTAACTGCTCGCCTCGCTTAGCGAGGCTAGCAAGCGTGACGACGAATCACAGTTTGACAACTATTATATGTGATTATTGCAGAAATGTAAGTGCTCTTGTCTAAGAGCTACCAATTATTGTTTCCTATGCTGTTTTTGTCATGGTATACTTGTTTTTATCATATGGTTGCTCCCCTCCCATAAAATAATCTAGTAGACCGGATGACAAAAAGCCATAAATATCTTAAAGAGCAAGTTCCAACTAAATCTGTTTTTTTTTCTTGTATTAAAGAGCACTCCTAGAAAAAATTAAATGTAAAAGTTGTCAAACTTGACTTGTTTTCCAGTTACACCTCCATTTTTTGTAGATATCAGAAACTGTTATTTTAAATGTAATTTTTATCACTGACACGCAGAATGCTTAGCTAATTGAGGAAAAGTTTAATAGCCATCGCAAGAGCCAGTCAAACTGCAGCTGAGCTTGAAGCTGAGACAGTTACTCTTACATAGGGCCTCATTCTATTATCGGCCGTAGGAGCTGCGGGGCCGCAAGGACCGGCCGCAAGCTATTCTGCTATTCTATTCCCCTCCGGCCGGGGGTTCCGGCAGGCTTGCGGCCGGCGCCTTGTTATCCCTTGCGGCCGCTCTCGCCGGAGGAAAGCCTTTGATCTAAAACGGCCGCAAGAGTTTCGGCCGCAAGAAAAGCCCGGTTGCTATTCTATTGCTCCGGGAACCCTCTCTGCAAGGCTAAAAGCGAGCCGCAGCTTACTTGCAGGAAAGAGGTCCCGCTAGCACCAATTAAGCACATAAAATAGCTCAAATAAAGCCATCCTGCACTCTGAGGAGACTATAAAGCGATTGTAGTTGTTAGCAAAAATAGCACAAAATTCCCCTATACTCAAATCCGTAAAAAAAAATTGTTTTTATATATGTCAAATATCCATGTAAAAAGTCCAGAGTGCTTGGAGCACCTCAGACCCGCCCACGCCGCAGCCGGAAAATAAACAGTTAATGTAAACTCGGATTTGGGCAGATGTGCAAGCTTGAGAGGGGGTTGCTATTAATCCTCATGTCCCCCAATATGATCCCTAGCATTTACAAAGATTTACAGTGCCGTCTTCAATTTATATTTGACTTTAGAAAATGTTGAGCTTACGGCCGATTCCAAGATATGCGGCCGGCCGTAAGAGGAGATCCTTGCGGGGCCGTATAATTGAATTGCGAGTTAACAGAACCCCCGCAAGGAATCGCAGCCGTACGGCCGATTTACGGCCGATAATAGAATGAGGCCCATAGTAATTGAGGTTGAATAAATACCTTTAGTCCGTCAAGTTCAACCTTTTTAGATCTCCTCTTAACTTTGTAATATGCAGATTTATAGTTAATTGATCCAGAGGAAGGCAAACCAAAAAAAACATTGAAACTTTGCCAATTGTCTCAAAAGGGGAAAAAAAAAACATTACTTCCCGACCCCAGATTCTGGCAATCCAATTACTCCCCGGAACAATACTCCTCTAGTTATCCAGAATGACCTTGAATTCCCTATTTATAAAAAATATATATCCAATCTCTTTTTAAAGTTATCTTTTGAATCAGCTGTCACCACCTCCTTTAGTAGAGAATTCCACAGTTTCTTTAAGGTGGAATCTTTTTCAGCAGCTCATGTCACATAACACAGATAAGGCTTGTCGCAATAAAAGGCAAGTTCTTAAACTTTTGCACATATATTTGAATGTCTAGAAGTAAACTCTCATAAAATGCTCTTCAAACAATAACTGCTAGTTTTGGGGTGATACCAATGTATATGAATACCTGTTTGTAAATGGAATATACCTGCACCACTAGACATACATTGATTAAATAATTCAAATGTGCTAAACAAATAAAGTAAGCTTTCTACTGCCCATAAATGTAGTGATTCCCTTGGTATATAGTGAAGTACAACTGTGTAGGCCTGTGGCAGTGCAGGATATAGGCCTCTGCATATGTACACTGTGCTGTACTATGGCGGCCTGCTGATATCACCGTGAAACAGAGAATACTATTCAATCAGCTGTTGCAATGTCTTGAATAAACTCTATTCATGGGAACAGCTCTTAGAATCTCTCCATCTTGAGGAAGGCGTTTCATATCATTGCATAGTAAACACAGAGAATAAGAAATGTAATGTTTGATTCTTATTTAGAAGCCGTTATCCTGAGATATTGTTGTAATAAAGAACATGTTTTGTCAGGGTCACACGCTGGCCCTCACATGACGTGCATCCATTTATATTCTCTCTAACGCCCTTATAAGTGTTTATTTTCTTCTATAAACAAGTCCATCTTTTATTGAGCGGTTAAATGCGTAAAGATACTATCCTGGGTTCTTTATTAGATGTTTTTTTTTATGTTTTAAGCTGCATTTTTAATGACTATGTTCAAAGACTACTAGTTCTGAATATATATATATATATATATATTCAGAATATTTTTAACGTAATTTAAATAGAGATATTAAGTCATTTTACAATATTACCCTTAATTGAAAGTCATTTTATGGCATTGTAAGACCATGCATGCATATAATGTGATTTAATAAAATAAACAGAACACTATATTCTCTTGACATACGTGCCTGTATTTTTGTGAATTGACAGTGGCTGTCAATTCTCATGGAATGCTGGGAACTTCTCATATGAACAAAATGTTCCTTTTAATTTCTTGATTTTGAGAGTGATATTATGTTTGTAAATGTGGAAAATAAGACTCTCAATGGAAGTTAATGTTCTAAAGCCTCATTAAAATCCAATAAAGAGGCCTTTTTTTTGGAATGAAGCAGTGCCTGTAAATCCTGTTGTACTAGTGTATTGTATGTACATGTTTTATGTCTTACACACATGTAACTACATTGTGAAATGGTGCAATCTTTACATAAAAAAATAATGATATGTCTATGTATCCATAGTAACATAATGTGACATATAGTAGCTAGACGGCACTCTTCTTACATAAAAAGCCATTTGCAGCTCTGCATCTGCTTACAGTGAGCAGAGGTTCCAATTATGGGATCATTTAAAAATATGGTTTAAACTTATAGGTAACAATAAGTAAGAAATGCATTTCCTATATTAAGGTAACACTGAAATTTGGAATTTTTATCCACCCACAAATGGAGATTAACATATTTTGTTGGTGTTAGAGTGTCATTAATTATCAATAATCGCTTAAGTCATTGTGTCCATTGTCTTCAGTTCAGTCACCTGCACATTTAGCATGTCTAGTCTGCTTTTTTAGTTTACTGTATGAAAATGTAGTTACCGGTTTCATCTGCTTTTTTTGTCGGCGAACTCCAATGTTAGTTTACTGTATGAAAATGTAGTTTCCGGTTTCATCTGCTTTTTTTTGTCGGCGGACTTCAATGTTAGTTTACTGTATAAAAATGTAGTTTCCGGTTTCATCTGCTTTTTTTGTCGGCAAACTTCAATGTTAGTTTACTGTATGAAAATGTAGTTACCGGTTTCATCTGCTTTTTTGGTCGGCGAACTCCAATGTTAGTTTACTGTATGAAAATGTAGTTTCCGGTTTCATCCCCACCAGCAGTGGCCATTATGCTCTCTGGTCCTTTTTTTAAATTTAGTTTTTAGAGTGAATGTTCACTTTTATGGGTTGCGGTTCGTGTTCCACTACTTTACTATGTAAAGCTTATCATCCGCCAATACCCTAACCCCTAAATCTAACTCCTGATCCTAAACATAAGAAATTGAACAAAGTCGATGTGAGCGAACGCAGGGTCACCTACTGTCCCCTGCATGCCACTGCTTTCGAGCACAAAACGGGAAAGAAAACATTCAACTGATAAAGCACTAGTTATTAAATTATAGTTTATTTGGAATCTCAGCTGTGACCCTTTAAACTCCTTTATTGCCATGTAGACCAGAGCTGGCAGCTCTGGCATTGGAGTACGTTTTTAACTATCTAGCCACCAGTCAGAGCGTCAGCTGGAAAGTTCAAAAAGCTTTAGTGATTTCAGACAAACTGGATTTAAGACATGACCAGATTTTTACAGAATTATGACTTAAATCCATGTACAGTGTGTGACTTTTTATGAAGAGATCTACAAATCCTTTTCCGAGAATTAGTTGCACATTTCACATTTAGGCAGTTATGTGTAATCCTTTATATAATCCCCAGATTAGGGAGAGTAAAACAAATGTTTCTAACCTTTTCCCTATCTGTATTTGTGTACTATATATATATATATATATATATATATATATATATATATATATATATATATATATATATAAATAATTGGTACATTTATGTTTACATTTTAACGTCTAAAATAAGTTAAAAAAAATATTTCTGGCTCAGAATTCTGAGAAATACAGTTATTGCACTGCATTCTGGGAACTTGGGGAGGGACGTGCAAATGTCCAGACTCAATATCTGTCTGACTCTAAATGTTATATAGTCATATTAAATCCCTGATGAATAAGTAGTTAAAGAAGTAAGGGTCCCAGTAACTGCAGAATTAAAAAGTACACATCAACATATATATTAGTTAGTCGTTATAAAACATTGATAGAAGTGGTAGATGATTGAGCATCAAAATGATATATTTTAAACTGAAAATGCATGACAAACTCTTCTCTCTGATGTCAGTATTTTAAATAATTATCTCTTGTAGTGTCTCTGTTGATAAACCACAAGAACATGGCAAGTTGGATAACTGGAGACTTTGGGCCTCATTCTATTATCGGCCGTAAAACGGCCGCAAGGCTGCGATTCCTTGCGGGGGTTCTGTTATCTTGCAATTCTATTACACGGCCCTGCAAGGATCTCCCCTTATGGCCGGCCGTATATCTTGCAACCGGCCGTAAGCTCGGAAATCTTTAAACGCAAAAATAAATTCATGACGGCACTGTAAAGCTCTGTAAATGCTAGGGATCATATTGGGGGACATGAGGATTAATATCAACCCCCTCTCAAGCTTGCACATCAGCCCAAACCCGAGTTTACATTAACTGTTTATTTTCCGGCCGCAGCGTGGGCGGGTCTGAGGTGCTCCAAGCCCTAGGGACTTTTTACATGGATATGTGACATAAATTAAAAAATATTTTTTTACGGATTTGAGTGTAGGGGAATGTTGTGCTATTTTTGCTAACACCTACAATCACTTTATAGTCTCCTCAGAGTGCAGGATGGCTTTATTTCGGCTTTATAATGTGCTTAATTGGTGCTAGCGGGACCTCTTTCCTGCAAGTAAGCTGCGGCTCGGTTTTAGCCTTGCAGAGATGGTTCCCGGAGCAATAGAATAGCAACCGGGGCTTTCTTGCGGCCAAAACTCTTGCGGCCGTTTAAGATCAAAGGCTTTCCTCCGGTGCGAGCAGCCGCAAGAGATAGCAAGGCGCCGGCCGCAAGCCTGCCGGAATCCCCGGCCGGAGGGGAATAGAATAGCCGAATAGCTTGCGGCCGGTCCTTGCGGCCCCGCATCTCCTACGGCCGATAATAGAATGAGGCCCTTTGTGTTTAGTCTTATCGTTATTCTAATCCATACAAACTGGAAATGTACTACTCCAGGAACAAGTTTCGTTATATATGTGCTAATTTTCATCTAAAACGAATTGATATTGTTCATTATAGAGGATAGCATGAACATCACATACTGTCACACTCAGGTTAGGGCCATAAATGCAGTGTAATTTGGGATTGTGTGCCACAGGCATTGTTGTACAGTAAATCGTTATTGACACATCCAGCATGAAGTGTGGCTCCTTATGCTAATATGTGAGTCAGTATGCTAATTTGCTGCTCAGACTGCTTGAGAAGGGTGGGGTTGAGCACCTTAACCTTAGGGAGCATTGTTTTGGCACCTGTGATCAAGTCAAGTTATTGAAAACACCATAATACAAATATGATACCTTTTAATCATAAAAGCTGGATTCATCTAAGAAGTACATTTTTAATTTAGATTTTCTATTACATTAAAAAAAATGAATTGCTTCAAGTATAATGTATAAAGCATACCAGGGATAGGGAGCAGAAAAATACAATTATTTAAAGGGACTCTGTCACTCTAAAATCCGGTTGATGTTTTTTTTTAAGTTGTTCTTAAAGAGTATGAGAAACTAGCTACTCATTGTGATAGCCATTTATTTATACCAGATGTCATTCAGGAGTTAAGCACTTATTTTTTTTTCTGCTGTATTATTTTATGTGCTAATTAGTATTACAGTACTGCCTTTATTTTTTCTTTATTATAATCAATATTGTTGTTATTAAATATTATTATTATTATTATTATCATGAACTAGCGACTTGCTTGTCAAAAATGACGGCAATAAAATTTTAAGCCTGGCACTGCTGTTTGCCACAAAATGCGAGTATATGACCCCTCTGAGCACCTTCGGCGCTCATTGCGAGCCTCTTCCCCCGTCTACTTTACAGGCCCGCGATGAGCAGCTTTGCCGCTCATTGCCGTTTTTGCCAAGCTGCACCTTTCCTGCTTTGCAATAATCCCCTTCGGCGCTCATTGCGACCCCTACGAGGAGTGCTTACGTCACTCATTGCGAGTCTCTCGCCCCTTTGTACTTTATATGCCTGTGTAGTTTAGGGACCTACTGCCTTAGGTTAAGTGTTAGTGGCTTGAGTTAAATGTTACTGCCTTGTATTAAGTGTTACTGGTTTTCATTAAGTCTTAGTGGTTAGGGCTCGTATTTATGTCCTTCGGTCTCATTTTACGTCCTTCGGCCTCTTTTTCGTTGTGTTTACGTTTTTTCGGCAGACATTTTTTTTTTTGTCGCTTCAGCGATTTACATTCATGAAAAAAGGCAAAATATGCCTCAAATTGCAACCTCACTCACAGGCTACCTGGCTCTCTTCCTGTGCTGTGTGAAAGTGAATTTGAGGCATATTTGTGTGTTTTTTTGCATGTTTTTCCAGTTTGGTGGTTCGGACGTTAAAGTCGTACTTTTCCGAGCCCCACAGTCCATTTACGCGCTTCGGGTCCTAAGTCATATGGCCCGTAATTTTTGCTAAGTCCTGCATGTCTCGGCATGAGCGCAAATTAAGTCTTGCGTGTCTCAACTACTCGCCTCACTTCGCGAGGCTCGCTCTGCAATGAAAGCTTTCTGCGCTCATTGCAGCCTGAGTCCCGCGTGCCTCAACTGCTTGCTTTGCAATAAGCGCCTTTGGCGCACATTGCAGCCTAAGTCCCGCGGCTCGCCTCAACGGCTCGCCACGCTTTGCAAGGCTCGCAGTTGTGGCCCTATGGTCCGCAAGCTTGACAACAGCTTGCAGTTTGACGACTATATGTGCTGCTACTACTAATAATAATAATAATAACAATATTTATTTATTGTTCTATTTGTAGAGTACCAGTACTAATTACGGATCCATTCACTTTTTTTGCAAACCTATTCATTTCGGAGGGACCTTGAATGCAGATAATATTTATATTCAGTTCTGTTAAAAGGCTGCAATATTAATGTGCAACTGAACAGTATTAACTGGAAGTGCAACTCACAATAGAAGTACTCTCCCACTCTGGATCATAAGAAGTGCTTACCCTCCCACTCAGGATCAGACCAAGAAGCACTGCTGTAGTCCACAGATGAAGACCCTATACAAGTCTAGTCTACTATAATTAAGATTTTAAAAAGAAAAAATGCTCTGCTCTATACCAGGCCTCATTAAAAAAAAAATTAGCTCTGGGCTAAAGATAACATTTTTATCTAAGTTTTTTCTAAAAATTATACACATTTTTAACACAAAAAAATGTAAAGTTGTTTATATTAACCCTTAGTGCTTAAAATCAAGGACGCTGGACCATTACAGTGGCTCTTTTAGGGGACACTGTAGTCCAGAACTTTCTATAATTACAAATGATTTTGCATGATAAATATAATAAATTAATAAAAAAAAATCTACCAATAAAGGCTGTTGTTGTTCAGTAGTGTCTGACTATCAGTGACCTTATGGGCCTAACCATGTCAGGTACATCTCTGTTACTGCCCCTCTGGGCTCCATCAAGCTCATGTTTGTTGATTCAATGATCTCATCTCTCCTTCTCCACCTCTGCCATCCCCTTCTTCGTGTGCCTTCAATCTTTCCCAACATCAGAGTCTTCTCTAGGGAATCCTGTGGTCTTATGATATGGCCAAAATATTTGAGCTTCAGCCTCATGATCATACCTTCTAGTGAACAGTTTGTTTTGACTTCCTGTAGTACTGATTTATTGGATCTCCTTGCAGTCCACGTTTTCGCCAATACCAAAATTCAAAGGCGTCAATTCTATGGCGTCAGACTTCTTTTATGGTCGCGCTCACACATCCGTATGTTACTACGGGGAATACCATAGTTCTAACTATGCAAACCTTTGTTGTTTGTGTAATACCTTTACTTTTTACTAGTTTTCCCAGACTTGCCATAGCGTTCTTGCCCAGAATCAAAAACCCTTTAATCTCATGGCTACTGTCTCAATCTGAGGAGATCTTGGATCCCAGGGAAATAAAATATGTCACTGCCTCCACTTCTTCCTCATCTATTTGCCAGGAACTCAGGTTGCCATTTGCTTTGATCTTCATCTTCTTTTTAACATTTTAAAAGCAGGCCAGTTTTTGTACTCTCTTCTTTCATATGGTGCCTTCTAATTGTGTTTTCTTATCTCATCTACATTACTCTAAATGGGAATACAGCCATAATTTGTTGCTGTTCAGAAATCCATAAGACTAATCGCCCTGTGATGTTTCAGGACAGAGGGGGAGAAAGCAGACCCTTCGTGTCCCCCTTCCTTGCAAGTTTTCTACATTACAGACCACTTGGTTTTCTTACACCAATAACTTTTGTAATTTATAAAATACGATCTTGTAAGTGTATGATTTCATTTTTTTAGACTGCAATTGTTCATTAGGCACTTTACTATATTGATGGCATACATAAGCACATGCCAGTAATCTCTGAAAGAACTGGTATCACTAATTATTTCCTAAATATCTGTCAGTTATACATCACCCACTTAGACTGTAAGTTTTCTGAGGAAGGGAACGCATTTTCTGTTCTTTACACTACTGCCTTTATGCATTTTGCCTGGTTTGATTTTGATAAAATATGAGCACTGGTTACATTTCTGGCCTTGTATCAATAAAATCTGCATCCGTAAAATTCAGAGCTGGCCCTGTGGTATCATAATTACTGAAGTACTTTAGAGTACTTGTCTGAGGATTCATTACTCTCAATTCATCTACACCATTATTACATTTATGAGCCATTCCCTCAGGGTTCATACATTTGCCCACAAACTAAGGCCTCTATGATAATCCCCTCTATGCTAGTCCATGTTTAAGAGCAATGTAAATCTTCCTAGCTATGCTAATCACTTACCCCGGAAACATTGCGAGAGAACTCCTACGACTGCAGCAAGCCAGAGCTGAAAATTACTGCAAACTTTTCCATTGATTTTTGCACAAAAGTCTATATATAAATGCAATTGTCACATCTATTTAATTTGAATAAATAAATAAAAAAAATAATACATATGCATATACAAAGGTTTCTTGCCACAGTTAGGGCACTTGTTCTCACTCATTATAATATGACTAGTCGTTTTCCCTTCATAAATAACAGTATAATATTACATGTGTGGCTATTCCCCCGCTCCCTCCCCTGGGGCTCTCCCCCCCCCCACACTCCCTCCCATGGGGCTCTTCACCCCACACTCCCTCCCATGGGGCTCTTCACCCCACACTCCCTCCCCTGGGGCTCTTCCCCCCCCCTCCCTCTCCTATCGCTTTACCCCCCTCCTTCTGCTGTGCCTCTTCCCCCACCCCTCCCTCCCACTGGCTCTCCTCTCCCTCCCTCAACTGGGGCTCTTTCCCCCCTCCCTACCTGTCGCTCTACCCCCCTCTCCTTCCTCTGTGCCTCTTCCTCCACCCCTCCCCCGTGGCTCTTTCCCCACTTGCTCTTTCCTCCCTGGCTCTTTCCCCCCTCTCCCTTCCCATGTGGCTCTTTCCCCCTCTCCCTCCCCTGTGGCTCTTTCCATCCCCTGTGGCTCTTTCCCTCCCCTGTGGCTCTTTCCCTCCCCTGTGTCTTTCCTCCTTTCCCCCTCCCATGTGTCTCTTTCAGCCTGCCCTGTCCCCCCCGGCGCGGGGCATACGCACCTCGGCTTGTACGGAATCCGTACAAATAGCTTCTAAAGTGTGCATGCTTGAAAATATTAAATAAAACATTTAATTCAAACTAACAGGAAATGCAGAGAATATGCCTAAGCCTGTAGATCTCATCGGCAGAGGACAAGCCCCCAAGAGCAGATAAACTTCTGAATAATATTATGCTCTGAGACCATTATTTGAAAAAAGGAAAACTCTGTCAAATTCCCTTTTTCTGATGCAACATTAGGAAAAAAAATCTTTCCATGTCCCTTTTTAAGCTCTGACAATGTCTCATTACCTAAGACATTGTCCTTCTTTCAGTTAAAGACATTTTTGGCGTTGGATCCCTGAAGTGTAGACGATTCATCCACTTATTGATTTACCCGTAATCACAGCAGGACTCAAGTGAAGTCTATGACGATGGAAAGAAAGGAACAGAGTGTCATAGAGCAATACATCTTTACCTTCCTCTGTAAACAGACGATACATTAGAAAAATATTAATATAATAGTCCCTTGTGTATTGCTTAACCTGCTCAAATTATTACCATGGGGTAATTGCACAATTAAACCAGTCTGGTAAGCAGTGCTTTCGAGTCCTAGGAGTCCCTGGCATTGTTTGTTTTCTATACAGTAAGAATATTTTGGATACTTACCTTTACTCTTAAACCCATCTTCTTAATCATGACCTAATACTCTGGCCATGTTATTCCATGACATTTTGCAAAGTTGGGAAAAAAATAAAAGCCAACAAAAATATTTATTGTATTGCAACATTAAAATCCGTTGCATGTATTTTTTTAATAGTGGAACTAGAAATGTACAAACTTCTTTTAATATCTGTAGTAAACTGCTTAACTAATTATCATGTATAATCCATTGTAGCTCCACTTGCAACCTAGTCATTTAAATATGATACTAAACACTGGAGGTAGTGAGCAAAAGAAAAACGGTATGTGTTTCCTTATCAGAACAAGTATCTGTGTATGGTCACAGAGTAATGTGAGAGATCCTAGATTCTAGGAACATGTTCAGCACAATTTGAAAAGGATCAAGGTAATCCCTTATTTACAAAATGTTATTTTGAAAAACTGTACTTGATAATTAGACAAATTAGTTTATTAAGTAAAAATAATATAGCCTTTTGAGTTATTATTATATACACTTAAGCTGCAGTTACCATTTTCGTTTAAGAGCAAGCGTACAGCTAAATTCTCTTTATTTTAAATACAATATGTCAAATAGAAATCTTGTTAGATGACAAACATCACATCCTGCACAGCAAAAAGGGCATAGCCAGTAGTGAAATGTTTGGCCATTATCAAGTTTAGTTCTTTTTTTAAAATATTGACATCTGTTTTTACAGTGGTGCTTTAAATACAAGTCTTTGTACCAGTAACTGGTTAGCAGAACATACGTTGATGTTGGATAACATGTTTACTTTAACTGTAATTTAGATTATCTATACTGCTTAGATTAATTCATTATGAAACTTTTTGCTATTTCTAAATTACAATTTTTAGTTTGTTTTCAGTTGTCCTTGGCAACTCTTTAGCCAGAACTCTGTTTTTTAAAGGTATATGCAAGTGAGCTGGGTTATAGATGCATCTGATAGATAGTAGTGTATAATTACATTTAATTGCATTACTATTTTTTTTTTTTTTAGCTTTGCATTAAGAAAACTGTTGCAGGTTTATGATGTTTACACCCCCAGAATTGAGCTAGGCTCCTGAGAGGGTTCATTTTTGTAAAAAAGGAACCCTGTATATGTGAGCATACTCCGCTTTGCAGCCAATCAGCAATGCTGTATGCAGCCAGCTAGATGAGGCTGCTACACTGGGTCCTTAAAGGACCATACATCGACATTCAAGTAAAAAACGTTAGTTCTTTAGACATACACCCTTTCCTTGATAAATTCTGACAAATTTATAATTGTACTGAAAACAAACATTTCAGCTTCTTCTTCTTCCTATTCTAATCTGTCTATTAGGCGAATGAGCATTTATCCTTGATTTATGGTCCTGCATTGACTTGCAACGTTTGTGGAAGAGAACTTTCATGTCTCTGTGCATGTGTGAGTGAGTGCATGCAATTCACTGGGGTTGGGAGAGATCTCAGGGGCAATTTACTGGGGCTGGGGGAGGTGATGGGGCAATTCACTGGGGCTAATCGAGGTGATGGGGTAAATCACTGGGGCTGGGAGGGTACAGGGGCAAATCACTGAGGCTGGTGGTAGTATCGCCTGGGATGAAGATAAAACAATCTGTGAATGAAGGGACACAGACCTTGTTCTGGTTAATACAGGAATCTAAAGAGAAAGTTGCAGTTCAATTTACAGACCAAAAAGATACAATGTATTATGTATGCTAATTTTCCCTGGGATTTTCAGAGGGTGTCAACATTGATAGAAAACAGTTTGCAAATGCAAGAAATTCAGCAAACTTTATGGTAACTGCTTAAATGTTTATTTTGGTATTTTTTCATGCAAACATTTTTTTTTCATACACTACTAATTCTCCTCTATCAGATGCATTCATAATCCAGCTTTCTTAGTTGTACTATCCATAGACATGGAAGAGCTGAAGAGGTGAAGGAAACTCTTTATAAAAAAGACTAAATACGTATGGTATCACATTTAATTTTTTTGTATTTTATTGAGAAAGTATTTGGATATTTTATTGTGAGGGAAAACAATGTAAAGCATATAAAACATGCCAAGTTCCACATGTAGTCACCCAGAAAGCAGTATATGCTATTGAATTTAACACAGGTCATTCAGATGGCTGAAACCTGTTCAAGAGATTGAGGACCTGGCCACCATGAATAATTCAAGGGCAAAGGAATCGTTTGGTATGCTCACACAGGGCCAATTTGAGGCAGTTACTTGCAAGTAACTTTGCGATTTCCTACTTTTGGCCTACTTGCTCCAGTAGCTCTACTTGTACTTACCTATTCAATTGACCGGGAGCGCAAGTTAGTGCCGATCGCAAACTATTAAATCGGCAGTAAGCATTTGCGCGCTTGAACATGATCGCGGCCGCAAGCACGTAACTCGTGTTTCAAGCCCGCAAACTTGCAGAACTGTAAATGCAAATATAAATTCAATCCAGCACTGTAAATGATGGGGAACACAATGGGTGACATGAGGATTAATAGCACAACATTCTCAAGCGTACACATCGCCAAAATCAAATACTTTATTTCATGTTTAATTTTCGTCCAAAGTCCTACGGGCTTGAATGACCTCCAAGCGCGTAACTCGTTATTCAAGCCCGTAAGACTTTAATGACATATGGAGGTTGGATTCCAAAGTCCTACGTGCTTGACGGTTGAAGCTTGTAGGACTTGATGATGAAAATTAAACATGAATTAAAGTATTTATTTTTGCCGATTTGCGAGCTTTAGAATTTTGTGCTAATAATTCTAAGACCAAACATCACTTTGCCTTCTAATAAAAATACAGGATTGCTTTTTTTATTTGCTTAATTAGTGCTACTATTTGTAAGTCGACCTTTGCGGGACCTCCTTGGGACCAGTAACCCGTTGTTGGTGTTAAAGATCAAAGGCTTTGATGGAAGTAACTTGCGATCGTGAGTAAAGTAAGGAAAAGTACCGCTCAGTAAGTAACCCGATCAGAGCCTGCAAGTAGCAGGCAATTGAATAGGGAAGTAACTTGCGATCTCCACTTGCTGCTATATTTTGCGGTAAGTAGCAATTGAATGAGGCCCACAGTATATAGTTATATTGAGGAGAAGTATGCTTGGATCCATGGGAATCTCTAAGCTAGTAAGGATTGGAAATATTGGTGATTGTTTTTTTTTTGGGCAAAGGCACCACATGTGAAGAACTCCTGCCCTAAGCTGATGTCATGGCAATTGCCAGGGATATAATTTTATCAACGTATGTGGCTTTTTATACCACTTTACCATTAGCTTTTACACTGTTTATACAGCATTTCCTGAACAAGATGACTTGAAGAGACTAGACCAAGCTTTGAACAGGAACTTTATGAAGAGTCTCCACGGCCCCATTTAGTATTTTGTTGCCTGCAGAAAGTGAATGGATTTAAATGTATTTGTGCACAAAGATTTAAAGGAGAATAGAATCATGAATATAGACTTTACAAATTCAGAAGAGGTTAGGATGGACCTAATGGTAAGATGCAATAGGGAAGATATATCATTTAGCTAGAATTTATCTTTAAATTGTCTGGGATAAGGAATCTTTACCTATATGAGGAATTTATCCTCCACTGGGATGATATTCCACTTTAATAATTATGTGCTAATGAGTTACAATTACAAGTTAAACAAAGCCTTTAAATAAGATAGAATTGGTCAACTGAGGTTATTAGTTTTTGCTTGTAAAATCTATGATTCTGTGTTTCTTAATGGACTGCTGTATAATGAAAAAACATATCTGTTTGAAAAACTTCTAAAAAAAAGCCTGACTAAGCATAATTAAGCAGAAAAAGTCAAACAGCTAGATTTTAATAAGAAAAAAATTATTTTGCTGGGCCCTGGTGAAATCCATGATATGTATGGACAAGTTGTGTGTTTGAAAGGGAATTTACATAATGTAACAAGCACAAAAGGATTCTTATACTCATAAACAATCATCAAAAATTCTGATTTTCCCCAAAAAATGTTTTATGTGTATGCCTTACACAGCCGGAAATATTTGTTAATTTGGTACATACCGTATTTATCGGCGTAGAACAAGCACTTTTTCTCCCTGAAAATAGGGGGCAAATGATAGGTGCTTGTTATACGCCGATATTCCCTCCCCCCTCCTCATCCTCAACCTCCCTCCTCATTCTAAACCCCCTCCTCAACCTAAATCCCCCCCTCCTCAACCTAAACCCCCCTCCTCCTCAACCTAAACCCCCCTCACTTACCTGCTTCAGCTCCGGCCTCCGTTCTGCTCCTTGACCCGGTGACGTCACATGCGCCAGCGCGCCACGTCATTAGCATATACCGGGTGGCACCTCAGTCTCATATATTTTCTTACTCTTCCAATTTATAGTCGGTCCGATTTTTATAAAATGTTCTAGTTAGCTGTAAAAAATAAAATGTAATTTTAAAATGACTTTTTGTAATGTTTACAACATGTTAAGTAGGTTATATAAAGTATGGGCTAATATTGGAGACTATAATGGTATTATATTATGATATTGTTTTATTTCCATTTTCTTTTTTTTTTTTTTTTTAAATAACCTACATAATGGATGTTGTACAGGATATCACAAAACACATATCTTTTTTGGATGTATTTTTATTTAAAATGATTATTAAAATATAATATTACATAGTTACATTGTAATTGAAGTTGAAAAAAATAATTTATTTCCATCAAATTCAACCTTTTTAGATCTCCTCTTTTACCACTCACTATACCTTAGATTGTAAGTCTGCGAGTTTCTATCCTAAGTACTTTGGGAATTCACCATGGACATTGGATTCCTAGCTCAAAGACAGAGCCCTCCTTCCTTTGCTAAATGTTAATCTGTATATATCTCTGTCTGAACTTAATTTATGTACAGCGCTACGGAATATGTTGGCGCGTTATAAATAAACTATAATAATATAATAATAATCTCCTCTGATCTGTAAGATGCAGATTAATTGCTAACAATTTAATTATATGTATATAGATATTGTGTATTGTTTAATGTTTCTACTTTGTCATTATGTAATGATATTATTGTTTCTGAGTATATGTATATCTATATATTTATTTTATTATTGTATTTTTGAATAATCTTAATACCATTTAAAATATATATATATATATATATATATATATATATATATATATATATATATATATATATATATATATATATATATAGAATCCTATGCGATATAATATATTATAAATGTTGGCTTACAGTACTCATTCAATGGTAATTTAAGCCATGGCAGCCAGGCAAACATTTGGCAGCAAGAGTAAAACTTACAGTGAGGCTTCAAGTAAATAATCAAGAACAGAACATTGTTGATTGTGTAACAGGCTGCGTGGGGGTCACGTGTTTGCTGACAGTGTGCATGTCATTTCATGTTGTGTTTTTAAAGGGCACACATTCCTTCCTAAATTTGGCTCCCCCTTCTCAGAGTGCCATATAAAAAGGAGTCGGCCTCCTTGTGCCAGTACAATCTGTCCTTATACAGTTTGCATTCTGTTCTAAACACAGAATCTGCCTCTGGTGTTATTAGTTCATGCAGATCTTAGGGTATGCATATCTTCTTGAATTCATTTTGAAAACTAATCTTTGTATAGTGTTTACTGTCGATTGTAAACTCTTAATTTCCTTATTTCACTGTGAATGTAAACTGTTTTTTCTGATTGCTGTTCCTTGTGAATAGTACAGAACAGGGAAAGTCAAAACAAGTCTGTAAATGATCTGACTTACTGTATTTATACATATGTTATATGATAGCAAGATATTCTGCGAACAGTCCTCACTGACCTTGCAGAAAATTTGCAAATGAGAGAGAACGACAAAGGATTTAAATGGTGAAATCAACATTTGCTCTTTTTACCATCAGATTGATGGTGGAAAAGCATTTGAAAAAAGTGCTATCTTTTTTAAAGTGGCTGCTAAAATACCTTATGACTTCAAGTTAGTTTTTTTTGAGCGGTTTCTAGTCCTTTTAAAATAGCTGCTAAAATAAGCTACGACTGCTTCAAATAATTGGTTTCTAACCTGCTCTTACTTTCACAGATTAAATAATGAGATTCACTGGCTAAAATAATTCAAAGCAGATGTGGAGGCTGTGTAAAAAATGGTTACAATTCCAATATTTAGCTCTATATTGGATATATTGTTCCTTTTCCTCTAAGTCATGTTGATATTTTGTCCAATGGATAAGTGTCTAGTCTTTAAAGTGACAGACCTGGGTTCAAGTCACACCACAACAGTTTTTTTTATTATTATTAGTAATTGTTTTTACTTTGGTCGCAAGATTAAAATGAAGTTTTATATGTTAACAGAAATTGGGATGTAGTAATGCTAAATAGTTAAAGTGTTATATCCACATTTACCTCTTTATTACTTATATTGTTCGTTATCACCACTGCAATGCATCTAAGCACATAGTCCAGTGGTAAAGTGCGTCTACTGTAAAATGTGAGATTTGGGTTTGAATTCTAACACAACCATAACAGATAAAACAAAAAAATATATAAAACGTAAAAGGGTTACAAGAGACAAAGAGAAACGTATAAGTGGGTAGGGGTGAGGTTTTAGAGTACACTTGGAGACATACATCTGCACAAGAACACACTAGAAATGAAGTGATCTTGGATCTAATTATCACAAATAATATTGATATAATATCAAATGATGAAGGAGGAGAAACCGTCTTATTTGAAGTTGAGTTGCAAAAAAGGGGCCAACAAAAACTCTTAATTTTAAAAGAGCAAGTTATAATTATCTGAGGGCACCAATGCAGCAAATATACTAGGACAACAAACTAGCAGATAAAAATACATAAAATAAATTGATAACATGTGAAGCCTTATATACATACATATCTACACATACCATGTGGAAATAATACTAAAATAAGTAAATCACAGCCCATATGGCTTAACAATGTTTTAAAGATCAAGATAAGGAGTAAAAAGCAAGCATTTCAATTAAACAAGAAAGGGGGAACATGTTTTCAAGGAATACAACAAGTCTTGTAACAAGAAGTTATTCGGTTGATTAAAAAAGAAAATTAAAGGTTAGTTGCAAAGGAGAGTAAGGCTAATCCTCAAAAGCGTTTTTAATGTATTAATAGAAAGAAGGCTAGGAAAGAAATTACTGAAACATTAAAATGTAACACAGATGGACTGATAAATAGTGACCACGAAAAGACAAATGACCTAAATAAATAATTTTTATCTGTATACACAAGGAAGGACCAATTGTTGGGACATTGCAGAAAAGGTGGCTGCATTCGCTTCACCAAGTAATTTCTTAATAAAGGAAAAAATCTAAATTGTTAATAATGTCCCAGGTCCTGATGAAATACATCCAGTGGTACTAAGCAAACTGGGTACTGTATTAGCCAAATCATTACATCTAATTTTTCGAGAATCTCTCTCTCTCTCTCTCTCTCTCTCTCTCTCTCTACCTCTCTTTACCTCTCTTTACCTCTTTACCTCTTTACCTCTTTACCTCTGTACTGAGAAAATTCTTAGAAGGGTTGCCAAAGGGGTAGTATACAAGATTTTTTCATATGAACAAGATTATAGAATAATAAGTAGGAAAAACACTGATTTATGAGGGATAGGTCATGGCATCCAAATTTAATTTAGTTTTTAATGTGATGAGATAAGTGGGAAACTGGACCAAGGCAATTCAGTCATGTAGTCTTTGTGGATTTTGAAAAGGCTTTTGATACAGTGCCACATGAAAGAGTATTGTATAAAATAAGCAATCCAGGAATTGCAGTAAATGTATGCACATTAATTGAGAACTAGTTAAGACAGAAAACAAAGCATTGTTGTAAATGGAATATACTCAAATTGGACTAAGTGGGGTTCCTCAGGGTTCTGCATTAGGTCATCTCATTTTTAATATATTAATGATTTTGAAGGACTGGAAAGTAATATCTTCATATTTGCTGATTACACTAAGTTGTGCAAGGTACTTCAATCAGAAAAGTATGTACTTTCACTGAAAAGGGACATACATCAATTAATAAATGTAAAGTTATGCAAAAGGAAAAATAAGCATTCAATTTACAATCTAAATGGAACAAATGTAGGTGTGTCAGATAAATCCCTACTATACCCTCATTTTAAATGTGGAGTACTATGTAGGGAACATCTTTCAGCTGACAAGAGGACATACAGGTTATAAGAAAAAAATAGTATACCTTACAGAAACAAGGGTTCTTTACAGTAACTGTAACCAGACTGTGGAACTCTCTACAATGGACATTGGGACTATAGATTCAATATAGAATTTTAAAAATGGGGTTTGATATATTTTTGAATAAAAAGGGTATACAATGTTTTGTTGAAAACCTAGATATTTAAAAGGGTTAAAACCTCCATAACTATTTTATGTTACTATATATGTTAAAATGCTTTAAAAATAATTATTTAAAATAAAAACATAGAACCTACAGTTCTAAAAAGAGAAGCTTTTTGCCACTGCGTTAAATCCCTAAATGTTAAACAAGGAGTATAGAAATTAGTATATTTGAAATAGTTAGTGTGACAGTTGCAGTCTGAACCTGACCTATTCATTACTCGCTCCCTCAATCTACTGTCTCTCACTGAAACCTGGCTCTCCTCTACAGACACTACCTCCCCTGCAGTACCTTCTCATGGTGGTTTTCACCTCCCCAAGACCTGGGAACAAACAAGGTAAAGGTGTGGGTGTATTACTTTCCACTCGCTGTACATATCACCTCATACCGCCTGTCCCATCCCTCCAATTTTTCATCTTTTGAAGTACATACTATCCACCTCTTCTCCCCTATCTCTCTACGTGTTGCTGTGATCTATCGCCCCCCAGGTACTCCCTCTCAATTCCTCAATCACTTTTCCGCCTGGCTCCCTCACTTTCTCTCCTCCAACATTCCTTCACTGGTACGTGGCGACTTCAACATTGCCATCGACACTCCCACCTCATCAACTCACCACGCTGGACACTCTCTTGACCTTATTTTCATCAATATCAGCCCTATCTGCAACAGTCTCCTCTCATCGTGGCTCACACACTCCACCCTCTCAACTAACCAACAATACCCAGTCTTCTCCCTTCCCCATTCCCAAAGCCACTATGAACTACTTTACCCCTGCAACAGAGAGACAAAGTCTCAAGGATAATATCATCCTCTTACCTCACTACCTGTCCCCTGGATCCTTTTTCATCTCCGCTTATTCCGCCCCCGCTAATCCCAGCTCTCACACACATCTTCAACCTTTCCCTAAACACTGGCACGTTTCCATCTTCTCTAAAACATGCCCTGATTACACCCACTCTTAAGAAACCCTCATCTGACTCTGATGTTGCATCTAACTATCGCCATATTTCTCTACATCCCCAGGCTTCCAAACTGCTGGAGTGGCTCGTCTATAACCACCTTACCAGTTTTATCTCCTCTAACTCCCTTCTGGACATCTTCCAATCTGGCTTTCGGAACCAACATTCCACTGAGACAGCCCTCATCAAAGTCACCAATGACCTGCTCACTGCCAAGTCAAAAGGCCACTTTTCCATTTTCCTTCTTTTGGATCTCTCTGCCACCTTTGACACAGTTGACCATCCACTTCTACTCCATATTCTTCCCTCCCTCGGCATTCAAGACACTGCTCTCTCGTGGTTTTCATCATACCTGCAAGAACTGTCATTTAGTGTCTCCTTCTCTGGCACCTCTTCTTCTCCTTGCCCCTCATCTGTTGGCGTACCCTAAGGATCAGTCCTAGGCCCCCTCCTCTTCTCTGTACATCTTCACTTGGTACCCTAATAAACTCTTTTGGGTTTCAGTATCATCTCTATGCAGATGACACTCAAATCTACCTGTCAGCACCAGATCTATCCCCCTCTCTTGTAGCACACATCTCCAACTGCCTCTCTAGTATATCCTCTTGGATGTCTGCCCACCATCTAAAACTCAACATGTCTAAGACTAAGCTCTTAATCTAACTACCCTCTACTTCATCTTCAATTCCTCACATTTCTCTCACTGTCAACAATGCCACCATCACTCCCACCTCCCAAGCCCGCTGCCTTGGGGTTCTACTGGACCCTGTCCTCTCTTTCATCCCTCACATATAATCACTAACAAAATATTGCCTCCTTCAGCTATAAACATATCCAAAATACGCCACTACCTCACGCAAGACACAACTAAGATTCTAATACACTCTCTCATCATTTCTTGTCTCGACTACTGCAACTCGCTCCTTGTTTGCCTGCCCACCACCCGCCTTTTCCCACTTCAATCCATAATGAATGCTTCCGTCAGACTCATCTTCTGTACACAACGTTCGGTGTCGGCAGCTCCTCTTTGTCAATCACTCCACTGGTTTCCCTTAGCCTCTAGAATAAAATTTAAAACCATGACCCTAACTTACAAACCTCTTAACAGTGCACCCCCGTACATCTACTCTCATCTCTAAATGCACCCCCACATGCCCTCTTCGCTCTGCTAACGACCTTCTTCTTTCTACAACTCTTGTCACCTCCTCTCACTCCTGCCAGGACTTTTCGTGTGCTGCCCCTATTCTCCTGAACTCCTTGCCTCGCTTCACTAGACTATCCTTCAAAACTTCAATAAAAACACATGTCTTCAAAGAAGCCTATAACTTCCAACCTAACACACAACACTTACCTCTCCCTACCGTACCACATACAACAATCAACCTTTGGATTGTAAGTCTGCGAGTTTCAATCCTGTAATGTGCTTTGGGGAAAGCGCTATGGACAGCGGATTCCAAGCTCAAAGACAGCGCCCTCCATTCTTTGCAAAGTGTTCAATGTCTTTGCCTAGAACTTATTTTCTGTTGTTTTTTTTTTTAACAACTCTTCCATACTCTGTCTTATGGTGACTTCAGTGTCATTTTAGGAAGACATGCAGATTAATGTTTTTCAAAGTCATACATCTGCGTTGGGGCATGAATACTTTTATGATATAAAAACGTTCTCAGAATCTAAAAAAAAATTAAATCCAATTACTCTTTCACACTTTAAATGTTCTCTCAAAAATCTCAAAAATCTGTTCTTTAAATGATTAATTTATAAGAAATGCTGTTCTGTGCTAGATGCTTATTTTGGTCATAGTTTTCTGATTTGTTTTTGCGGTAGCAAAATGATCTGAGCAGGTGCACATACCACAAAAGGAAGTCTGGTCCGCTGTAGATCAGTAGTGGTTCACAAGCTTCACTAGCAAACCCATAGAACACATGAGATTACAAAAAAAAAATAGTATGAACTGATATAATAGTACCAATTATTATTATTGTTTATTTGTAACGTGCCAACATATTTCGTAGCTCATGATCCGTCTTATGCGCGCAGGTAAAAGCCAGCGGTCATAAACGCATGCCCGACACTGCGCGCCTGCATCCAATGTGAATAACTGGGCTCGGTTTCTTTTTATATTATGTGAAGTAATAAATGTTAATTTGAAGTATTATGTGCCCATCATTGGGCTTAATCTTAAATCTTTTACATTTAAAAAAAGATCCTATTCTGTTATGTATTCTGAACAAATTGAACATAATGAGAAGTAGTTACTCTGACTGTGAAGTGATTCAGCTATGATAACGGTCTTATGCAATTACAATATTCTGGTCTTAGCCTTTTGCAAATGTTTTGTTTTCATAGCTTCAAGAGGGTTGTAGCCTACAAAGATTATATTGGTAGAAAGGTGGTACTTATCTCTTGAGAGATAAATGTCACTTTATGATTTGTTCTTCCATGGATTTGGCTTATCAAGCCATGAAAAGGTTCAGATTCCTAGATGTAGAGACTTGTTCTAGACCAAAATTAAGCCTGACATGAAACATCCTCTAACATCCCTCTCTTGGCTCAACTTGCCCATTGCACATACAGGCATATTAAGGTAAGCAACCCCCTTTTCTCCCTGTGGCTCTTGCTGACTCAGTTTTATTATACATGTACTCTAAGCTGTAAATGGCAGAAAGATTTTCTCAGGTAGCACCTTTTACCTTTAATTGACATGAACAAGTGCTTTGCTTAGCTTAAAAGTATATGCAAGTGAGCCAGATAATGAATGCATCGGATAGAGCATAATTAGTAGTGTATGAAAAAAATTGTTTGCATGAAAAAATACCAAAATAAACATTTAAGCAGTTACCCTAAAGTTTGCTTAATTTCTTGCATTTGCAAACTGTTTTCTATCAATGTTGACACCCCCCTGAAAATGCCAGCGAAAATTAGCATACATAATACATTGTATCTTTTTGGTCTGGAATTGAGCTGCAGCTTTCTTTTAGATTTCTGTAATACTCAGAACAAGGGCCGTGTCCCTTTATTCACTGTTTGTTTTATCTACATTCCAGGTGAAACTCCCCACAGCCCCAGTGAAGTACCCCCCCCCCCCCAGGAATTGTCCCTGAGATCTCTCCCAGCCCCAGTGCATGCACTCACACAGACACATGCAGACATCTCTTACTCAAACTTTGCAGGACCATAAATCAAGCCTAAATGCTAATTTGCCTAAAATATAATAAGAAGAAGCTGAAATGTTTGGTTTCAGTACAATTATAATTTGTCTGAATTTGGCAAGTAGAGGGTGTATGTCTAACAGCTGAAGCATTTTTACTTGAATGTCGATTTATGGTCCTTTAAGGATTTTTAGTTTAAGGAGTGTAGCAGCATTATCTAGCTGGCTGCGTACAGCATTGCTGATTGGCTGCAATGCTGAGCATGCTCAAAGAGAGAGGGTACATTTTTATAAGATCGAGGCCCTGAGAAGCCTAGCTCAATCTTCTTTTTTTTTTATTAGTGTGTTTATTTTTAACAAGCAATACATTACAATACAACATTAATAAATACAGCATATTTACAATCATACACATATATACAAATACATACAGTGCAGCAATAGATTCCATATTTACAAAAGAGGGAATCAAAACACTTGGGTTAAAGTATGTTTTTGTTTATCCCATATATCCCAATTGTTTGTTGATGTTATTTTTATACCCAGGTTGTTAATATCCTTCTCTAATTCTCTATTGTTGTTAATTATCAAAATAATGTCATTCACTGATGGAACACTTTCTTGATTCCATTTTTTTGCAATTAGCCATTTTGTTGTAGTGACAATTTGGATAATCAAAAATTTCTCTTTCAAGCTAAAATTTTCAGGGGAAATATGTAACATGGCTATTTTAGATGAGGGGTTAATCTTCATCTTGCATATTTGGGATATACAAAAAAACTAAGTCAGAGGCGCTCATCAGTGGACGAACCAACCTTAATAGATTAGTTCTATAGCCATGATAAGCCACTCTGAGAGCAACCTCTTTTAGCCACTTGTGCCCTTCACAGGGAGAAATATCCTGTAGTATATCAGCCTGGTCCCACTCAGAAGAGTGACCCAACCCCGAAATTGGGATATATAATCAAAACAGAAATTCCATCATCTGCTACTTTGAGTACATTCCTACCAGGTATGCATATATATGTCCCCTTTTGTTTACATAATCTTCAACATAAACCTGCATTTGCATCTTTCTTTATAGCTGCTAACTTTGATGGCACACAATACCATCTGTTAACAATTTTAAAGAATATCTCTCTATGTGTTTGTTTGAAATTTAATAACCTTTTGCGTTAATTCAAACGCCTTGAAATACTGTTCTGTTGGATAGATTCAATTTAGATCTTTTTCCCATTTAACCATTCCAGATGTCTTCTCCCACATGTTATTTAACTTTAAAATATTATAAGATTTTAAAAAAAATATTATAAGATTTTAAAATAATATGTTTGCCATTATTAGATAATATACATTTCTCAAATGGAGAATAAGCTCTAGTTTTCCCCATATTAAATTCAGATTTATTTATAGTTTTTTTTTATTTTTTATTATTCATATTCTAACCATTTGGTTTTCGGTAATTTTAAATTCCCATCTTAATTAATTCATAGATTTAAAACCTTTGTTGTTATAAAGGTCTCCTAAACAGTGGATGTTCCATTTATACCAATCACCAGTATAAGATAATTTCAATGTATGTTTCTTATTCAATTTATACCAGGTTTTAAATCCTGGTTCTATTATCGGAGATGAGCTTTTATCAACTCTCCGTTTTTTCTATCACACCAACTCCAGGTTTCAAGTTGATATTGTAAAGCTAATATTCTAACAATTGCAAACCAGCTTGGTGTACATCTATGTGTGGACCATTTTATAAAATGGGATAGTAATACCGCAAAATAGTAATCTTTTATGCTCCGTGTAGGCATTCCTCCCTTACAGAAGTATCTTTTGACAGTCGAGAATTGTATTCTTGTTTTTTTACCATGATATATGAATTTGTCAATTAATAATTGTAATGCTTTTTAAAAACTGAATTAGGGACTTCCAATGGGAGTGATCTGAAAAGGTCATTTATTTTAGGCAAAATTGTAATTTTTATGGTCGATATTCGGCCTGACCAGGATAGGGGAAGTTTATACCAATTACTTAATAGTACTTTGATCTTATCATATAGTTTGAGGAAATTCATCTTAATCAAATCCTCCAACTTTTGAGAAAATTCTATTCCCAAAAAGCTAATAGAGTCTTGGTTCCAATTGATCTTAAAAGTGATTGCCTTGGTTTTGGACATATTGATCTTATAATATGCAAGTTTACTATGGGGCTCATTCTATTATCGGCCGTAGGAGATGCGGGGCCGCAAGGACCGGCCGCAAGCTATTTGCCTATTCTATTCCCCTCTGGCCGGGGATTCCGGCAGGCTTGCGGCCGGCGCCTTGCTATCCCTTGCGGCCGCACGCGCTGGAGGAAAGCCTTTGATCTAAAACGGCCGCAAGAAAATCCCGGTTGCTATTCTATTGCTCCGGGAAGCCTCTCTGCAAGGCTAAAACCGAGACGCAGCTTACTTGCAGCAAAAAGGTCCCGCTAGCACTAATTAAGCACATAATATAGCCCAAATAAAGCCATCCTGCACTCTGAGGAGACTATAAAGTGATTGTAGGTGTTAGCAAAAATAGCACAACATTCCCCTACACTCAAATCCGTAAAAAAAAATTTTTTTATATATGTCAAATATCCATGTAAAAAGTCCTGAGGGCTTGGAGCACCTCAGACCTGGCCACGCTGCGGCCGGAAAATAAACAGTTAATGTAAACTCGGGTTTGGGCTGATGTGCAAGCTTGAGAGTGGGTTACTTTTAATCCTCATGTCCCCCAATATGATCCCTAGCATTTACAGAGCTGTACAGTGCGGTCTTAAATTTATTTTTGTGTTTAAAGATTTCTGAGCTTACGGCCGGTTGCAAGATATACGGCCGGCCGTAAGAGGAGATCCTTGCAGGGCCGTATAATTGAATTGCAAGATAACGGAACCCCCGCAAGGAATCGCAGCCTTGCGGCCGTTTTACGGCTGATAATAGAATGAGGCCCCATGAATGCATCTGATAGAGGGGAATTTGTAGTGTATGATTACATTTATTTGCAGGCACTATGTTTTTTTAACTTTACATAAAAAAAAAAAAACTGTTGCAGGTGATATTTACACCCCCGGGATTGAGCTAGGGGGAAGCCTAGCTCAATCCTGGGTGTGTAAGTATCACTTGCAACATTTTTTTTTTTTTTTTTTCAATGCAAAGCTAAAAAAACATAGTCAATGCAAATAAATTTAATCATACACCTGTAATTTCCCTCTATCAGATGCATTCATAACTTGCATATACCTTTAAAGGCACTCTTCAGGCAAAACATATTTTATATAGTTGTTTTTATCAACATTAATTTAATTCTCCTCAACATAATTATGATATTAAATGTATAACTCACTTTCTTATAAACCAGGTCTTACTGGTAGTCTGAAGCCCCACCCCTGTGGGTGTGACTTTAGGTCACAGCTGTACAACACTGCAGCTCTCATGAGGGGGGAAAAGGAGAGAAGGGGGAGGTTTAAAAAGATAAGTCTCCCTTACACTGGAGGCTTTTTAGAAGAAAGTGACGTATTATAAATTTAATATCATAATTACGTTGAGGAAGATTAGATTAATTAACCTAGTTAAATCATTAAAACATTTATATGAAACAAAAAAGTAAAGGAATGCTGATAAACATAATTCCTGTAAAATTAATCATATGGTTTTATTTTACATTTATCTGTTTTTTCTTCTCATTATGTTAATACATATTAATTGGAATATATTATGTTCGTTCTGAATGCCTCAGTCCTCCACAATTAATTATTTCTCCCTATGAAGTAGACAAGCATTTCTTTAATGTTTGGGTGTAGGGTGGTTGTAGTTGCCATATTTGTTTCTGGCAGGGTTTTTTGTGTGGGCCCAGTAGAAATATTTGTTATTGGCGCAGTGTGTGTGATAAAGCAAAGCATGAACTAGATAGTTGCGCCAATGCAAAAGCTGAATATTCATCAGCAGTATTGACTTGTGAAATGTGCACAGCTTTTGTTCTAGTTCGTTGTCTACTCCAGTCATGTCATGCAGTTTGTCTTGTGACTTTGATCCATGTTAAATTAGTATTTGCAGATTTATGAGATCTTGCAGGAGAATGTGCATTGATACGGGCTCAACTGGTTTTATGTGTTAATGACTGTAAGCAAAAATTTGACACATTTAAAATAATAGTAATATTGTAATAATAAAATGCCACGGTGATGGTCCAGCTATTAGAACTTTTAAATTGTAAATATCAGTATAAAAAAATTATACAATTTATGTTTAATTATTGATAACTATGTATCTGAGCACATAATCCCTTCTGTACAAAAGGGAAGTATGAATTTATACTTACATACTTTCTATAGCCGTAGCATTAATAAAATAGATTTACAAGTAACGTATAAATGCAGTACATCACCAGACTATACAGCATATGCGTAACCCAGAACTACTGGCAAGTTCTAAAACAAACTATTCGGAACGGCTGCCCTGTTGTGGTGAAGGGGCTTGTGTAACTCTTTGAAGCTGTGAGCTATACCATGTAGGGTCACCCAAGATGGGCAGGTCATAGCAGAGTGGTCAGGCAAATCCTGGTCTACTGGAGAAGGAACTGAAAACTCACTCCAGTATCTTTACCATGAAAACCTTATGGACAAGCACAATCAGACACAAGATGCTGCAGACCATAGGGTCAGGGAGAGTCGGACACAATTGAATGATTTAACACATACTATACTAGAATTGTATTCTCTAAGGCATTTTAGAAAAATCTCTTCTACCTATGGATATATCATTGCTATAATATTACAGGCAAATACCAGTTTGATAACTGTTTTTTGGACTGGTAATTTTGTGGTAGGTAATTAAAGGTAATGTCAGGGGTCATTTTCCTTTTTTAATTCTCAGTTGAGAAATGGACTAAGTTGTAATTATTTCTTGGCATATTTTTGCTCCGTATACTAGCAATCGCATATATAGTTGCCAGTGTTGGGAAGGCTTACAATGTTGGTCACACTTTGCGAGCCTCGTAAAGCAAGGGGAGCCGACAACCATGCAGGACTTAGGCTGCAATGAGCGCTGAAGGCGCTCACGCAGTTCAGGCACACAGGACTTAGGCAGTGAGCAGTTTCACGAGGCTCGCAGTTGAGGCACGCGACTGCTAGGGTCGCAACTGCGAGCCAAGCACGTAACTCTAAAAACCACAAAAAACAAATAAAATAATTTAACAAAAATAATAATCACTCACACACAGCACAGGGGTAGAGCCAGGAAGCCTGAGAGTGAGATTGAAAGCGAATTTGAGCCATATTTCGGGTTTTTCGTCAATACAAAATCGGCTAAGCGAGGGGAAAAAACTGAAAAATTCTGAAACTGGATGAAAACAAGGCTGAGCAAAGCTAGGCACGCGGGACTTAGAAAATACACGACGGCAAAGACCGTAACACTTACACCGACAACGCCAGGCACACGGGACTTTGAAATTAAAACCAACGGCAGTCAGTGTATAACACGCAAACATTCAGCAGACACACAGAAGAGAAACACACAGGTAAGGCACAGGGGGAGATGCTGGAAAGAGACACATGGCATTTCCAAGCACTAAACTTGCAGGTTAGCGAAACCTGCAATGAGCGGCCCGTAGAGTAGGTGGGAGGAAAGGGTCGCAATGAGCACCGAAGGCGCTCATCGCGAGGCTCACAATGAGCACTGCGAGCGGGAGAGGCTTGCAATGAGTGCAGAAGACACTCAGCGTGGGGCTCGTGATGAGCGCAGACGGTGATCGGTGCAAAGCAGGAGAGTTGAAGTACAAGGGGGGAGTGGCTCGCGATGAGCGCCTAAGGTGCTCAGAGGAGCAAAAGCCTTTACATTGTGTGGCAAACGGCATTGCCAGCCTTCCAATTTTAACCTTGTCATTTTTGACTGGCAATTTCCTAGTTACTATGTAATCACTGGGGCCAATCTACTCCAAAAAGTTTAAAAGTCTATACAGCACAGCATTTTCAATTCTTAAAGATTACTAATAAAATGTATTTTTATAAAATACTCCGTTAGCCCAAGAGTACACCTTTAAAATGAACCCCCCAAAAAACCTTATTTTCTGAACATGAAGTACATAGACTGAGATGCTTTCAGTTGCTGTGTACAAAACCTGTAATTCTGTATACAGGGGAGATGTAAGCTTATCTGAAGCTCAACAAAAGGCCCTGTTTGGCACTTCCACCAACTTGAAATATCACAAAGTCTTGCTGTTTGTTAAAGAATTAGGTTAATCTATAACACACTATACTTATTAAAAAGCAATAACAGCTTTGGCATGTTTTATGAACGTTTTGTACATAAGCTTATAATATCAGATGTCCGTTTCCCTTTACAATATTATCATTATTACTTGCCAGTCTAAAGTAATTTTTGGTTGATGCACCAGAATTGTAGATAAATATTACTTTTTTTGCTGTATATTATGGCAAATTTCATGTATGGGTTTGCTGTAAAAGTCTCAGGTTAGAACGCTTCACATATTTGTCATAATAAATAAAACAAATACATTTTTAGTTAAAATGTCCCCAAAATTATTATTATTTTTATTATTATCTTTTATTTGTAACGCACCAACATATTCCTGTACAGGGGATAAAAAGAGGAAGCAAACATTATACAATATTTACAACTGCAGAAAAAGGAGGGCATAAATGTAATATAGGAACTTTATATCTGATGTGAGTTTATTCTTGGAGATTTTAAAAGCAGCTTCTGAATAGATCACGTATTCTGTCCAGTGGGGATAGATAGTGGAATTCATCTGATTACACATTTTTAAGTTATTCAGCATGGTCTAACAAAAGCCAGAAGACTCATCAGATGCTAAACAGATGGAGAAAGAATGTTCAGGATTTAATCCAGATTTAATTGATTCCCTTATGAAAATTGTTGCTGATTTCCTTGATATTCAGCTATTCAGGGCACAGCAAATTTCACCTGTAAACTGGACAAGATGTTTAATAATAGGCTTAAGAAGAGGAAGAATGTCTTTATCCATTTAATCAATAAAGATATGTTCTTGGAACCCTCTGGTATTTTTCATATAATATTTTTCATATAATAAAGCACATTTATAATTTTGTTAATAATATAGAGAATACCGTTATTATTCCAAATGTTTGGATTATTATTATTATTATTATTATTATTATTATTATTATTATTATTATTATCCTTTATTTTCAACGCGCCAACATATTACGCAGCGCCAGAAAATGAATGTTGCAGTTGCCCCATATTTTTGTGATTCTATGTAAGGCTTCCTTGAAGGAATCTTTTGTGATTCACTGTCCTCAATCATAAAACTATGTAATGCCAACACTGACATTGTAGAATCAGTGGTCAAATTCATCATATATAACTGTTTGTGGACAACCACCTATGTAACAGTGCTGAATGCCATGCAGTAAATGAGCACTGCAGTTCAAGAAAAATAACACTAGTCTGTCAAGTAGCTACCAAACTAACAATATTGGCAACGCGTAAAACATTTTTTTAAATCAGAGTTTTCAAAGACTCTTTTTATGATTATAGGAATCCATTTTGTGTTTGTTACATCTTTTTTCAGAGCTGAATCATGAGGGGGGAGTGGTTTGGCGATCAGTGGGGAATGGGGGAACAGAAACCCTTTGTTCAGATAAGGGATAAGGTTAAATTAAACACCAAACCTCTACCTTCACTGGCCCAGAAATTGATTACCAAATTAGCTCAAAACCACAAACAACACAGGGGGCGGGGGGGAGGTAGGGAGCCTGTGAGTGAGATTGCAAGCTAATTTAAAATTCAGTTAGGCATTTTTTGGCAAATAATTGGCGGGCGTGAAGCAAGGCTGGCACGACTTAAACTTGCAATGAGAGCCAAAGGCCTTTGGCGCTCATCGCGAGGCCCGCAAGACTTAGAAAATGCCTTGCAATGAGCACCAAAGGCGCTCATTTCGAGGCCCACGAGGAGCGCCAAAGGGCCTTTTGCCGCTCATCGCTAAGACCGCAACACTTAGACACCTTGTTTCAAGAAATGAAGCCTTATTGCTCCAGACATGTAAATGCCCTCTTACATACACACAACTTATGTATAATAGATTTCCACAGGGCCCAGCAGAGGCATCAAATATTATTTTTTTTCTGTTTAAAAACTAGCTGTATGTCTTTTTTTGCTGCTTAATTATGCTTTTAATTAGACGCAATGTTTTTAAACAAATTTTCTTTTACATTGTGTAGTGGTCCTTTAAGAGGTGTATTAAATCAGAAATTGAAAATGAAAGCATTTATATTTTGCCACAGTATAAATCTCTGGTACAACCTCATTTTGAATAGGGAATACAATTTTGAGCATGATTTAAAGAAAAAAAGATGTTATAGAGCTAGACCGGGTTCAGAGAAGGGCAACACCATTAAAAAGGGAAATATAGGGATTGAGTTTGAAGATGGGCTAAACAAGTAATAGTTATTTTTCTATATAAAAAAAAGTCACCCACAAGGCAATATGATTCCCATAAATAAATACAGTGTTACTATAATTCTTTGTCTGGGGAACTTTTCTTGTCAAGACATTTACAATTGGATAAAAAGTCACTCCTGTTTTTTTTAATAATTTTTGTTTTCATCTTAAATAATGAAAATGGTATTTTACAGTTTTTAGTATTTCTTAGTAAATGACTATGTGAGAGTATATTTAATAGCTGACTTTGAAAAGGGTTGGATATATCTTTATTTAAAAGACCACACAAGATTTTGTCTGTTTACCAGAATATGTAAAATATTAATCCAGGGTGCAAACTGATTGCGGGGGATTAGAATCGGGGAGGGTTTCCCCTAATGAGACAACTGGCTGTGTTTCACTGTTGTTGTTGTTTTTCTGTTTGTTTGTTTTTGCCTTACACTGGATCAATTCACATAATATATGATCTGAGGAGAGCTAAAAAGGTTGAACTTTAAGGATTCAATTTATTTCTTTTTAGCCTCAATTACTATGTAACTATTAGCCCTATTAGATTTCCTTACGGCTATGAAATTGGCTCCATAAAGCAACTCACCACAAATCCTTTGTTCTTTCAAGCCTGTAACCGTTCCAATCACGCTATTAAATTGCTACGAAATCACTGGCGTTCAAAGCCTGTAACCCGCAAATAGAGCAAAGAAGCCTACGGGTGCTAGAGAGGACCCGCAAAGGGGGGAAAAGTCCAATCCGTAGCACTGTAAATGCAAATATACACACACAATATTGTACTGATAATAAAAGGGAAAGTGATGTCAGGTATTAGAATTAATAGCACAACATTCTGAAGCTTGCAAATTGGCAATATAAAATACTTTATTTTCATTTAAATTTCCGTGTTATATTGATCCTGGCAATCAATGTGTTAATTTATATAATGGAACCCGCATGGACTAGAAAATTATATTTACGGTTTTATCAATATTGCATTATATCTGGAATGTGGGGCCGATCGTAACTCGTAATTGAAACCCGTAAGACTTTGAAACCCCACCTCCATTTTCAGTGACGTAATTCTGACAATCTCTGTTGCCATTGGCTCCATCTAAACCCAGGCATCCAATGTTCGACAGATGGTTTACGAGTTTGTGTTGCAAGCCCGTAGCTCGGTCCCTGCTCTAATTTAATAGCTCTGTAACTCTGCAAAAATTCAAGCCTGCAGCCGTTGCGGGTCTCACGTTGCACTTACAGGCTTCAAATTTAATGTGGCTATATGTGATGTGTCTCCATAGGCTAGCATCTGGATTGCAAGAAAATAACTTAATAAATTCAACATTTAAACAATTTGCATCCTGCTAGTACATGGAGAGCCTTCATTTGGGCGATACATTAGAAAATACTGAAGACTGCTTGTTTTTTTAAATTTATTTTTTTATTCTAAAGAATTTGTTAGTACAGATCTGGCCAAGAGATCCACTGGCAGATTTCTCAGTGAGGTTGGCAGATTGTCATGTCTTAGCATAGGTGGATGAGAGCTGAAGAGCATCCCACGCCCATATTGTTATTTGGTCAACATTTAAATTTGTATTTATCTACAAGTGTCTTTCGAGACTTAATTTCCTTCAAACCTAGAAGGGTGTGATGAGTACAGGCTGAAGGCAACAACATTAAACCTGGTAGTATAGTGAAAGTATAGAAAGAAAAGAATAGCTGAAATGGGAGAGTGATGGAGAAACTGAGACCGAACAAGAGTGAGGGGAAAAAATATTTTGAATGAATAGAATTAATAAGTGAAAGTAGTAAACTGTAATGTGGATGGAATGCATTTTAAAGACAAATAAAAGGACAAAGTATGGGGTAAAGAGATGGAAGCTCTGTTGCCCTCGAACCAACCTACACAAAGGAGGTCAGGCAGCAATTTGAAGGGCTGGTAAAATATTACTATGGAACTTTCTTTTTCCAAAATGAAAACAAATGTCAGCAATTTAATGTTCTTTTTGTTTTCCTACCTCTCAATTTATTAGCATAAAAACATGATTAATGTAATTGTTAACATTTAATTCCTATGTTGGCATTGCATTTTAAAAAGATGGAAGGAAAAGTAAAAAACAATATTTCTAACTTATGATCAACAGTAAACTGAACTGTTTAAACTGATCTGTACTACAATATATGAAAGCTGAGCCATTAATAGGGCATTTGGATGCTGCAAATCCTTAAAGGGACATGAAGGATTCCCTACGTTTAATACTAAATTAAACTACCTAAGTGTTTGGATATCTAAACAGCATTTTATTAGTAAGTGCGTAAGCTCTGTTATTACTCACTGAAACCTTCTAAACAGACCCTGCAATGGTCCATCCCTGTAGCTCATGCATATAATATTTCTATAGTACTATATGTAGTAGACAACGACAGGCTATGTCGCAGCAGCATGTTAATAAAAACAGAGCTTTTACGGACTTGCTAATAAAATGATGTTTACATGTGCAAATAAACACGTAAGTAGGTAATTTTAACTTAAAAATGGGAAAACCTTCATGTCCCCTTCACTATATTAGAAGAGAAGCAGCAGTATGCTCATGTTCTAAATACCACTAATTGAGTAGTAAATATTTTTTTCATTCATTTACAAGTTGGCTTGAGGATGGATAAGAAAAAAATATAACTGGTGATGTCTTGACCTGTCTCTGCAAGATAGAACATGTTAGTAAATAGTTCTTATGATCTTGGCATAGCAAGCAAAATAACACGGGGAACACTCTAATTTGTTTATAAATGAGACCGTGATTCATTGAGTGAGTAAGTTTGTTTTCTTTTTATTCTTATATTACTGCTAGCGACTTGCCCGTCCAAAATGAAGGGGCAATAACATTTTAAGCCATGGGAATGCTGTTTGAGGCATAATTGAAACCGTTTTGTACTGTGAGGACCTTCGGCGCTCATTGCGAGCCTCTCCTGTCTTGTACCTTTGGTCGTCTGAGAGAGATATATATCTCTATGTATATGTAGTTAAGTAATAATTAATGATTTATTCAATAAATTAATATAGTTTAATTGCCCTATGCCCTATGCTGTCCGTGATGTTTTTGTATTTTTTTTGGGTGTATTTAGTTTGTTTTTCGGGATTTTTGTTCAGCCGCTAATCTCGTAAATGTTTGTGTGTCTTTTTTTTTTTTTCTAAATCGCTTCGGGAGGCTCGCATCGGCTAAGTGCTACAGTTTAAGCTCTCGTCGTGTCGTGAGCGTTTTCTTGGGTTTTGTAATAGTGTATCTTGTAGGTCGTAGTGTGATGTGTAAAGTTCGGGGTCGTGCAGCCTCGTTTTTATTTTTTGCGCCGGCCATTTTTTCCCTCGCTTAGGCGATTTTCGAGTGGCAAAAATCGTCTAAATCGAGTTAAATTCACGTTCCACCTCACTCACTCAGATTTCTTTATGGTCCAGCTCTCACATCCGTATGTTACTACTGGGAATAACATAGTTCTAACTATACAGACCTTAATTTCATGACTACAGTCCCCAACTGCAGATCTTGGATCCCAGGTAAATCAATTCTGTCACTGCCTCCACTTCTTCCCCATCTATTTGCCAGGAACTGAGATTGCCGTTTGCCATGATCTTCATCTTTTTAATGTTGAGCAGCTGGCCAACTTTTGCGCTCTCTTATTTTACCCTCCTCAATAGATCCTTTAGTTCCTCCTCACTTTGAGGTTGTTGATATTGCTTACAGCTTCGTATTCATCCAGTCCATCCTTATGCATGATGTACTCTAAATATAAGTTTAATAAATAAGGTGAAAATATAAAACTTGTCGCACTCCTTTTCCGATCTCGAACAATTCTGTTGTCCCATATTCGGTTCTGACCGTGGCTTCTTGGTCCACATACAGATTCTTCAGGAGGCAGATAAGATGATCTGGTACTCCCATCTCTTTAAGAGCATGCCACATTGGCTTTAGAATAGTCTATGAAGCAGGAGTATATGTTTTTCTGGAACTCTCTTGCTTTCTCTACTATCCATCGGACATTGGCAATTGGGCTTTAATATGTCAAATGTGATGATGTTACAAACATCCTACTTGACAATTAGGTTGGAACTAGACCATATTGAATAATAAATGTCAAGCCAAGGGGGTAGCCAGCCTACCCTTACTCTGTAGCCCTTCTTCCTTACAACCCATCTCTTGGGATGTAAGGACCTTTGATTCTGATGCTATATGAAAGTAATACTTTCTATAATGTTGTAAATTGCCTGGTGATAGATGTAATTATCATTAAAGATGTGCTAGAAATCCTGTATAAATTCTAATAATGTTTTGTTGGATTATTAAATGTAAACTGTTCCTTCCTTGTTCTTTTTAAGTAATTTATTTATTTTGTTTTTCAGTATGCCAGCGTCGAGCAAGATGGGGAGAATTACATGACGCCATCTGACTTTGTGCAGAAATACCTTGGGCTGCACACGGAAGCAAATTTCAACCCCAAGACTGTTGAACTGCTAGGGGGAGTAGCTGATCAGACCAAAGATGGGTGAGCCTCTCTTATTATATTCCATGCACAAATAATCAAACACTATGTATTGTTACACTGAAATATAATACAAAGAAATACCTTTGGTTGTACAACAGTGTTTAAATGTGTATGATTTTACTATGGAAATGACTGGGGATCATATATGGTGCTAATAAGAAGACCGTAGCCCTTTTTTTACTTTTTTAAAGAAGTATCCATATTCTTAGAATGGGAATTATATTCTCAGATAACCTTAAAGGGACATGGTAGTGTTATATTTTAAATATAATTTTTTTTTTTTGGTTGAAAATATATATGAATTGTAACACTGAATATGCTACAAATATGGGTGTTGTGATGATGTTCAAATAAATATTTAAACTAAATTTAAAACGATTAGTATAAATAAATCAAAAGGGAAGAATGAGGGCATGAACTCATAACCTACAGATAATGTGTATAGAAATCAATAAAGCAAACATATAGTTGTTGTGGCAGTTATCGCCTCAACCTTAAATGTACAGTTTCATTTTCTTAATACAGTGGATATAAAAAGTCTACACACCCCTGTTAAAATGTCAGGTTTCTGTGCTGTAAAAAAATGATAGAAACATAAATCATTTCAGAACTTTTTCCACCTTTAATGTGACCTATAAACTGTACAACTCAATTGAAAAACAAACTGAATTTTTTTAGGTGGAGGGAAGAAAAATAAATAAATAAATAATGTGGTTGCATAAGTCTGCACACCCTCTTATAACTGGGGATGTAACTGTGTTCAGAATTAAGCAATCACATTCCAAATCGTGTTAAATAGGAGTCCGCATACACCAGCCATCATTTAAAGTGCCTCTGATTAACCCCAAATAAAGTTTAGCTGCTCTAGTTGGTCTTTCCTGAAATGTTCTTAGTCGCATCCCACAGCAAAAGCCATAGTCCACAGAGAGCTTCCAAAGCATCAGAGTGATCTCATTGTTAAAAGGTATCAGTCAGGAGAAGGGTACAAAATAATTTCCAAGGCATTAGATATACCATGGAACACAGTGAAGACAGTCATCATCAAGTGGAGAAAATATGGCACAACAGTGACATTACCAAGAACTGGAGTTCCCTCCAAAATCGATGAAAAGACGAGAAGAAAACTGGTCTGGGAGGCTACCAAGAGGCGTACAGCAACATTAAAGGAGCTGCAGGAATATCCGGCAAGTACTGGCTGTGTGGTACATGTGACAACAATCTCCCGTATTCTTCATATGTCTGGGCTAAGGGGTAGAGTGGCAAGACGAAAGCCTTTTCTTACAAAGAAAAACATCCAAGCCAGGCTACATTTTGCAAAAACACATCTGAAGTCTCCCAAAAGCATGTGAGAAAAGGTGTTATGGTCTGTTGAAACCAAGGTTGAACTTTTTGGCCATAATTCCAAAAGATATGTTTGGCGCAAAAACAACACTGCACATCACCAAAAGAACACCATACCCACAGTGAAGCATGGTGGTGGCAGCATCATGCTTTGGGGCTGTTTTTCTTCAGCTGGAACTGGGGCCTTAGTTAAGATAGAGGGAATTATGAACAGTTCCAAATACCAGTCAATATTGGCAAAAAACCTTCAGGCTTCTGCTAGAAAGCTGAACATGAAGAGGAACTTCATCTTTCTGCATGACAACGACCCAAAGCATACATCCAAATCAACAAAGGAATGGCTTCACCAGAAGAAGATTAAAGTTTTGGAATGGCCCAGCCAGAGCCCAGACCTGAATCCGATTGAAAATCTGTGGGGTGATCTGAAGAGGGCTGTGCACAGGAGATGCCCTCGCAATCTGACAGATACGGAGTGTTTTTGCAAAGAAGAGTGGGCAAATCTTGCCAAGTCAAAATGTGCTATGCTGATAGACTCATACCCAAAAAGACTGAGTGCTGTAATAAAATCAAAAGGTGCTTCAACAAAGTATTAGTTGTCCCATAATCGGTTCAGTTGTACAGTTTATAGGTCACATTAAAGGTGGAAAAAGTTCTGAAATGTTTTATCTTTGTCTCATTTTTTTACAGCACAGAAACCTGACATTTTAACAGGGGTGTGTAGACTTTTTATATCCACTGTAAGCAATAACTAAAAAGATAACAATATTTAATCCAGTTCTTGATCCGTTTACACAATGTAAACAAGTTTCCCTGTGCTTTTCTACCCTCTATCTCAGGGGTGTCAAACTCGGTCCTGGAGGGCCACACCCAGGCCTGGATTTGTGGATATCCTTGCTACAAGCAGGTGAGACTATTGCTTCTGCAGTCATCCTGACTGACTCACCTGTACACAGAAAGGAAATCCTCAAATCCAGGCCTGGGTGTGGCCCTCCAGGACCGAGTTTGACACCCCTGCTTTATCTGATGCCACAGGGCAAATCTGGTGATTCCAATGTCCCTTTAATAGCCAAAACTCCATATCTTTTTTTTTTTATCCAAGTTATTTATTGCCATTTAGTGCTATTTATAAAGAGACCAAAAGCCCAAAAATTACTGTTTACCTTTTAAGTAAAATGTGAGATTCCATTACTTCCATTGGTAAGCCTCCCTATGCAGTGCATTTCCACCCTTTTTAGAGACTATACATTCTAATAATTGGAACCACTTTAATCGGCCAAGGTTTTCTAACTTAATAGCCACAAAGCCATCAGTGTTTTAAATTGCTGATCAGATAGGTTTGCTGGTAACATTTTAAGAGGAAATAGTGAACCTATGTTACATGAGTAGTACAGTACATTAGGCTTTCAGCTCTGTTGCTTCTTTTTCACAGTACTCCATCTTCTCAGAACTCTGTCAGCACATTCAAGTCCTGACACAAGATAACACACTACTGTATGCATTAACTAAAATGTGAACAACTGTGAATGTCAAAGATGGCTGCTTAGATAACTATACAGTAAATGTTTACAGAATGTATTGCTTTGTTAAGTCATGACCCGTGGGACATATTACCACTGCCGACTGCTTCAAAATGTGTACTTATTTTGTTATCCACAGGTTGATCTCCTTTCAAGAGTTTTTGGCTTTCGAGTCTGTCTTGTGTGCCCCTGATGCAATGTTCATTGTGGCTTATCAGTTATTTGATAAGAGTGGCACTGCAGAAGTAACATTTGGTAAGAATTCATGAATTGCACACTACATTTACTGAAAAAAATGCCAGTAATTCGATATTGAAAGGGTTTTTTTCTGTGCATATTTTGGAGTAAAATGCATGCAAAAGCTTGACAACATACATTTCACTTGTTTCATTGTTCCATTGCCTTCCCCTCCAATAGCAACAACTCTCTGTCGCCCCAATCACTGGTAAGACATGTTCCCGGAATGGAGAAACGGATGTTTTTTTCTGTTTTTCTTGGTTGGCTCACTAGTAGACCATGTGATTAGGGGTTAAAAATATGAATTTTGGGGGAGTGGAAATCAGGGAAACCATGACCCAGAATAAGAAAAATGTAAGAGGGAGATATTAAGATTTTGCAAGTTTTGTCTGAGAAAGGCAATGATTCTTCTATTATAAATATAATTTTTAGATTATTGCAAAGATGACTGTGACAATTTAAGAGAAAACAATGAAAAATATTTGTTAAACAATGTTAAATAGCTAACAATGCAACAAAATAGCATAAATACTTCAGGCATTTTTCTATGAATTATTACTCATTTTCTAACTAAGGAAACATTGGTTAGGATGAGAGAGTTGGTTAACAGTAGAGGAGGATTATAGAGCAGACCTGGGCATTATGTGGCCCGCGGGCCACATCCAGCCCTTTGGCTGTCCCTGTCTCGCCTACTACAGTGCCTACAGTGGGATACAAATGTTTGTCCTGGACAAAAAAACACTGCCAATTATAAAATTGGGCAATTTGTGAGCAGCAGTGTTGTGACTAACTGGGATGGATAGCATTCTGTAGATACTGCTCCTGCCACTGAGAAAATAAAATAAAGCTATAAAATTAATAGTGAGCAAAATTAAGTTCAGCCTATGGTTCGGCCCTCCACAACATTCCATGTGGCCGCTTTGGCAAATTAATTGCTCACCACGGTTAAAGAGCATCAATATGCAGCATCATAAATAGCTGCGTCTGTAACTTGGTGCTGGGAAATGACACATCTGTTGACAGAAATATGAACTCCACAGAGCCAACCCAGTGATTTTGCTCTCTTGGCCATTCAACCAATGCCACATTATATACCATCTGACTCCCCATGTGTAAAGCCGCTGAACCATTTGCAGTACTGATAGTTGCCATATTACTATAGAAAGGCAACTCCGTTACTAAACCCACCTGGCCCTTCGATAGTAACCAGAATTTAGAGATTTGTGATCTGAAGCCAGTGTTCGAAACATGTGCCTCCTCCAAGACCTAAATGTAGCTCATTGGCAGATGCCAGGTGGCCTGTTTTGGCACATGCACATCTTTCTTGGAGAAGCAGGCATTGCTTCTCATATTTGAAGATGCAACATTGAATTATACCAGTGTACAAAGACAGCAATGGAAAGTATCAAACAGTGCTATTGCAAGACATACATAAACAAATTACATTTAAAATAATCTAATGTGTGGGTTCATAATTTTTTGTGTGAGGCTCAGAGGCTCTCAGTGCTAATAAGGTTTCACACTCCTGCTTTACATTCTTTTTAGCAAATTCTCTTATTTACCAGGAAATGCAGTACTGTCAGAAGATGCAGTGGGATCATTAAAATAAATAGTTGTCAGATGTCACCTAGTAAGCCCATATGCCATTTTAATACCTTCTGTAGCATTTCATAAATCACAAGTTAGAATTCCACAATACATTTGCATTCCAAAATGTTTTACTTGATGATCATTTTCTGTTGATCTATAATGTTTTAGCAAAATCTTTAGAAATCCTCTGGCAAAATTGAGCCGAGTACATTATGAAAATAATTTACTTTTGCTACCCATGCGATTATACTGAGACTTTATTAAAGATGTTACCCACAAAACCAATGGTGAAGATATAAGTAATGAATTGTCATTAAACTCTTTGAAGAAAGGATAATTGAATGGAATTGTGAACGTCTTTTCCAGTATGAAAGTTTGCAGTGTCTTGTAAATGCCTAAATAAAATCAGTTATTTGTGGATCTTTTCCTATGTCCCTTTCATTATTTAAAAGTCTGAGTGCCATTATACTAAATAATTTGTTTGGTGTAGTCTTAGTAAATGTGGTTTCTGGACCCTGAAGTTATTTTCATAACAACTTTGGGACCTTGGTGCATTTTATTAAATATTTGACTGCCCCTAATGTATATTAAACTACTGAAAAAATGACAAATCGTACCATGACATCATTTGCCATTTCAATAAATCATGTAGTATAGTTTTGTATTTATTATCCATTTTACTTTTGTTATACTAGGAAACTTACCAAGGCAACCTGAAAAACTGAACAGTCTAGCACTTAAAATAATCCCTCCTACTTACAAAATTAATTGAAGTAAGGTAAATAAAAATAACGATATCATACAATTAGTTTTTCTTTGTTAATGCCTTTTTAATATCAATTGAAAATATTACTATTATTAATATGAGTCAAATCCAACTTGTTTACCTCGCTTGTGGCTCCCATAGCTTGTCCCACAAGGCTAATGCATAGCTACTGGAGCTCCGACAAATACATTAGCAGCACCATTACAGGCTTCAGGGAAAATAATTCTGTAAGCTTTACTGACTCCAACCCAGGAGGTTTGCATGTAGCGCCAACTTGTTTCAGACCTGAAGATCAGTAGTGTCTGTAGAAATGCTATGTAATGCTATCCACTACCTAGCATTAACACACTACACTAGCTCAAACTCAATGACAGGAAAGGGATTAAATAATAATACAAAATGCTTAACACCTGGGGGCATTGGACCTCCCTCCACACCACTTGTGCTTTTAGTGTGGGTGTCTATTAACCCCTTGGAGGTCCCTATGGCACATAACATTAACTTTTTTTGCCATGGGGGTCTCTGTGGACCCCCAAGGTATTCTAACTACTTCAATGAGGGTCCTTATGCACCCTATGGCACCTAACATTGAGCCCTATACCATGGGATCCCTATTGAGTCCCATGTTATACTATATTTTGACCACAGGGGTCATTATTGGGACTTTAAATAACCTAATTACCATGGTAACCTAAGCAATAACCATGGTATTCTTACTACTACAGCTGTTGTGGGGAGAGGGATGAAATAATTTTATATCCTCCCATGGATGATCCTCTAGTGATGATCTGCACTCCCTGGTGATCAATCTCCAGCCCTGTTTAATGGAACATCCATTTTGATTGATTTTATTAATGACACACCATCCTCTCTTCAGCCCAGTTGGATATGTTCTTCTGCCTTAAAAATGTAGCCGCTCCATCGCTTTAAAAAAAATTGTGCAAACTAAGGGAACTTCTCCCTATGAGGAGTCTGTAAAGCCAAATAGCAGCTTTTTGGCAGTGCCCTTGCCTCATATTCTCTAAAATATGTATTCATTTTTATTATTACTTAAAACCTTTCCCTGCCAGGATCGAGCCATGGAGGGTTATAGCTTTAAATATAAAGAGAGCGGTTACTACTCAAATAATAGCCCTCACTAGGGTTTTATCTGGTGCTGCAGGAAATTGAGTTTACAGGTACGTTTTGTCCCACTGCGACCACTCACAGAGCCTTACAAGTGCTCAGTAATCGCAATTTAGGTAAAATCTTCCGTAGCAGCGGGGGACATACCATATGTATCAATCGCTCATAAGGGTTTGCTGCTGGTGGAATGTAATATCTATGTAGAGCCCTACATGGAAGGTTCACTCACAAGATCCTTTACGGAAGCCATGTAATCAAGCCCCAAATCCTCTAACTGTATTAGGCTGGTGATAGCATAAATAAGAGCGAAAAAAATAGAAGACAACCGTAAGCTTAAGTTTGTATACAATTTATATGGGAAGCTTTGGTCTTGCTCTGAAATGGATTTTATACTTTATTAATTTAAATACAATAAAACCTTCTACAAAAGATGGTGAACCTATCCAGCAGCCTGTAGATCCAAACACTTCTGAAAGTAATATAAAAATAAAACGGCTGAATCTGACGTTTACTTACTTACACAATATTATAGAAAATGTGTTTCATATTGTGTGTATTTTTAATCACATAATAAAACTAGGGGTTTGGACAACATTTAAATTAGACTAGAATTTTACTAACTCTTTGATTTTTATTTAAACAGTTGTGCATTCTGAGTATGAATCTAAATGGTAATTTTTTTTTTTATATATATATTTTAAATCTGTTTTTACTTATTTCCAGAAATCACCATAGTAGATTATAAAGAATTTTCTGTTGTTTTTTTTTTATATTGATTCAGCACATCTGAATATCTTCATTTCAGCTCCTTGGACTTTCCAAGCTATTGACTGTTGCACTAACTCCTAATATTTGCGAAAATGACCATCACTGAGCTTGGTATGCAACTGGTGATCATTGTTCAGAATACAAGATATACATGGAAAATAAAAATAATCTTCATAAATATATGCATGTAATCATATTGGTCACAATCTTCATTCTTAATTTGCTTTCTAATTTTGTGGTTGTATAATACTATTTAATTTAATTGTAATAATTGTCAAACAATGGTTTTCACTGATAATTTTCTGTAGTTGTAAGGTTGGTGGGTTGGTATTGGATGGCTTTAGATTTCCATCACCTTCCTGAAATAGAAAGCTTGACAGCAATCAGCATTGCATGATTCAAGCATCTTACATCCAAAGTCTTCTTTTTAGAAAGTGTGGATCAGTAAATTTTAAAAAGGACAGCACAGACATGTGCTCCAGTATCATCAAACATAACATATCCATTAAACTTCATTACAGATATCTCCTTTGATGAAGCTGCCATTATGGCATTTTGGATCAAAGTGCTAATGGATCCAATAATTGGTTGAGTGGAATGAAGGACATCTGTGTATCATATTCTAGGAGTCTTGTGATTCACTCAGTTTTAGATGTATCGCAGATCCTTATAGTCTAGTCTTGTGACATATTGGGCAGTCATTTTTTAGACTATTGTCTTGTGTAGAACAGCTCGTAAACAGACTGTTAAATTAATTATTATCCAAAATTTGCAAACATAATTGCCAACAACCCGTATATGACTTTTTGTTAGAGTTTCTTTGCACTTTTAGCCACGGTACTATTTCTCTGGCTTTACGTAAAGAAATCAAAATATAGATTGTAAAGCACTAACCTATTTCATATTGAGCAAATAATACTACACCCATTCCAATAAGAATATTTTTCAGTGTAACAAAGTAAAAATATATTTACACGTACAATAGGGTAATCATGCAATGCTGAATTTAATGCTGTATTTTGATTCTGTAATTGTCTGAGAACGTGTAATTCCAGCAATGTTGCACTGAATGACAGAACATGTGTTACAGGCCCTTCCAACAATGAAATCAAAATTTGATTTGCTGATTTATTTTACCTCCTAAGAAAATGTTAAAGAAATCTTTGGACAGACCATGATTCACCATCATATTCCTTTCAACTGGGACTGTGAATTTATTAGACTGCATTTTGGACACAACAGGAAGAAACAACTGTCATACTTGGAATTCACTGAGTTTTTACAGGTATGTTGTTTTGATATTCTAACAGGAAACCATGAATGTACATAATATACTTTGCAATCACCTATAAAGAACTGAACTACTGAAAGTTACCATGAATTGTTATAAAAAAATCTACTCTTCCTTAAGACTTTAAAGGGGCTCTTTAGGCATTTTTTTTTATATAAAGTTTTTAGCTAGGCAACAGGGAGGGGTTTTATACTACTAGTATCTCAAACTGCTGTGTTGCAAGCAGACAGTGACATGCTGTGTGTGATGGAGCATCACGAGGCACTGATGCTGTGAAGCCCATCCTGTGGACATGACTTTAGGTCACAGCTTGGAAACATGGCACCCTACATGAGAGAGAACAGGAAGGCAGGGTTTGTTACATATAGTGAGGGGCTTGTTAGATGTAAGTGAACTGTGAATGTTCTATCACAATTACGTTGAAGAGGATAACATTAAGTCACCTAGGTAAAACATTTATACAAAACAAAAAAAAATGAAAGAGATTATATTATACATATATATATATATATATATATATATATATATATAAAATCAGGGACTTATGAAATAGAAATTACTCATCTATGAAAGATTAGATTTAGAGAAGTTCAAGTGCCATATACCTACAAACATTATAGAACATTTATTGTATAACTAAGTCCATTATGTTGGAGGAGGCAGGTGTTGTGAACTGCAGAGGACAGATAGAAGAAGTGAAGTAGACAGATTCCAGTTAAATCACATTTTTCTTATGATTTTGATAGTAATGAGCACCTCACTGGATACATCATCTGTGTCCATGTTTATGTGAATGGCTGTTTTTACATATATTCAGTCTAGTCCTACAAGGCTCAGGCCTAGGGCAGCCAATTTTCAGGCGGTAACTGGCTGCCTGAAGATGCACATTTAAAATATGTTTGTGTATGCATATAAATGTCTACATGCAATGCCATTTATGTCTGTAAGTGTATTTGACCCCTTCTGACTTATTATATATATATATATATATATATATATATATATATATATATATATACATATATATATATATATATATATATATATATACATACATACATAAATAAACTTATGATTTGAGAAAGAGGGAAGGAGGATCTGTGTATGGGGTACATAAATCTGAATGGCCTAGTGTGCCATAAAACCTAAATACAGAATAGGTTTTGTAATGTACTGTATATACTGCTGAGTTTACTCACTGTACATGTAAATCCCACAAAACCATTCATTTGCTGCAGTCGGGTTAATTAATTAAATTAATTTAGGTTAAGTTTATGTCTGATTAAGTGTTAAATGTTTTCTATTTTAAAATAAAGCATGTTCTTTAGTATGCATAAGACAAACAAATTGAGTTATGTGACCCTTTAACATTGTGCTCTGTGAGGTTACAGATGAGGAAATTGCTTTTGGCAATACTACATTTCCATCTAGCAATATTATGTTTTTGTGAACTTTGAGTTTTTTAAGACCTCTCATCATGAAAACATCACAATATTAGAATAATAGTAGAATAAAACAGGAGCCCTTTCCTAAACCTGTAACCTTAGTGAATCTGTCCCATGTTTTTTTGTAATAATATTAATTTATCAGGTTTCAGCGTTGTAGATAATCATGTTGGCACACTTTAGTAGACCAACTTGAATATTTTGGAGAAGAGTATAAAGGCTTCTGAATCCTCTTTTTATCTGATTGTGTAGAGTCTAAGCTAAAGGCTTATTCATAAGAGACTTATAGAATAATATCGTGTATAATGTGTCTATAGCATAAGACAAATTGCAACACATATAATGTATGCAAAACACTTCACAAACACAGGAATTATATACATGTTTTAACTAGATTTATTAATTCGTTATATCCTTCTCAATCTAATTATAATATAAAATGTCCACATTATATTATTATAAGAAGACCCCTGAGTAACATATTATCAGCTTCTGGAGCCTCCCCTTTCTTCCTGTTCCCAATTATGCATGCTGCCAATTGTCACAGCATGACCTAATGCCACATATACCAGTAAGAGGCTTCATACTAACAGTGTAAACAGATGGTAACATGCGGTTTGCCGGCATGCAGCATTACACTAGTACTGTGAAGCTTTTCCTGTGTGGTTGTGGCCTTAGAGTCATCAAAATATTGCACCCCGCATGAGAGGGAACAGAAAGAAAGGGTGAGAGTTCAGAACAAAGAATATGTTGCTCTGTTTCTTCTTTAGAAGTAAGTGAAGAGTCAACTTGATATAAAAATTATATAGAGGAAGATGAAATTAAAGTTGTTAAAGTGTTTTATATCAAATAAACAAAACCATCTTCCTAATGATGAGTCTCTTTAACGTATTAGGTCAGTCAGCATTACTCTGGTTACTGTTGCAGGATATTCATTTTGTAGCAAAGTGTGCCCTTAATGTCACAAATGGAAAGAGAAGCCAATGTTCAGGAAGGAATATTAATCTTAGTGACATAATAAAAGTGTAAAGATTTCTTAAAGGGACATGACCATCACCTAAAACCAAAAATCTATATAATGTGTACTGCAGTTGCATCATAGAGACATTAAGTATTTGTTTTGATATGCTAATTAGTAACACAGTCTGCTTTTTTGCCTCTGTATCCCAATGTAATTCTGTTAGAACCACGCCATTCCAAAGCACAAATTAGCACACTGAGCAGGACTTTGGCATCACAAACACTGAATGTCTCAGGAAATATGTACTATAGTTAAAAACAGCCTGGTCAAAACATTGCTAGTTTTTCATGCTCTTTAACATGAAACCAGTTTGTTGATGGAATGTCTTTTAATAGATTATGGAAAGTATAAAATGACTGATAACTTTATTGAGGTCTGTAAAGAAATTAAGTGCTGCTTATTTTGGGTTTTCAGGAATTACAGCTGGAACATGCCCGGCAGGCATTTGCTCTGAAAGACAAGAATAAAAGTGGAATGATTACAGCCTTGGACTTCAGTGATATCATGGTTACTATACGCTCCCATATGCTTACTCCATTTGTCGAAGAAAACCTTGTTTCAGTAAGTAACAGAATGGATCGATGTTCTTTTTTCTCTAAGAAAGTAATCAAACTAGAACCACATGCGCCAGGCTACATAGACTTGTTTGTGTATTGGAACAATCTGTTTTACCTTCTTGATCTATAGGCTGTATATGATGTACAAGTGTTGATGTTTCTTTTTATTAAAATATTATATTTTTTTATATTTTAATGCAAAGAATGGTATTCTAACGCTCAGTCTTTGCTATCAATAGGGGACCCGGGCAAGGAAGTAGAGGTGGTTTTATGTAAAAGTGCCCTAACAACATAATCTAGACGTTTAATTAGGCAATGATCATTAATATAATTCACATCCCAAGTTTTAAAATGCAGTTTTCAAAGACCAGATTCAGCTGCTGCTTTTATTCACCCACTTTAAGTTCAATTTGGGGAAGGGAGGCTATTCCTAGCATGGAAGTGTGAGATTTTAAGCCACAAAGTGTAACCAAAGTGATCTCTATTGGCTATAATAAATTGTTGTTAATGGAATATTATTAATAATTAAATAGGCACTGTAGCCCAATCATTTATATCTTCCATATTAAAGGTCACATTTTAATCTTTACAAAAAGAAGAATTCTGTAATGTCAGTAAATTACATTATAGTGAACACACAGTGGGACTGTTTTCTCCTCCTCTGTCCTGAAGTTTTACAGGAAACAAAAAGAGTGAATTTTATGGAGGTCTGGACTGCAACTCATTGTGTCTGTGTTCCCAATCAGTTGGATGTCATCCGAAAACAAAATGAACAGGCTCCCCATTAGAGTTTGTTTTCATGTCCTCTCAATTTAGGCATGAGATACAAGATGAATCAAACAAATTATATTAATTTAAGAAAATTACCAAAAGAGCATCACAGAAACAGGTAAAAGAAATTGCATTTTACACACAAAACAACATTTTGGTAATGTATAGATCCCTTGGGACAATAAATCAAAGACTCTATTGGGGAGTATATAGCCCACAGAGGGCCCTAGGGGCCACCTGAACCTGCGGGTCCACTAAGAGGTCAGGGGCCTTGGTGCCTTGCACCGTCTGCAGCGGTGGTAGCTCTGCAATGGCTGTGTGTTTTATCCTTTTTATTCCTGATATTCAGACTGAGAACATATAATGGAAAAATCTACTATTTTGTGACCAATTACACAGTGCTCTGTGTATGAATATATATTTATATATATATATTTATATATATATATATATATATATATATATATATATTTATTTATATATATATATATATATATATATATATATATATATTGGACACTGTTTTTATTTTTAAGCTGAATGAAATAAATAGTTAAAGAAATACATAAAAAATAATAAGTTGTTGCAGCCATAGTTAATCCAAATGGCAACAAATGTCCTAATACAGTGGTAGTAAATTGCAGGGTGTGACAGACTACTAGTGTAATTCTTTGTACTTCTATCCTTAAAAAACTCTGGCTTCTGGACACTGACCACAGTTGAAAGTACGTTTGGACATTAGGAAATTTTATGAAAAATAATTGACTACCCTTGACCTATTGGTTATGTGTGTGCTTAAATGGATAATTGCTTTTAAGCTAATATAATTCTTCTTTAAAGAATGCTTTCTTGTACTTGCGTCATTAAGACTTTGATAATTACATTGTTATCTTTATTTTTTTTAGGCGGCTGGGGGAACAATTTCACACCAAGTTAGCTTCTCCTATTTTAACGCATTTAATTCTTTGCTGAATAACATGGAACTTGTACGAAAAATATACAGCACATTAGCCGGAACTAGAAAAGACTTGGAAATTACCAAAGGTATTCTGCTGTCAAGCTTCTATATCTGTTTTTATGTTGTTGTTTTTTTATACAACAAATATATACATCAGAGCTTTGGCTCTTAATATGATCAATAGAATGACTATGAAAAACAGTGGTCCTTATTGAAGCATAAGCGTCTATATTCTGATCTTAGTTTTGCTGCAGCCACCATGGATAATTAAGATCATGCATCATAGAACTTATTTTTTTTTAAATGCTTTTATTAGTCCGATAGATACAGACAACTTTAAATACTGTTTTTTACCTTGGAGTGGGGGTGTCCATTGATCATACACATTTTTTAACAGATTTAGATGTTAGCAGAGACTCACAATAGGCATTAATATGTCATCATACTAAACTCATTAACTAAATGATAATCTTTGCAGGGGCTTCAAAGAATTACCATGGTGTAAAATAGCCATTGCAGCCTCAATGTAAAGCTTAATGACTGTACTCCATAGTGACCAACTAATATATATTTGATCTCCTTACAGAGGAATTTGCCAATTCTGCAAACAAATTTGGACAGATAACCCCACTGGAAACTGACATCCTGTTCCAGCTGTCAGATTTGTTCAACGCTTCTGGGTAACTAATTACATGCAGTACATGTTATCCCTGCTTTGAAATGTATTGTAATTATTATATCCATAATGGAGATGTCATTTTCAAATATTAAAGCATAACATTGTTACCTAGGAACATCCATTTGCCCCATATAGATTTTCTTTGTGGACCCATTGCTGTTTAAGTTATATTATTGTTCCTGCATATCCCCCCTTTCTTCCAGTTCTTCTATTGCTGTATTGTTCTGTTTGACTTGTATTAATTCTATAATTTTAAAGAAAACAGTATGTATTGCAGTTGATAGTCTGATTTCTAAACCAGAAGCTTAAAGTAACTGTCCCACCTGTTCTGATGAATTTAATAATTATTTTAACTCAGAAATAATTGTTTTCTTGCCTCTCATCTGTGGGAAAAAAATCCAGTACTCCACTCTGCATTAGATATAATTTTTCAGAATCACTTTATTGTAGTAGAAAAATCACGAGGAGTAAGAAATCCACTTAAGACGGGGGTGTCCAAGTTCGGCCCTGGTGGGTCACACACAGGGCTGGATTTGAGAATATCCGTGCTGCACCCAGGTGAGACTATCGCTTCTTCAATCATTCCGATCGACTCATCTGTGCACAGAAAGGAAATCCTCAAATCCACTTCTGTGTGAGTCCCACCAGGATCAAACTTGGACACCCATGACTTAAGAGTTCTTTTGATTTCCTATAGAATTGCCCAATCAATATGTCTTAGTGGAGGAATGCCTTTAAAACACTGAAGCATCCAACAATTGTTTGCTTATGGTTCTTTTTGGAAATCAAAGTATTTTCTTATTTCACCTAAACTGAATTATTTTGGAATGTCAAGCAAAGAAATAAGTTGCTAACTATGTAGGGATAAGTATATATATATATATATATATATATATATATATATATATATATATGTATATATATAAATGTGTATATATATATATATATATATATATATATATATATATATATATATATATATATATATATATATATATATATATATGTATATATATGTTCTTTTTTTCAGAGACTGCTAAGTATAAATGGTGAATAAAGTCTAAACATGTTTTCTCTTTGTCTTTGTTTTTAGGCGCCTGACTTTCACAGATATTGAGAGAATAGCACCACTAGCGGAAGGAGCCCTGCCCTACAACTTGGCTGAAACACAGAGACAGGTGGGTGGAGATTCACAGCTATTATTGGCTAAAAGTCATTGAGGCAGAACTATGATTATGTCAGCACGTTAATCCTCTTGTTCGTGGATGGGCCTCAACGCTTCACAAGAAGCATCAGGGTTCAAGGCACTTGATCAGCGTTTCACTCTCATGACATGACATAACATGGATTAAAACTGTGTTGGGTATTAAATATCTTTCTTAAGCAATAGATATGTAATGCTGGTTAACTCTAACCCTGCTGTTAATCATCGCCTTGCAATAATATAAAAGTGTAGGGTTTATTTTGTAACCTGGTGTAATTCACACAGAGCCTGTATTTAAATATACCATAATTTAGAATATTGATTATATCTTACATATGTGTATATATATATATATATATATATATATATATATATATATATATATTCAGTGGCGGAGCCAGTGAATGAGGGGCCCCAATGCAAAAAGAAACCCCTCCCACACACACACAGTACATATATATATATTGTCTTGACTCTTACAAAGTTCATCTGGCTTCTCCTTAACCTACAAAATACCAAACTAATTTGACTGCTTTGAACTCCCTAGATTATGTCCACCAGGTTCATCCTTACTGCCTTTTTGTTATTGTCCTTGGTGTGGAAGGAGTGAGACACTTTTTCTTCATGTTACTTATAATATCTTTAAAGTATATTGCATACTTATATAGTTTAAATATGACTTTCTAGAATATATTGTTAGCTTTTTTTAAAATATTTTGCCCATTACCAGTTATTATAGGTCTTAGCATTTAGTGTCCCTTAAAGGATCACTGTGGTGACATTTTTCCTACACAGTCTTTTGAATAACTAAACTTGATAATTGGCAAAATCTTTTTAGAAGAAAAATAAACACAGCCTTTACATTTGTATCTTTTATATCAAATTATGCTCTACTACAGGCAACCATTTTTTTGATCCACTAGTTATGTCTATTAGTCTTCATGAGGGTGTTTCCTTGTATACTAATGAGCTTTCTGTTACTGCTACTGAATTCTCCTGCCCCTGTTATGTAGATCAAAACTTCCTGTTCAATCGGTGTCTCCTCCCACCCGAGGAAGTTATTGCTAGGTTCAGTGTTTACATTTTAAATAATAATCTTTTGTTGCTTACAATATCCGTTGTATGTATGATTTCCTATAGTGGTAAAGCTTAAAATAATGAAATTCATCTGGCTTCTCCTTAACCTTACTGGCTCCAAATTTATATATATATATATATATATATATATATATATATATATATATATATATATATATATATATATATATATATATGTAATAATATATATGGTGTGCAAAAGAGAAATAGAAGCCCTCCACCATACAACATACTTCTCTAAAACAAGTTAAAAAATGTGTTTCATGCCCAGAATTCCAAGAAATACAGTTATAACACTGCATTCTGGGAACTTTGGCAGGGACATGCAAATGTGCCCACAAAGACTTTGCTCTTGCTATCCATAACCATGTTAAACATGGCTTCCCTTAAGTAAAGGCCTACTGTATAAAATAGCTTTGAGCAAAGCTAAGGTTGGATTACACTCTGATGATAGGCAGTAACCTTGAAAAAGGACGAGGGAGGCTGTAGACATCCGCTGAAAACCACAGGGGTGTGTAAGGGCAGAGGGGGAACAAATTGGGATGAGGAAGGCCGCAGAGGTCTGCGATGGGCTTAGGAGGCTGAGTGGAACAAAGTGGCTTGTGGGGCCAAAGTGGATCTGTGGGGGCCAATGGGGGCCCGGTGATCCACAGAAGCCCCGAGGGGGCCATTGAGGACCCGCAGTAGGGCCGTGGAGACCACAGAAGAGCCGAGGGAGGTCCGCAGGTGCCCCTCAGAGGTCAAGGGGCTTGAGGTAGCCGTGAGTGTCCAGTAATCAAGTTGAATAATCAGAGTTTTGCAGTAAATAGTGATACCTTTTTTATTGGACAAACGTATTCATAATATAGCGTTGAGCTTTCGAGAGAAGATCCTCTCTTTATCAAGTCAAAAAGCTAAACTGATACAAATATGAGCTAAAAAGAGTAAACAGAAAGAGAGGAAAGGAAAAAAAAAAGAGCAAAATTAATTGGGCAGAGTTGTTAGAAACAGACCAGCATTGTGAATAATGTCCTGATAGGTCAGTATGTAAGTCTGTAGATCAGGTTGTTGATAAGAACACAAAAAAAAAATAAAGAGCAATACATTTCAACATAGCATGTAGCATACAAAAACAGCAATAGAAGGGAGGCATAGTATGTGGAATGTGTGTGAGCTGTAAGACATTAAGATAGTGGGCCTTACAGCCTAAGTCAATATTAATGCCCATATCCTTGGTATTAAAAAATGTAATCATTTTTAATTCAAAAGTTTTCCACTGTTGGTTAGTTCTGAAATTCCCTCTGAGTACTTTTATTTTGAGGTCCTGGATGGAGTTATTCACCTGGGTGAAATGTTGGCCAACTGGATTACAATAACTGTGTTCATGGGTCTTTTTGATGGAGTCTCGGTGGAGGTTCATTTGCATGTGTAATTTCTGGCTGGTTTCCTCAATGTAGCACCCCCTTTCACATACAGTACATTGTATCATGTACAACCAATGTACAGTGGATATAAAAAGTCTACCCACCGCTGTTAAAATGTCAGGTTTCTGTGCTGTAAAAAAATGAGACAAAGATAAATCATTTCAGACTTTTTCCACTTTTAATGTGACCTATAAACTGTACAACTCAATTGAAAAACAAACTGAAATCTTTTAGGTGGAGGGAAGAAAAAAATAAAATAAACAAACAATGTGGTTGCATAACTCTGCACATCCTCTTATAACTGGGGATGGAGCTGTGTTCAGAATTAAGCAATCACATTCCAAATCGTGTTAAATAGGAGTCAGCATACACCAGCCATCATTTAAAGTGCCTCTGATTAACCCCAAATAAAGTTCAGCTGCTCTAGTTGGTCTTTCCTGAAATTTTCTTAGTCGCATCCCACAGCAAAAGCCATGGTCCACAGAGAGCTTCCACAGCATCAGAGGGATCTCATTGTTAAAAGGTATCAGTCAGGAGAAGGGTACAAAAGAATTTCCAATGCATTATATATACCATGGAACACAGTGAAGACAGTCATCATCAAGTGGAGAAAATATGACACAACAGTGACATTACCAAGAACTGGAGCTCCCTCCAAAATTGATGAAAAGACGAGAAGAAAACTGGTCTGGGAGGCTACCAAGACGCCTACAGCATCATTAAAGGAGCTGCAGGAATATCTGGCAAGTACTGGCTGTGTGGTACATGTGACCACAATCTCCTGTATTCTTCATATGTCTGGGCTATGGGGTAGAGTGGCAAGACAAAAGCCTTTTCTTACGAAGAAAAACATACAAGCCGGGCTACATTTTGCTAAAACACATCTGAAGTCTCCCAAAAGCATGTGGGAAAAGGTGTTTTGGTCTGATGAAACCAAGGTTGAACTTCTTGGCCATAATTCCAAAAGATATGTTTGGCGCAAAAACAACACTGCACATCACCAAAAGAACACCATACCCACAGTGAAGCATGGTGGTGGCAGCATCATGCTTTGGGGCTGTTTTTCTTCAGCTGGAACTGGGGCCTTAGTTAAGATAGAGGGAATTATGAACAGTTCCAAATACCAGTCAATATTGGCAAAAAACCTTCAGGCTTCTGCTAGAAAGCTGAACATGAAGAGGAACTTCATCTTTCAGCATGACAACGACCCAAAGCATACATCCAAATCAACAAAGGAATGGCTTCACCAGAAGAAGATTAAAGTTTTGGAATGACCCAGCCAGAGCCCAGACCTGAATCCGATTGAAAATCTGTGGGGTGATCTGAAGAGGGCTGTGCACAGGAGATGCCCTCGCAATCTGACAGATTTGGAGTGTTTTTGCAAAGAAGAGTGGGCAAATCTTGCCAAGTCAAAATGTACCATGCTGATAGACTCATACCCCAAAAGACTGAGTGCTGTAATAAAATCTATGCACACCCTTAAACTAATACTTTGCTTTAACAAAGTATTAGTTTAAGGGTGTGCATACTTATGCAACCATATTATTTTTTTTATATATTTTTTCTTCCCTCTACCTAAAAGTTTTCAGTTTAATTTTCAATTGAGTTGTACAGTTTATAGGTCACATTAAAGGTGGAAAAAGTTCTGAAACGATTTATCTTTGTCTCATTTTTTTACAGCACAGAAACCTGACATTTTAACAGGGGTGTTTAGACTTTTTATATCCACTGTAGTGTACATGATACAATGTACTGTATGTGAAAGGGGGTGCTACATTGGGGAAACCAGACAGAAACTACACATGCGAATGAACCTCCACCATGAAGACTGAATCACTCCATCCAGATCCTCAAAATAAAAGTACTCAGAGGGAATTTCAGAACTATCCAACAGCGGAAAACTTTTGAATTTAAAAATGATTAAATGTTTTAATACCAAGGATATGGGCATTAATATTGACTTAGGCTGTAAGGCCCACTATCTTAATGTCTTATAGCTCCCCCCCCCCCCCCCCCTCTATTGTTGCTTTTATAAGCTACATGCTATGGTGAAATGTATTGCTCTTTATTTTACTCTGCTTTGTTCTTATCTACAACCTGATCTACAGACTTACATATTGACCTATCAGGACATTATTCACAATGCTGGTCTGTTTCTCACTTAACTCTGGCCAATGAATTTTGTTCTTCTTGTTTTTCCATTTTTTCCTTTCCTCTCTTTCTGATTACTGTTTTTAGTTCATATTTGTATCAGTTTTGGTTTTTGACTTGATAAAGAGAGGATCCTCTCTCGAAAGCTCGTCACTATATTATGTATAAATTTGTCCAATAAAAAAAGGTATCACTATTTACTGCAATCCTCTGATTATTCAACTATGTGTATATATGTGTGTGTGTGTGTGTGTATGTATGTATGTATGTATGTGTATATATGTATATATATATATATATATATATATATATATATATATATATATATATAAAAAATACATAGTACATTTGTCTAAAATAAGTGCTCAGAATTCCAAGAAATACAGTTATTGCACTGCATTCTGGGAACCTGAGCAGGGACATGCAAGTGTGTGTGCCTGTATGTATGTCTATGTAAATTCATGTAGGCATATCGCAAGCATTACCTTTTATTTATAGAAATATTATATATATATATATATATATATATATATATATATATATATATATATATATATATATATATATATATATATATATATGTGTGTGTGTGTGTGTGTGTTTTTTTTTTTTTTTTTTTTTGCAAATCCTACTATAATTCAGGTATAAATATTCCAGTCTTATTAAAATAAAATCTTCAATCATTGTCCAAGCGCTTGTCGAAATAAAATAATAATTAATGGGTTTGGGGATATCCTTGTGATATAGCAGTTTCTTTTAAGCAAGTACATTCAAGTATTCTCACATTTTTAGGTTATCGTGTCACACACAGTACTCATATTTGAACTATTACAAACATGTGAAGGGAGAAAAGTATGCCTTAAATACTGGTAACATTTCCCATCCCTATATATAATATAAATGCTTAAATATGGTAGAACGAAGTTGAGTGCTGATTTCCAAGCCTTTGAGCAGGCCTGTGGGCTGTTTCTTTCACTCCCGGACGACTTTTCATACCTGCAAGGCTTGTCCAGTGCTATATAAATGTCAGGAACAGATGTTCAGGAAGTTGGTTTCTTTCTTATTTGGAAATTACTCACAACCTGTCGCTCTAGGCTGGTGAATGTCACAACATCAAACTTCACCAAGCCCACCAACAGAGACAAATGGTTTTGGAAAAATGTATTTTGTTTGACCCTTTTATTCATTGATGTTCCAAGCTACATTTATTTTGGTGAAGCAGATCTTACAAGAAAATCAATGTTCAATTTAAGTGCTAGTGTCTACATCACGTGAGGCAGATGTCTCTAAGGGCATCTGATAACCAACGTGTTTTGTAAGAAAAT